>JAFIDM010010028.1:15542604-15580709 GCA_023159025.1 Thereuonema tuberculata | reverse complement strand
TGATAGTGTAGATGACGAAGCACAATTGTATGGTCGTTAAACCACTTACACAAAGAAAGACCTCTTTTTCACACAGTCATCTACTATGAGTGACGCACATCAGCCATTTGTTTCATGAGAGTAGAGTTCAAATTGTCATTGACTAAAAAAAAAAAAAATCATATTTGCTTAACTGCTGAAGGTGGTGACGCAGGTTTGGGTTGAAGAACACTTAAATATTTACTTCTGAGAAATCTTAGAAGGAAGACAAACTGTAAAGAGAAGGAAAAAAAAAATAAGCAAAAAAAACTTAATTTCGTGGGTTTTCCGAGCCAATAATGTAAACTTCGTTCCGGTTTCGTGGAAACAAAAGAGCAACAGTTTTATTAGGACTATATTTTGTTTCGTAATAAGATTATTGTGAAATGTTCTAACGTAACATCCTTTGTACTCAGGGGCGGATTTAGGTTTTCTGCTGCCCCTGAGCCATTTTAAGCTTGATGCCTTTCTGTTCTGGGAAATAAATAAGTATCACACAAAATGGAGGATACCGATTTAGGTATTTGCACGTGATTATAATTATTTAGCTGAATCTGAGCGAACCAGAGAAAAAAAAAATGGATGAAAAAGTTTGATTTGATCTGTTTCGGTCGGCATATCTGGACAGGAATAGTGAAAAAAAAAAATTAATTGGGAAATAATATGGATTGACAGAATAATAATGTTCGTTGATAATGCTTGCGTTATATCCCTTGCAAAGCGACTGATCTTAATAAAAGAAATGGAAATTAAAGAGAATATTGATCACCTACTTAAACTACAGAATAAGATAAGGCTTTTAGGTATTCGATAAATAGTTTACATTATATTACTGTTGAAATTAGCTTTCCATACTTTGCGAGGAAATTCTTCTAAACTTTTCTTTTTAATGAAATCAAAATTAATGTGCGTACCAGATTAAGAAAAAAATCACTGAAAAAAAAAAAACGCAAAATCGTACAATAACTAAACAAAAATCACTGAGCTTAGTTTGGATTTTTGCTGGGAATCGGAGACGGCACCGTTTCGGGTTTCAACAGCCTCTTCAGTCCGATCCCGCCCAAAATACCCAGCCCAGTGAAGAGGGGCAAGACAAATGAACAAGACAATGACCTCTCATTTCAAAAAACATCAAAAATCAAATAAAAAATAAAAGGGTAAAAACAAGTATGCCCAGCAAACTCAGCATTTTTTTCAGTGACAACTTTTCTTTTTCTTTTACATAATATTATTAAGACTGTTGTTGTGATTTATCCCCAGATCCATTTGTCGGATAATTAGTCGTAGAGTTACATTCTGTGGTGGGGTAATTAATGCTGCTGTCGTTTGGACTTCCAAACACTGAAGAAGCAAGAAACATCCAAGCCCCACCCTGGGATTCGAACCTAGATTCAAACGAATCAGCCTCGTGGCAGGCCGTCGCCTTGACCACAGGCTATCATCATTAATACTAAAATAGTAATCAGTGATTAGGATGTAAACAATATAATGCCTAAAATAGGATAAATGCAGTTCAGTTTCTAAAATGTGGAGAATGAAACTGAATCTGAATTCTGATGTGTGCAGTGTACAATAGTAGAAATACAGTTCGGGTATCCATCGTTTATGCACCAAAGGAAGATCAAAATAATCCCATTTGTTTTTAAAGTTGGATCTAAATAAATATCGTACTAAATTTAAAGGAAATTGGTGCAGTCGTTTTGTAGTGATCGCATACAAACAGAGGAAATGTTCACCTTAAATAAGACATTCATTGCTCAGTCACTAATATAATATAATATAATGTAATATAGTCACATATTCGTTGTATTAAATAAACAGAAACTGCAAAAACTTTGATAAAATAAAATTAATTCGCTCTGAAGAATACAAGAAATGGACGACTAACATTTTAAATCAAAATAAATCTAATTTCAGATGTTCTGCCTTCTCTCTGCAACCTCGGGACTGATTACTGAAAAATTAATCGCCAGATGGCGCTACAACGAAATTTCTAGAATTCCTTGGCTTCGGGAAACTTCTAGAAAAATGCACATTGTAAATACAGTTAATTGACTGTAAATAAATAATAAAATCATTAAATAATTCATGATAATATAATATAGTATAATAATGAGTGAATTGAGTAGGAGGATGTGGAATATGTTCGTGGGGCGAGGTAATTCTTTAAATTGGAGATTTGTGACACTGAAAATATAATATGAAAACCAAAATGCAGAGTAAAACTTAGAGTAATTAGAAGTTTTAGAATAAATATTGAATAACAAAGATAGAAACGGCAGTAAAAATGCCAATATAATTGCATCGACTGCTAAATGAAACGCCATCTGTCGGCTCCTTTATGAAACTGAAGCGAATATGTGTATAATTCTAAAATACTAAAAAATACTCCTTAGAAAGAAAACAAACAAAATTCGAATTGTGTCTTTAGAGATACACTGTATTAAATTAATTAAAATATTTTAAATAATTAATGTCTATAGCTTTTAAATGTTTGTAACAAAAATTAAAAGAAAAGGTTCCTACTAGAACGTGAAACATACTTTCTTTTAACATCTTTCATTTTCATTTTTTTTAAAGTCGAAAAGTCTAACGAAAAGAACTTTTTTTCTTTTTAATTACAATACCTTTTGAATAGAACCAATATTTTTTTTTTCTGGAAAAAACAAAAAAATGAGTTAAATCCCAAATACGTAAGTGTCCTGAATCCAATTATTTTTAAGAATCACATTTCAGTTAACATTAACGTTTCTCCAAATAGTCTTTAAGCTAATCCTGGATTAAGTCCATTTGAATCCAGTTGAGTTGCAACAAGGGCTAATACTAATATTGTTTGGGGAAACTGGTCCTGAGAGGATTTGTAAGCGGATTAATGTTGAATGATCAAGACATGGATAGGAATCCATTGTTTTTGTTCGAATGCTTTAACATGAGAATTTTTGTCTCCTTGTCGCGATAATTTCTCGCCAATGAAAAAGAAAAAAAACATTAAAAGTGAGATCATCTCTTGAAACGTGACTTGCACATTAAAGGACAATAAGCCTCTTACAGCAGTTCAAAGTTATCAGGGGATGAAAGACAGACTGGCCGATTTGATGAGCTTTACCTTTCGAGAAAATAAAGCTTATTTGTTTGTTTTATTTTCGAAGGCCATTGTTAGAAATTAGAGCATTATTAGAAGTTCAGTAAACTTTTGTTTATAGAGTACTATATTCAGCGACTTACTGTATGTCATCTTATTAGATTTAACTTTAAAAATCTTACTTTGTCTTTAAAATTACGTAACTGAGTTTATTGGGTAACCGTCGTTTCAGTTTTAGACATCAGCGCCATCTCTAATTAGAGTTAAAAGGAGACGAGAAGACAACCTAAATATTTTTATATCGTACGAAATTGCTGTCTTAATAACGTAATGACAGGCTTTTCAAGAGGTCAGTGACTGACTGTAGCCTCTGGCCATTTGGAAAAGGAATCTTTAACTTATGGTTTTTCCAGATATTAGTGAAATTTTAATTAAACTTTGCATAATAACCCGTTTTGATGTTCTTCAGAAACCCCGTGAAATGACGTCATGGGCGTAAGTAGAATGGGTGGGAATTAAGGAGGCCGTGACTCCCCTACCCTAAAATCTCAAAATATATAGATTAGTCCTATTTTTTTTTTTTTTGTTGTTGCTGGTGAGTTCCCCAATTGCCTTCACTTCCTCCCCCCGAAATGAAATCCTATATACGTCCCTGCTATAGACGTCACAGTTCGAAAAACTGGCTACTAAGGGCCGTTGCTGAAACTGAGGAATAGCCCAGAGCTGCAACAGGCTTATTTTTTTATTTAACAAGAAAAAAAAATATGATGTTTTGTTGTTGTTGTTGTTGTTTCCTCCTCATTTTTCAGAATTTTAACTTCTGAAAAAAATTGCAAGGTATATTTTTGTATATATTTCAGGTTTGTATTGCAAAAGTAGATGAACAAAAAATACATAAAAAAATTTAACTTAGTAAAACAGTGGGTCTCAACCTTTTAGCAAGTGACATCTTAGGATAGCTGTTTCATGCTCATCAGCTGAGAGTAGTCACCAGCAAAACAACAAGGTCTTAATACGGAGGTGAATATATGTAAATACTAGCAAATCTGTGATCACATGACCTTGGATTCCGAGATAATTTTCTCACCACCCGCCATCGCAACTCGGAGACCTCATGTTTGATCGTAAGTCACGTGACTTCAGATTGACCCACATACATAAAAATGAAAATGTGAGCATTATTAATATTGTACCCAACATTTGCATCCTTATTTATATTTCTAAATTTTATGGTTTCGGAGGAGATAGGGCCAGAAAAAAAAATCAACTTTTCTTTATATAGATAGATAGATAAATAATAAATAAAATTCAATTAAGAAAAATGCAAATTCATTGATACTTCTATGAACACAACAAATGTGTATTTTATCTTCAAAACTGTTTTATCAGTTTCACTCGACAGTTTATATTTATAACAAGCACTTTAGATCGTTTCCATCCAGAGTCCTGGCAATCGATCATATCGACCAGATTGAGAAGTTTTATCGAATCAAATATCGCTGATTCTTTTGCAGGAGTATGGCTCAAAATGCATTTAATTTGTATTCAGTAACAGATAATAGAAGCCTTTCATTTCTACTGTAATTGGATTCCTTACGTAATTTCTGAATATACAAAAGAAAGATACCAGAGACACTTCCATGTAGATAAGTAGCTATATAGTGTAGCAGTGTTTCAATGAAAGGCAATTCAAATAAATTATTATTTATGGTAAAAATCCAATTGTTAAATCAGTGTGATTTATAACTATTATAAAATTATATTAAAAAAAAAGGTATATGATAGAGAAAAGTTATTAGTGTACTGACGGTCAGCTTTGAATATCATTAACAAAATTAATATATAATAAACACAATAAAAACACTCTTGGCTTGATAGAAAAGATTGGAGTTGTCTCATTGTTTCTGTTACACCCAGCAATATTAATCAGGTTTTTTTTTTTTTTTTTGATTAAGCATATTGTGATGATGTTCTTGCATAGCATTGACACCTGGATCAACAATTGGACGCCTACATACAGAGTCAGATTTCTGTGAACCATTGTTCAGCAGTCAACAATGATAGTTGATGTATGCTTTCCTTCTGTAATGAATTTTTCTGTTAATGAATTTTAATTAACAATATTCATTGTTCATGTAAATTAAAATAAAAGGCTAACACACTTGGCTAGTTCTTAAAAAACATTTAAACATATTAAAAAGCTAAATTCAGGACACAGGTTTCGCCTCAACGATGAAGCATTGTATTTTTTAATGCGTTTAAATATATTTTTAAGAACTAGTCAAGTGTATAGGCCTTTTATTTTCATATACATTATTATGCACGTACATAAATCTTTTTTTATTATCGATTTTTATTATCATATTTTATTATGAGTTTGACCCGCAAACACATTATCATTGACTAATTTCTCCAGTATCAATGCCGTAAGCTCCGCAGAAAATATCAATCTCAATTATCAAAAATAGGAAATATCAAAAATCTCACATACATCTTCTTGAAATCGATGAGCAACGTTAAGAATAATTTCCCTACTTGATTTTTGAGACCTTTTCCTCGTCGAAATGTTGAATGTGAATCCAACGACCGCCATTTTCTCTTACTTTTGAATGTGACCGACAGGCCAGGAAAGGAAAATCTATCATCTGCGTTGCATTCTGAGAGGATCATCTGGGCCATACTGATAATATTGTATTTATTGTTGTTGCTAGACATCTAACAATGGTGTACAGTGATCTGAAAAGGCTAGCTGCAGCGTGTGGGTAACGTTTACGGTTACATGATGGAAAGAGGTGTATGTTTATGCTTCTACGAAATCAGTGTCTACAAAATTCTCAAGAATTTATAGATTGAGACAAGAATCTCCTTCCCGGATGTTACCAGCGTAGTTTGTTTGAAGGATGAGAAAATACACTGCAGTGATTTCTGTAACCAAAGAAAAGGAACAGTCTCCGTTGAGATTAACTTTTCATATAACTATTTTTTAAGGGTTACTAATAAAGAAAAACCTTAATCTTAGAGATTGGAAGGCACGACCCGGAAACAGACCGTCCTGCTATCGCTGGGCCGTACATTCTATTGATTTATTGATTATTTTACAATAACGCCTTCAGTTGATAGATCGATTAGATAAATCAGTTTACAAATATGTTATCAGCTTCACCAGACTGTGAATCGTTGAGTCCCTTCGTTACAATTCGCATAAAAATTAATAAATGTCTTTTCAAGAACTGAATGCCTACTTTCTTGTAGGTAACGATAATGCCAACAAAGAACCTTTTTTTTTTTTTTTTTTTTCGGTGGTGTAAATTAACAAAGCGGTTAATTCGATAGATTATTAATTTTTAGGAAAACAGGAAAATAAAATGTAAATAAGTCTTCTGTTCGTAAATAATATGATAGCTATTTAAGAAACTAAGACATTGGCGGAGAACATTGTGTCAACATTTCTTACAATCTGAAGAAATGTGGAAATATCCCAGATCTGCAATTGTCTGGACACGTTGTGGCGTACAGCGCACGCCACAACCACAGTAGTTCAGTAGTCAGATGTCATTACCTAAGTAAGGAAGGTAGCATTTTTTTTTTTTTTTTTTTAATAGAGCATTGTTTCTTACGGAGAGATAGCGATTTTTCCCCCAACTCCTTCGTAATCATCCAACCAAAAGAAAAAAAATCCTGCCTAAGATAACGATTAAGATAATTGCTTTTCTGACATTAGCTGATGTATCGATAGGTAGTCGACAATTACAATATTCATCTCCAGGAATACGGGTACTTCGTTCAAGAACCGCAGACGTACAAAATGTGTGTGTGTCGCCATATTAGCAAGAGCGAAATGATTTCTGCGCATGTGCAAAACATTTATTTATTTTTTAATGAAATATAGACCAAAAATCCCAACGCTTAGTAACAGCAATTAAGCAAACTTTCGGCGAGGCAATGGGTTTTTGATCAGGAACCACTCTTTTAATTCGACGTCATATTCTAGCCTAAGAAGTGGGGGTGTGACGCTGGTCTCCAAGAAATCCAGCGTTCAAGGAAGGATGAAGTGAAGAACGAAACGCAACAAGTTCAGGGTTGACGTCTTCGGCAGTTCCTTCTGGAGCTAATGATCTGCATGCCGTATTTCGCTCACCCTATCATTAAGGGCAGTTTGGTATTTCCACGACGCTCTGGGCTATACAGCCTTGTATATATACTTCCAGAGCCTTCAACAAAGCGAAACAATTACAAGAAGAAAAAAAAAATCCGGTTCTCTTCCCATGTTTATTTTTGAAATATTCGTACCTTATCTGCAGTATTTTTAGATCGAAGGACAGTCACTTGTACAGGATTTACTTCGTAATTTAAGAGATAACACAAACCACCTGACAAAACCAATGTTAAAATCGGTAAAAAGAAGTCCTATTAACTAGATTCGTTTAATTAATCAAAACCTTATCTGCATTGGGATGCGTTTCTTTTGCATAAGAACTTTTATTATTATTCAATTAGTTGTAAAACTGGTTATGACTCAAGTTGTGCAAAACGTAGGCGCTTCAATAATCACCATTACTAAATATTAAATAGCTTTTATATATTTTGACGTAAAATGTAGTCCATTACAAGTTTTTAGTGATCCTATTTTTGTAAAATTTTGCTTTATTTCTTTGCTGTACAAAAATACCTTCGAATCTCCAGATACTCCGGCTAAAGTCGTTTCTGGTGAAAATATATAGTGAATTTTTGTTTTATGTTTAATTTCTGCATTTAATATTTCAACCTCGGATACTTTTCCCAAAATATGGGAGACTACACCACATCACAATAAAGCTATACAAGATATAATAATGTGATACCTACATTCCGAATGTGATAGATATGAATCGTAAATACTTAATTTTCCCTCCATATTACAGTATTTGTTTAGAGCAAGCCAGATATTTATTGCATCATCTGAATTATTTAGTTCAAAAAGTCGCCGCTGATGGCGCAATCATCGATTATTGTAAGTATTATTGTAAAAAATAGTTTTTATTTTTGTTTTTGTTTTTTTAATTTAGAACATCAAAGTATTAAATTTTGATCCCGAGATTTTGTTTTTATAGTATCTTTTATAATATAAATAAATATGTACTGTATATTTACGAGTATATATATTTTTTATTTTATGTCGAAGTGAATGTATGATATCCTTAATAAAGCTACACGGTAATTAAAATACGAAGAAAGTTAGCGTCGTAACTTCATCTTGGGAAGTCCCAAGGCCCCGAAACGTTATAACGTGAAATTACTGTGTTAGTGTCCGGTACATCTACTTGGGGAAAACCCCATAAAGACTAAAGAACCTAAAGCAGACACAGCGTTCATTTTATTACCTCTATCAGAACTGTTTAAAAGATCATGTTTCCGATACCAATTACAGGAAATGATTAAAAAAAAAAGAAGAAGAGTATAATTGAATCGTACAATTAAACAGAAGGATTTGAATTTCAATTCAAGATCAGTTGAAGTCAACGTCGTAGTATAAATAACCATAATTCCCTAAATTTATCCCTTTCTTCTATCACAGTAACTGCAAAGCTTGAATCTTCGCCTGCAAATGTAAAATCGTTTTAGGATTACATTCTTTTATTTATTCATTCATTTATATTACAAATAAGAAACATAATAAGCATTGGAGAGATTAGTATCACGTGTGTAGTGAAGTGTTTTCCATGACATAGGAAATATCACAAATTTGTTTTGATTATCATCTATGCTATAGTGAGTTTAGGTTATCTTTTTTTAGCGGCCTCTAAGTTATTAACTTGCCTGTAAAACATAGGGGACCGCTCTTGCTTTTATGCTTGCTTGATGTCACACTCTGTAGTGGCCAAACGGTTAGAGAGATTATAATGAAACCTTCACCATTGTGTTCAGCATCAAAAGTAGGTGACCACGTCCAAGAAATCAGACCTCTAGGACCACTCCCTGACCGGATGTTGGGGGGGGGGGGGTAAAAGTGGTCGCTTCCGATAAAGAGGAGAACTGCGTTAGACGTCCCCTCAACATCGACTCTTCTGAACACATTTTTTTTATATGGGGCCGCTTTACTTTTGACACTGTCTAAAAGCATTAATTTATCTTGTTTTATTTTATGTTATTGTTTTTGTTTTTCATTCAAGTACAGAACAAAATAAGTTTTGTGGAGTTCTGCTATTATCCCAATCACCATTAGTTCACGGGATTTGTAATTGTTGACACTTGAGAAGTTTATTTAAATTTTTTTGATTAGAGTATGGTACTTACAATCTACATTTATGAATTACAACTAATTTTGGTTATACACGCAGCCCTCGATATACGCCGGTGTTGCGTTCTTATAGTGGCGTCGTAAATCGAATCGACGTAAAACGAACCCATTATATAATGCAAACAGGGGAGATGCGTTCCACACATCTAAAAATATATTGTTTTTATTTAATTAAATCTTGCCAATATAAGTTTTCACGACTAAAATTAATGTAATATTTACATACTTTCAAAAGGCCTACTAAATTAACATAGAAAAAAATAATTTTGCATTGTATGAATGTAATAATTATCATACCAAAGTACATTCCTTTTACCAGACATGGGCTCGTTTATTTTTAAAAACTTTTATCACGATTAATTATAATACAGTGCAACTTGGATAATTCGAAGCAGAAGGGACCACTACAAAACTTCGAATTATCCAAGTTTTCGAATAAAACAAGTTACGTCTTTTAACTTTAATTTCAGGTCCACTGAATGCTTGAAAAGATTATTCTGTGAATAAGTAAATATTTATTCAGAAAGATCATGGAATGAAAGACTTAAACACTATATGTATGTAAGCAAAAAGATTTATATTATGTACGCTACAGTACATATTACATTCAATACAGAAAATTATAGTTTTTCAAAAAACTGTGCAATGTCTGATTGTTATGTAGAATTCAGTCGCTTAAGATTAGCAAAATCATCAAGCATGTTTAGTGAACGGAAAACAGCTTCACTTACTTTGGTTTGTCCTTCAATGTACCGACGAAATTCGACGCTATCCCATACTCGTTGGCGATTTGGCATTTCTTCTTCACACCCTTTTCCATCTCGCGAATGACTGCGACCTTTTCAGCGAACGTTAAATTCTTGTACACGCGAGGTTTACTGAAAGACATGGTGACAGTGACAGCAGGAAGCTCGAACGGCGTCTGAAGCGTCATGTGTCGAATGGCGTCACGTGTCGAACGGTGGCGGGAAGGGGATTTCAGTTGTCACGTGTCGAATTTCTTAACGATGAAACGCCGAAAAGTCGTTATGGTTCGAAATTTTTTATAAGAAACTTCGAATTAAGGAAGTTGAACTTCGAATTATCCACGATTTTTTAACATTGATTTAATAAGAAATTCAAGGGACCAAGAGAAATCTTCGAATTAACCACGATTTCGAATTAAAGACGTTCGAATTATCCAAGTTGCACTGTACTTATTTACAGGTAATCAACGCAGGATGATTGAGCGAAATAAAAGTGAGGAGGGGAGGAGCCACATGGACCGAATGGGCGGAGCCTAAGTACAGCTGTTAAAGTTGACTGCATTCACCGTTTATGGCAGCAATTTCGCTCAAGAAATTTAATTTTTCTATTTTCGCTTTTTTTTTTTTTAAATGGCCTAAATTTTAAATCGTCGTAAAAGGAACCGTCGTAAAACGAGAGCTGCCTATAATCAAAAGCGATATCTTTCAGTATAAATAACAAATATAAATATAATTATGTTTGTACCTACCGCAGAGTACAAAAGATACGAATGCCAGCACCATCTAGTGAGCAAATAGAAAAATAATGTATCATGGTTTCCGTTTCTGTGCTGTACAGTTCAGATCGTGGTTTGGCTTTATTTTTATTTTTTTTTGCTTTTCTTTTTTGTAAGTTATTTTGTTTACCATTTTAGTGGTTGATTTTATGCTAACAATGAGTAATAAACACTCAGTGCTATGTCGTCACTTACCGTTACGTTACTAAAAGTTGCAGAAGCGGATCAACTAGTTTTAAAAACTAAAGTCTCAAAAGATAATGCTTCATGTTATAGTCATTCAAGAATCTGTTCTATTTTTAATTTTTTCAGATGTTCGTATTCTCAAAAAAGAAAATTATCGTTAATTCATAAATTAAATTTCTTCATACTTGACACACGTCACAGGCATAGCAAAAATTACAGCATATTGTGGGAGTTACGTTTTAGACCGTTTTTTTTTTCTTTGTTATTTTGGCTGGAAATTATATAATATTAATTATTAATCTTTCCCATATCGCCAATTACTTTGAAATTCTAAAAAAATACTTATATAAGCTCCTAAATTAATCTGTTTTGCAGATAGGCATATTTATTATTTATTTGAAAACTGTATAAAATCAGTTTGTTTATTTTTTTTTCCTAATGAAAACTTGTAATTAATGTGTAACGAAAATACTTTTTAATTTCTGTTTTTTTTTAATTTTGCATACTTTCTTAAATATGTTTTATTTTTCAGCATTTTTTAAATGTTGTTGTATAATAATAAAAACAATTTATTTTTCTGAAGTAAAACAAAAAAAACATTTTGAATCATCTAAATTACAAAACTGCCGCTGGCTTTTATTTTCTCATCATTCAGGTTTTCTCAAACTGTTTTGTTTTCTATCGTATTTTAGTTGATATTTACGTCTTGTCAGCAAAGGGTAATTGTTCTCTTTTTTTTTTTTTTGAGTGAGCCTGACCTCAATATGTTCGTTGATTGCTTCCTATATGATTCCTGATATTTTTTTTTCCAGAATACGTTAATATTTCTCTCAATTTTCTGTGAACATGTATGAGTCGATTGTTTAATATGATAATGAATAAAAGATATATTGGTGCCGTCGCATTTAAATACACATATTTAAGTGATGTATCACTTGAGTATTTATCCTAACTCCAGTGAATGAACGAAAACGGGATGATGTAATACGAACAACGTGTTGCCTCATACTGTTAATGCAAGCATTGTTCGTCAAAAAAGAAGTTTAAAGTTTACTTTCTTTAAAATTTAATAGATTTTTTTTTTTTATTTTAATTTTTTTTTTTAATTTTTTTTTTCTGAACAATTAATTAAATCCGCAAATTGTCGTGATTACAAATTGATTGGATTCAAAATTAAGCTCGTGCAAAGATTAAGAGGATTAATAAGTAGACGAGCATTCTTTGCTCAAAATATCAACAAAAATCAATTGTTTTAATTCTAATGCATTTCTTTGGGAATTTTCGTCATCTTTTCGCGCTAATTTCCTAACAAGAACCCATAAGGAAAAAAAAAATGTCAAAATATAAAAAAAATAAAATTTCTTTGAAATATAAAAAAATCATATTTCTCTCCTTACGTTGTAAAAACGATAAAAAAACGAAAAGCCAACATTTATATTCAAATTATAAATATCTATTGAATACAAACTATTTTCTGTTTTCTTAAAAAAAATTAAAATCCTTTTTTGAAATTAATCCGATTTAGAAATTTAAGAAAATAATCGGATCAAACATATACCGAACGGATTAAAGGAAAGGGGATTAAAATCCATTCTTTTAAAATAATAAAATATTAACAGAAACACGATAGAAATCCATTGTTTAGATTCCTATGGGAATTTTGTCTCCTTGAGCTAATTTTTCGACAGGGATCCATTTGGATAAAATTTTAAATAGAAAAGTTAGATTTCCCGTAGTCCTTGAATAGGCATACAAAGTTACAAGAAGATCCATCAAGATAGTGATAGAGATTAGTAAACCAATCAAAATGCTTCGCAACGTCTTCTGATACGTATAAATCAATATAATTGATATTGCTTTAATTTCCTTATTATTAATGTGATTGCTGCGAATGCAAAAGGCACAATTGTTATGATTATTGTGATTAATGATATTTTAATGATACTTGTCCACAGACGGACAGACAAAACGGGATTATAAGTCTTCTGATACTTTATCAGAAGACTAAAAGTGAGCTGTATGTTCTTAAAGAGCTTTTTACCGAAAATGTCAGTTTACAATTATGAAAAATTAATAGTAAAATACAGAGGAAAAAAAAAAAAAAAAATACGAAAAAAAAAAAAAAAATACGAAAAAATACTTCATACGAATATGTATGAAGTATTGACGGTCTATTACTTTAGTTTATCAATTTGTCTTTTCAAAAGATTGGGTTTTTTTATTGTGTAATTCAAATGTTTACAGATTACAACAAACATATTAGTACATTGATTTTCTGTTTTTGTTTATCCTATATTCAATACAACTTAAATTATGAAATCCGAACGGACTATTATTGACTGTAGGTGAAGAATTGAATTGATTATCGAGGGAGAAGGAAGATCTGCCGGTAGAAAAAAAACATGATAAATTTCCCCAGACGATCAGACGGTCAATTTTTTTTTTTTTTGTATGTAATTCATAACTGCCTTCTTTGACATACGAGACGAGATCAGATTACTAATCGTGGCTCTGTAGTCACAAGAGCTTTATTTTTATCTTAGAAGTAAATAAATGGATAATCGATTCTGTTTACATTCGGTGTGATTAAGTAGTCTGTTAGGAATTCAGTACGTTTCATTCACTCAGAACGTGACACTTCCAGAAAGACAAATGAGCATCTCGTGAACAACACGCCATTCATAAGTGATGGAAAAAGACCTTGTAGTAGAGCGTATCAGCTGATTCAGAAATAATACTTCACGATCAATTTCCTTTACGGCGCTCTTTTAATAGATTGATATGTGTAGGAAAATTATAATTACTTTGACCTACAGTTCAGTCATGTTTTTAAAGCTAATTGTAGGTTGTTTTCATTGTTTTATAAATTACAGCACATTATTCGGATATACACTAAGCATATACAATTAATAAGCCTACGCTTGTCTGTAACGACAACAATGAAGAAATGTTTTTTTTTTTTTGGTTTTAAAAATATATACAGCAAAATATATTCTTAAAATCAATCGAATTTCTAATAATTGAAATAAGTTATCCTCTGTTATTAATAGGTGGTATGCTGGTGTGACCATCTGTCTTATTACAATCAAGTGTAAAATCAGTTAAATTGTCTTATTACAATCAAGTGTAAAATCAGTTAAATGATTTGCGAAGAGTCTGCGAACGATGGAAACGATGCTGGCTCTCGAAATGAGCAAGACAAAACGTATGATAGTTTTCCTCTCCCTTATTACATTTAATAATAATAGTAATAATGCTTTGGGATAGTTAATATTAAACAAATATATCATTCTATTAGCAAATTTGGCATTTTGTACAAGTGTACAAAATTAGCGCGAGAAGAAGCTTTACAAAGCTACAAAAATTCCCGAGAAAAAGCTTTAGACCCGAAACACAATGGATTTCTATCTACTTAGTAATCCTTTTATGATTGTGCGAGCTTTTACTATGATTCAAATTAATTAATACGTAAATTTGCAGGTTTTATTATTTATTTTTCTAGAAAAAGTAATCTTTATTATGTACAATAACTGCTATTATATTATTAATTATTGATTTATTATTAATTTATTTTCTACTATTTTAATATTTGTTGATATTAAAATTTAAAAAAAATTGTATTACTTTCACGAGTTGGAAAAGTAAAGGGAACCCATGATTGTAAGAAAAATAAACTTTCAAGTTCTTTCTGGGTCTTCAAAACAACAAATTTAGAAATTATTAGAAATTAAATTTATTCCTTAGGTTCTTTCTGAGTCTTCTTCTTGTATTTCTGGTCGGCGTCTTCACGTCAGTGTTTTTTTTGTTTCGTAAATATAAAAATAATCCCTGGCTTTTAGTGATAGAAAACGTGAGATCAAATGTAAACACATTTTTCTTAATGTAAACTGCTTTCTTCGAATAGGTACAGATTACAATAAAATGATGCGCGCAATACAAGTGGTTATTTACGTCATTCATTCAGTCCCTATAGTGATGGTCTATTTTTATAAAAGCTCTTCTAAGCCTCCGACAACTGCTTTTTTTTTAAAACCATTATTTTTGTTGGTTTTTTTTTTCTAAGCTTCTTTAGAAAATTTCCTCTTTTCTTTTCACTTTTTTTTTTTTCTTTTCGATAAACAACAACTGTTAAAATCAGAACTAAATGACATTTTGATCAAGTTTACGCTTTTACGTGATTTCACGAGATTTTAAGTAATTTCACGAGAATCGCTACGAATTTTTCAATTAATAAGTAAGGAGGTTTAATGTGCATTAAATATAATATGAAAACGGAAAAAACAAGGGAATGCACAATTTCGTAAATTTGTTTGCTTTCACGCATTGAGCCATCATCGACAGCAATCTGGGACAGCTGTTTCGCCTTATTAGGGCTCATCAGCCAGATTTAGCTTCGATGCTCAATGCATGAAAGCAAACAAATTTACGAATTTGTGCATTCCCTTGTTTTTTCCGTTTTCATATAACATTTAATGCACGTTAAACCTTCTTACTTATTAATTTTTCGCCTTTGCGTTTGGCTTATCCTTTTATTAAATGCCTTTTGTGCCCAGCGCTCAGCGGGACAAGGTAATTTTTCAGTACTTGTGACAGCGATTTTTTCTATTTTTGTTTGCTTTCTGCCGGGTCCCACTTCCGAGAGCGGGAGAAGGAACCATGGGTATTCACGCATTCTGAGCTTGATCATCGAGGCTAAATCTGGCTGATGAGTCCTAATAACGACGAAACAGCTGTCCCAGATTGCTGTCGATGAAGGCTCAATGCGTGAAATTTACGAATTTGTGCATTCCCTTGTTTTTTCCGATTTCAATTTTTTAATTTAAGAAGGTTTTTTTTTTTTTCTTTTTTGTTTTTTAGACTTTATAATTTTGTTTCTAAAGGTAGTAACTTATTTCTGAATGCGGCCACGAAATTAGGAACATCATTTTCTACAATATTCAGAAGACGTCGACTGTTCAATGGAAGTTGGTCCCAACCGTTCATCTATTGTACTCGTCCAATAAGTGTAGATTTAAAAGAAAATTATTGCTTCGTCTATCAATTACAAAATCTTACATCACCGAGAAGAAAGAAAAGAAAAAAAAAGTTTCAAATATTTTTGTCAGAATTTTGTTTCAAGTCAGAATTATCAATTCCCTTCTGTGTATGAGCAAGAGAACTAAATAACTGCTTATCCTCGTATTCTGCAATTTTAGTGGTAGGTTTAGATTTAAAAAAAATCACAAGGTTTTCGGCGTATGATAGTTTAGCAGAGATCAAAAAATGACAAAATTTAAAGTGCCTTAATCGTGATAACACAAAAACTGTTGAACCTAGGAAGCTGAGACTTTTCGTGCTAATTAAGAATATTAAATGCCTCTTGATTTCGGTACAGAAACGGAGCTAAAGACAGAAAAGACATGATTATTTAAATATCCTTAATCACCGTAATACAAAGCTATTACAGATAGCAATTTTATTTTCGAAATAGATCTAAATTATACAAGAAATGAATTCACATTCCTTACCTTAAGCATCCTAATACAATTAATAGTTACTAGTCATTTTAGAAGGCATTTCATAAGACTATCGATGGATCTCATTGACATCAAAATTACTATTATCCGCACGCCCAAAGACGAACCTCCCAGAATGCAACGTATATTATAGATTTTCCTTTCCTGGCCTGTCGGTCACATTCAAATGTAGGAGAAAATGGCGGTCGTTGATTCACATTCAACATTTCGACGAGGAAAAGGTCTCAAAAATAAAGAAGGGAAATTATTCTTAACGTTGCTCGTCGATTTCAAGAAGATGTATTTGATATTTCCTATTTCTGATAATTGATATTGATATTTTTTGCTGAGCTAATGGCGTTGATCCTGGAGAAATTAGTCAATGATAATGTGTTTGCGGGTCCACTTTCGCCGCGACGATAAGAGGGACCTACATCGGACGACCAGAACCTCCATTCAAAATTTCAGAACTATATATTAACATTATTCAGTTAGGATTTGAAGTATTTTGAACACACGCCTATTTATTATTATTTCTTTATTTCGACTTTGCAGTCCACTCGGCGCAGTAACGAAAAACGAACTCTTTATAAACTAGAATTACATTAGTGTTAAAAAAAAAATTATAGACTACTGGCATCTGCATTACCTATATATTCAGCTCTTTCTTCTTCTTTTTTTAGGCAAAAAAAAAAAATATTTTTTTTCCTGTTTATTTTGATAAAAATAGAGATAACAGAAGTGTATATCTTTAAATAAAGTGTACAATGATGCAGCAAGATACGGCACAACTGTTCAACACACCTCCCAACAGATGATGAAATAATTTGATTCTCTTACTAATACTCGCACACACAAATACGCGCCGTGACTCTGCAAAAATCCTACCTTGGATTCGTCTTGAGAGAAAAATTTTTTTTTTCCTTATTTATCTTTGCTTATCACTTGTATCGATTTAGTTTCGAAAAACACTTCTTTGTGAATAAACAGGGAAGTATTATAAATACTAGTGCGGAGAGATTATTATTGGTTTTTTTTCTTTCTGAATAACAAATGAATGTAAGAAAGAAATTGTAATTGCACTCTGTCGAATGCAAACAATGCTTTCGAATTTTCCATTAATCTGAAAAGTGAATTAAATCCGCATTGTTTCATTCAAGTGTTTAAAACGCCAATCAATTTTATTCATATTTAAACGCGCGCTCAGGTGATAGTGGATTACTAAACGGAATAACATGCATTGTTGTACATCGATAGAAATTCGTTGTTTGGATTCTGAAACTTTTTAGTGTGAGTTTTTTACACTAAATTTTTCTACAGAGACCGATTTTGAAAAAAAACAAAACAAAACATAACTGTAAAAATTAGAGAATCCCCTGTCCGCAAATATGCATTCGAAGTTTCAAGAAGATCCCACATTTGAAAAGGTATTACGAGGATACAGCACCCTGACAAACTGGGTTTGTTGAGGATAATAAAATTTTAGTAGCTCTACGTCTCAAAAGCCTGTATGAAAATTCTTATTTAAAAACCGGAGACTTAATTCGTTGGATCAGTACAACGAATTGAAAGTGAGCTTTGGTTTGTTTTTCATAATCAATCTCTATAACTTCGCTTATTGTTAACAAGAAAAGAAATAGTACGAATAGTCAGTATAGATTTTGTATTTTAAAAACTTATGTTATGTAGTGAATGTGGGTGGCAGAGAAGCCAAGCAGTGCGACCGGAGGTCTATTGTTCTATCCCGCTGAAATAAGGTCAGATGGAGAGAAAGACTGAGAAAGTATGGTGGGAGAAGTGCAGGGGAAACGGGAGAACCCCGAGAAAACCTGCCCAGCGCGGATCGTCCACACTACAATTACTTTGTAATTGAGAAGTTGATTATTTGAATATTTTTGTAAGATTTAAACTAATTACTCTTCCTCATGTCTGCTTCTTTTCAATGATAATGATCTTTTTCCTGTTTTAGTAGAGTTTTATATTTATATTGTCCCTTAGAAGGATTTTCTTGCTTTTATCTATATTTATTTGTTGATCTTTTCATTCATTTACCTTTCTTGGTTTATCCAATGTTGCTTTTGCTCCTTTAAAAAAATCAATCCATCTCTTAATTCTTACAGCAACTGAACTGTATTCTTCCGAATATATGAATGGTTCCATGTTGTTTATGTGAATATTTATTTTAATTTTTCCTTCTTTTGCTTACGTTATTCCAGTCAATTGCAATACAGTCAAAACGTGACTGGAACAAAGGCCAAAATTTCGAAGAAATATTAGAATTAATCAAAAATCGCAAATAAAGAAGCATAGAGACAGTAATCATAAGAAAAAAAAAGAACATTCGAGAAGTGTATTAACGCTCCAATTTCTTAAAATAAGATACTGTTAGAAATAAGATACTGTTTGAGATCGGATTGATTAAAAAAAAAAACTAGCAATAAACCACGAATACATACAAATGGCGTGGGTTGAGTCATATCATCGGTTTTATTTTTTTCCTTATATTTTTTTATGAATGAATGGTTATTAAATATTAATCGCAAAAATATGTTTATATGAATAGAATTTATTTTTGTCTGCTTTTACAATGAACTTCTGTATATTATTCTAAACATTCTTTAAAAAAAAATAATAATAATTCGTCATTGTTTTGCAATAGGAAAGTGAGTCTTATGAAATCAGCCAGTCTGCACGCATGTGTGACTCCCAATAACTTTTGAAGCGCTGGATGATCTTCTTGAAACATGGTTTGCATATTTGAAATCTTCACCAAATGGCTCCGTGTAGAGAAATCAGCGCAAGAAAGCGACCACAGACTCCCATAGAAAAGTATTGGAATCAAAACAATGGATTTTATATTTCCCATTGTCAGTCAATATTAATCCTTAATCCATTAAGTTTAACTTAATCCAACTCAAGCAAATAATGAGGATTTTATTTTTTATTTTGTTTACGAAATGGAAAATTTTATTGATTGTACATTAGTAGGTATTAGAATTTGAAACAATAAAAATTAAAACAATGAAACCGAAAAAATTAAATAAAATTAAGAAATAATATTTTAAGGAAAGTAGGCTGTTAGTTCTTTTAACGTGTTGTTGATGGTTTTTTTTCGTTATTAATAAATAATTTCTAAAATTTTTGACTGAAATTGATTTTTTTTTTCCTTGTGTAAAATTTTACGAAATTTCTTAACTTATACAGTCTTAATAATAAAAATGAGAAAAAGCTTACTTTTTTTATTATCATTTTGAATGAGGTTAATATTTCAGTCTTTGAATCAAGAGGAATCTTGGACAACTGTTTCGTCTTTAGGACTCATCAGCCATACTTTAGGACTGTTTTTTAGGACTGTTTTAGGACTCATCAGCCATATTTAACCAATTGATAAACAAACTCAGATGACGTAACAGATTGCGGATCGCAGTCGAGCTCCAGCCATTGAACCCGAAAAAAAAAACCTCCAGAAATTTACTAAAATGAATGCAGATTTAAAATCTTGTCCAGACAGCTGCTATACACTTTATGCATTTAAATAAAGCACACAGAAAAACAAAAAAGAATTCATAGCGCATTTAAAATCTATTATTATTATTTTAATCAGTTTTCATTTAGAAAATAACAAAATTAGAATAACTCATTGTAAAGATATGGACGATGTTTGAGAAGAATAACTGGATGCCGTCAATTAATAATTTTGCAAATGTTAGTAGAGACTCAACGTCATCAACTTCACTGAAGTGTAAACATATTTACACAACTGTCAATGTCAAGGTTTTGCCGATGTCATATTCAATTCGTAAAACTTGAATGACCTTATCTATTTCGTATTCCTTTTAATGTTTGTTGATACTATTTTTTAAGCCAACTTAAATCGTCGTCAATTATTTTCGCCAATTTGTTAAAATTAAGAACCAGTGCTTCTTAAACGGTGGGAAGGTTTTCTCTTTAATAAAACGTCTGTCTTATCTCTAGAAAGAAGTCGATTTTGTTGTATTTTTTAATTCATATTTTAAACACTCATATTTATTCAATAAAATTATTTTAAAATTATTATCGAAATGATTAAAGTCGTTAAACGAATGATTACTTCACAGGTTTAGAAATGTAGAAATACATCAGACAATGTAAGATTTCTTTTATAATTTGGTGACCTACAGGAGATAAAAAGTTGAGAAACTACTGCCTTATCGAACTGCGAAATGTTTATTGTTACCAAGTTGTTGATTTCCTTCATACTGTGGGGAGAAAAAAAAAATAATTCAAGTTTTAAAATATGGAAGACAAACTTCTAGAATCTACGATTATTCATATATATTCTGATTTTGTTATTTTTATTTTGAGATGACGACGGCTACAGTTGGCTTAAAAATAGCATCAACAAATATTAAAAGGAATATGAAATAAAGAAAGTCATTCAAGTTTTATGAATTGAATATTACATCGGTAGAAGCTTGACATTGACAGTTGAGTAAATATGTTTACACTTCAGTGAAGTTGATTATGTTGAGTCTCTACTAATATTTGCAAAAGCAGTAATTGACGGCATTCAGTTGTTCACACTTTACAATGAGTTATTCTGATTTTGATTAAAATAATTACAATTAAAGGCGCTACGACTTTCTTGTTTTTATGCTTCATTTATTGTCCTCAAAATGAGAGATGGCCGGCGGAAGTTTGAACTGCGCAGCCCTTCTGATAGCTGATCAATTATGTTTTCCTGTCACAATGGACGCCCGTCGTCTGTTTTCACTGAGAAAGACATGTTGATAACGCCAAATTAAAACTTCTCTCGACTATTTACCGTTATTTCAATACCAGTTGCTAACAATAAGTATTTATATAAATAAATAAATATGTATTATTTATAAATACAATGCTCTTTTGCAAAGTAACAAGCCTTTACCGTAATGGCGACGCCCAGTGATAAACTCATATGGAAGTGCTTGACCAGACTAATCGATCATACATGCGCAGATCTCACAAAAACAGGGCGGCCATCATTCACTGGGAGCACAATAGCAACTATACAATTTAAGATTTACCTGGCCAAGATTTTAAATCTGCATCCATTTCAGTACTTTTTTTTTTTTTGGTTTTTCGCTGGCAGGAGCTAGACTGTGTTCCACAATCTGTCGGACCTGTTTATCAACTGGTTAAATCTAGCTGATGAGTCCTAATAAAAATGAAACAGTTGTTGAAACGATTAAAAAAAAAAAAAAGGCGTTATTTTTAAGAGTAAGAAATCCGTCAATATTTATTTATTTTGTCAAGATGAAGTTCGTAAATAGTTCCTTGTTAAATTGTTAATTCAGTTCTGGAAGAATAAAATGATTTCAAATTTAAATCTGCGATTGATTGAATGCAGGAATAAAAATTCAAGAAAAATCATTTCGATAACATATCATATGAACATTAACGAAAGAATTTTAATGTATAATTCGATCCCAACATTCCAGAATGATAAGATAAGCTTATTCCAGTACGCCGTGATTTAACGAAAACAATTTTTGGGTGAGGAGGTGTAGAATTGTGATTATGAAATTGCATTTTCAATGTTTCTAAGAACGATTGAATAATTTGGGTAAATGAAGTGTTGGATGATTATCGTAATTTGATAAAAACCTCCTTATCTGTTATCAAGATTGGGTTAAAATTAAATTTGACGAAAGCATCTGGTTGAAATTACACAAACATAAGCTACTTCCGCAAATATGTTTATCAAGATTCAATATTTACAACAAAAATTACATGAAAATATGGATTTTTCACATAAAAATCGCCCAAGAATCAGAAGTTCAGAAATTGGGATCTTTTTTTTAAAGTAGTTTGACTACATACTTATTAATTCATCTTTTGTCCTTTTTCTGATGCTACTACCTTAGCTAAATATTAGTTACCTTGACATAAAATTCACTGAACATATGCTATAAGATCACGTATGATATTTGTTATGGTTCAGATGAGCACCTGAGTTGACTAATTGTGAAGATATACTTCATTGCATTTACCCTTAGGTCATAATCGAAGTGCAAGGCGTCATTTCGTTGATCATTTATTGGCTAGTTTTTGAAACAACGTGGTATTTCACCATAGAAAAGGGATTGTGTTATTTGTGTATTTCTTTAAGTATAATTAACAATAATTAAAATTAGATTTTGAGAACGTTTAACCAACAATACGACAAGAGTTCTCGCTAACGAGCGAAAGATATAGCTCTTTCTAAATAACTTCTTAATGAAAACGAGACTAGATTAAGTTTGATTTTAATAAAGTTTGTACGACATTGATAATAAGTGAATAAGGAAAATTATTGTCCCGATTCGGGATGACAATGCAGCTCGAAAATAAACATTATCCATTTATATGTTGCTTTTCTCAACTTAGCCGACATAATGTACTGCAACTTTCTCGATAGGGCTTCCCTTAACGATGGACTATTCCTTCAGATGCGGTAACTGTTAAACTTTCATTTTCATATCATTTACTCGGTGTTGCTTAAATTTTTATATGTGTAATAATATAAGATTTCTTTTCTTTTTAATTTTGCTTTATGAATATCTTAATATACGGAATACTAGCTTTTTATGCGCCATTTGTATATCTTTCATATTAGGCCTTTTTTTTTTTTTTCCATCAGTGTTCTTGTATAATACATAATATTACTACTTTTACTGGACCAATTTTCGTAAGAAGTAAGATTATGAAAAAGTATCCACTAATCCGAAACTTCATTAAGGTCTGGTGAAAATCAAACTTTTGTGTCTTTTTCAAAATCACCCTTATTTACACCAACGAAGTGTTGATAATGGAATGCATTCTTACAATTAAAAACCTCTGAAATATTAAAATCAAATGTTAAAAAAGGCGCGCCAAGTTAGTCTGACGTGTATCTTGTCCATCTTGTTTTCAATCGTTGTTTGAGCTCTATTGCAAAGAAAGAATTCGTCGATTGAGCCGCGCGCTGCCTTTCGGGGCGTTGTTCTTTTGTTATCCATTTTTATGACATGCCAATTACTATGCCTGATTTCTTCCGATCACCGTTTGTCTGCTACGTGACTGTTTCATCGTACGACAGCATCGCCGATTTGATGGTTAATGTTAGCTTATTGTTCTAAATCACTTTTTTTGTCCTTATGCTATAAACAGAAAACTAGACTGGTCTTTCCCCCTGAATTGTCCACAAAGATCCACGACCTCACCTTCTTAAGAATACCAGCCTAAAACCCCGTGTTTTGTGAGCTGGAGTCAGGGAAGCAACAGATCTTGGTCACGTACACCATCGCAAGCCCTAGTTTTTTTTGTTTAATTTGAAATTAAATTAATATTCCTACTTAAGTACAGGTCAGAGCAGAAATACCAAAGTTAATAGATCTTTGTTTTGAAATAAAAAGGAATAAAAAAATAATAAACACATACATAAATTGATATTGAAATAATGCTTGCTTAGAAATTTCAAACGAATTTGCATTCCTTCGTTTTCTAGGTCTTCAAAAACATTATTTCGTCAATAATTTAAAGGGTTTATTTATTTATTTATTTATTTATAACTAATAGTTCAGCTATTAAAAATAAATGATCGAAATATAACTGCTGTGTAAATGATTTGTGAAACATCCAAAATTGAGAGTAAAAAAATTTAGTTAGCCAAATTTTTTAACCATTTTTAGTTAGCCATACTGTGTTAATTAGTCTTATTTGACTGCTACGGCTTGTCACTTGTTACTAGAAGCTTATCAAGAACCATTTAATTCTTTCCTAAGTGAATCATTGCATATTTACGTATTTAACTTATCAATATCCTTCTTTCATCATACAAGAAGGAGCGGTACTCGAAATATGTATCTACTTAATAATGCAGTGTATTTTAATATTTTCTTTTTTTTTCTTTTTATGAAAACTTTTTTTTTTAATACCGCGGAAAAGTCTGCATTTATTTATTTACGTAGAAAATTACTGCTTTTTATAATCCTCTCTTAAGTAACTATTATAAATTATAATACACCCGAAGCGCTGGTCTAACATTTGTAGCGCCATAAATATGCATCGAAGAGAAAACAGGGTGAAAAGTTTTAAAATGCAATTTTTAAATCGAAATTCATATGTCCTGTCCATCCGTCGAGATATCGCCCGAACTATATATGCTAGGAAGCTGAAATTTTTTGGTAAATAGATTGTTATAAGAAAGATCCCTATTAGTTTTGGTATAAATAAGACCGATGATGAAAAACTAGTGTAAAAAAAAAAAAAAAGTAATTAGAAACTTGTAATTGTTATGTTAAATAAATTTCACCAATTGTGAAATGGCTATTTGACGTTCAAAGAAATTGTATCCACAGGGGAACGAAAATTGCCAAATACCAGAATTTCTGAAACCGCCGTTATTATCGTAAATGAGAACAAATTGCATTGTAACTCAGATTTTTACCCTATCGAAAATAAATATCACAGAAAACAAAGAATATATCGAATAGTTATTAAAATTAGCTAAAATATAATAAAAATCGTCGCTTGCCAGTATTATTCTAATAAAATGCTTTTATTGTGTGCTTTACAATTTTAACATGTTGGGAAATTTTATTAGGGTGAATTTAATGTTTCGTTACTTAACGTCGCTAATTCTGACGCAACGCGAAGAAGAGCGCCAGACACAACGGAAGTTGAGGTAATTGAATAACAATAATTCGCAGAATCACCTCCGTAAAGCAAAAATCTGAAAGAATACATTTCCTCTGTAAAATGGTCTTTTCTTTGCATTACGTTTCCATTCTAGCAACTGGAATTATTATTAATATTTTAATTAGGACGCTATTATGAATAGGAAAATAAATGAAAAAAAACTTCTGGTTGTATGCTCAGACAATTCGATGGTTTCTTTGTAACAGAAACTGAATATCAAGGAAAAAGTTAATTTAATAGCGATAAGTTTAATCAAAAAATGAAATATATTAGGCAAATTTCCATCTCTTTAAACTTAAACGATATAAAACTTTAATTGTAGAAGAAATTGTACAATTAAAGTTGTATTTTATTAACAAATTTGAATCTTTAAACAATTCTACAAATAAAACTTTTTCGTGTATTTTTCAGATTTGTTTTTGTCCTTTTAAAATAATGATATCTTCAGTGTAAATAATAATTCATTATCTAAATTTCAGTTTTGTTGATATAGTATGCGAAAGAACATATTTTGAAATATTACGGAATCTAAGCAATAATATAAATTAAAACTACTGAATTAAGTAAATTTTTCTATGTTTTAATTATTTTTAGGTTGCGTTTTGTGTAATATATAATATTTAAAAGCGGACAAAGTCTTGTTTTATTTATTATCAGTAATGACGTATTTTTATTTTTTAGTATTTTACATTTAACGTTTGGTTTTTCCGATTTACGAAGGAAGAAAAAGAAATATGGGAATGATTAATGTAATTATAGCAGGTTTCGACGAAATGTTTTATTATTTTTTTTTCCTTTTCTTTCCTCCGGGAAGACAGGGGAAAATCAGATGACGTTAATATCCGGGTATTGTAGTGCGGCACACCCTCCGCGCGCCTCCAATTCCAGCCAATCAGAGAGCGAGGCTGGTCGGCGAGGTCACCGTCGCTCCGACATATTTAAAAGCACCCCCGTCTGGCTTCGTATTCGCCAGAAACAAGAGCAACGTTATAGAACCACGCACTGGCTCGATTCAAGGTTAAAAAACTTGTTGATACATCTTACAGTTGAACTTCAGATCGCCTCGTAATCAGTTAAAAACCTCGCGTGCCTTTTTATACCAGATCCCCCGTCCTATTCTTAATTTTAACTCGGCTTATAGTCGGGTCCGTTCTCGGAAGAAAAAAAAATCGACCATCATGCCGGCACAGTCGGATAATGTTGTTCTGGGGAGCTGGATTTACCCAGACGAAGAAACGGAGACAAGGTAACTGAAATTTATTTCCTAATTCCATTTAAATCAGCTTTTATAGCGTATTTCGTTTGAACGCCGGCGACAAAGGCGAACCGGCATTTCAGAGACCGTCATCTGCCATATGTCTCGTAGAGCTTGTTTTAAAATATTTTTCATGAAAAAAAGATTTTTTATTTGATGCTTTAAATATTTTAGTTATCGTAATTATACTGTAATCATTTCGTATACAACAAAAGTAGTTTGTCTTGATTTAATTTGATAGCATCGTGCTTTTTCCTCCCCGTGCTCCTCAAACCCGTATTTTATTTTTAAATACCCCGATTTTTCTTTTTATCTTTTCAGACTATTTATATCAGTATAGCTTAGTTTTTTTGTATTTTGTTTTTTCCTATTATAAAAAAAGTCAGGCATCCTCATATCTCTTCATTTTGTCTCATTATCGATCTAAATATGGCGATTTTTCTCAAAATTCGAGAAAAAAAACAAAACATGATAGATCTCTTACATACAAATCAACCGAAACAAACCCGTTTTGAGTAAAATCGCTATTATAAATTTTTATTTTAAATTTAAAATGTTTAAAAACAAAATTAATTAAGTACTTAATATAAATTATACTTTTTTTAAAAACTAACGATGTTATTATTCTATACATTAACTTTCTGTTATTTTAAAAATGAAGATGATTATGGAAGTAACAGAGAAAGCTTTTCTTTTTAATTGATTATATATATTTATTTTTGCTGCAGAGTGTTTGCTAGGTTACAACAGTTTTGTAAACATGTTTTCGGCGCTACAGATCGATGATCTCCGCCGTATTGTAAAACTTGAATCATCATCCATGATTATCAGTAGACCTGTTTAACCACTTGGAAAATAATTACTAAATTATTAGTTACAATTTGCATTCAAATTAAAGAATACGGAATTCTCAATTAAAAGAAAACACAGAATAATTAATCAGTACTTCTCAAAGTGAAGGGCGCGAACGGGGAAAAAGTTAAGACGAAAATATTTGCCGTAGTCGCGTTGATGTTTCCTAAACATATTTTTACTTTCAGTTGCGAAAGATATATTTTTTGTTGTTATTTTTCAGTTCTTGTTAATATTCGTTTCACTGTAAAGGAAAGTTTTTATTTTTGTAAATAAATTTTGAAATTGGATAGTTAAATGAAGACAGGAAGCTTGTCATAATTCTTTTTTCCTTGATTCGGGAAAAAAAAGAATATATGTATTTCTTTAAGGATAAAAATTCAAGCTAGATTCTTTCCAAAAAATTCAACATGAAGAAGTAAGCTGTGATTTTCTTAGCTACTGTAGACCATGTAGCCTATATGTCTGTCTACGACTTGTGTTGATTTTAAACAGCCATGAAAATAAAAACAAGAAAATATATGAAGATTAAAAATGAAATGGAGCTGCCATTATCAGCTTTTTTTTTTTTATTTCTCCCTGTAAAATGGAGAATATCCAGATGTCTAGCTTACTGGAACCTTTAACATCTTTACGATTTTTTTATTTTTTTTTTTTTTGGGGGGGGGAGAGGGGGAACAAAGTCTGTAATTTGTAATTCGAAACATAAAAACAAAATCATTGGTATTTTGGTTGAATTTGGGGGGAAAAGTTCAAATTTTCGAGGAAATAACATTTTAGGTTACTAATAAAGATGGTATCATAAAGTTAAATTAAAGATTTATTTAAAAAAAAAATTCTAGGAATCAACAATTTATTATATTAATGTATTTACACGCATAGGTATACCGTCGCGTAGTAACCAAATTAGTGTTTGAAAATCATGTTTGTTTGGGTTTTTTTGGAAGGGGGGGGGGGTGTTAAGAGGAAATTCAGTAATTTATTGCGAACTTAAAATACAGCAAAGATTGTACCAAATATTAAGAAATCGGTTCGGCCCCCTTTGGCTGATTATAATTATGTGGAAAAATTACGAGTGGATTTCAAACAAACAAGAAATTGTTGCCATTTCTTTCGTTGTCATATTTCTATAGATCGTTTAGATAGCTAATGATGATATTGAAGCAAAGTTCACAAAACCTAGTTAAAAAAAAAAAAAAAAATAATAATAAATTGTGTACTTGTAAATTGTTTAAAAAATATTTTTCTTTAGTTGTGTATCATCTGTAAACATATTGAAATAATTCCTTTCTCGTCGTTTATAACAGAAGAAAAACCAGTTTTTCTGTAAAATGACTTGATGGCTTTTCAGGTTTGGCAATTTATCATCATTCTCATCCCCGTATTCAGAAAATTACGTGAAGGTAAAGGGAAAAGAGGAAACTGGTTTCTAAAGCGAAAATCGTAGTGGTTTAACAGCATTTATTGTAAGCTTATTTTCAGATTTAAAAAAAAAAGAGCAGCTTTTCATATTTTTTTTTTTTTAAAGAATGCAAAAATTATTGTAATTTGAAAATAATCAAATGCAAATTGTTTTCAAATCATTAATTGATGCATTTTATGTTTACAAAAATTGCTGTGTGAATCGACAACTTTTCGAATAGCCTGCAATTACTTCGTATTCAATTTCGGAAATGATTTACACATTTTTTTTTTTTAGTTATCATATTTTTAAAAAAAAATTAGATCTTGTTTTTGAGTGACATATTTTAACTATTTAGTATTGCATATAAGTACTGAATAATTTGTAAATATTACAGATAAAAACTATGCATTTTTTTTAATTTTTTTTTTTGAGGTTATGTACATTTATTGGAGAATAAGCAGTAAAACTCAGATGGGTATCGGGAGAAAAAAGACCCATGATGTTTTAGGAATTTCAAAATAAATGAAATCGTTTTGATATTTGATTAGATCCCATACAATAAAAAAGTTTTTTTACAAGTGGAACAGGAAATGTAAATTAAATAGCGGTTCATTCAGAATTTCAAAATTTTTCAGAATAGGAGACTATACGATTTTTCAGCAGTAGTAGTTATACAGCATTGCTAAAAATGGTAACGCCAATAATGTTTTAATTTACATAAGGATTCTTTTTTGCTAATTGTATTACTTAGGGACAGTTGAGTAAGATCGTTATTTGTCAATTTTCTTATGAATTTAACTGAAGTCAGTGGTGTATTTGATTTTATTGGGGTTGGGGGAAAGAGCTATGTTGCATTTAAGTGCATTTAAAACCCTTCTGTGGATTTGGAATGCAATTTTAGCCATCTAAAAACAAAACAAAACAAAAAAAAAATTGTTTATTTTAACATAAACCCTTTTAAATACACCACTGACTCTAGCTACCAATTCCTTTTAAACTGTTAATTAAAAAGAATTTTACTCTTTGTTTTTCAGAGCCGCTGATGGAACTGTAAAGCTGCGTAACCCTCATATTGCAGAGATGCCAGCTGATGTTCTGTATCATTTATCCCTTGGTACTGACAAACAGAATTTAGAAGAGATGTTTGGAGATGTTAAGGTAAGAGCAGTTTTTTAGGAATTAGCCAATGATTTGATAACAATTTTATTGGTGGTGCTGGGGGGAAAGGGGAATGGTGACATCTGTACCAAGGCCTGAAACCCTTTTTACTCTTTTAGGTGCAGTCTTTTTATCCTCTCTTTTGTATAAAGGATCTTTCTCTTACTAAAGTTTTGGCATTTTAGTATATAATAATTAATAGGACATTTGAAACTAAGGAATTAAAATGACAATTAGTACAAGGAAATATAAGGGATATTTTTCTACGAAATTATTGATATTGTCTTATGAATTCTGAAGTAATTGATAATTCATTAATAAATTATTTCAATGAAGGCATTCACTGTCTGAAAAGACTGAACTGGAATGAAATGGGTTTGCCGAAAACTTCTTCAGGTTAAATTGAGGACTTCTTCCTCGACTAAATTAGTTATGATTAATTTCAAAAATTTATAATACAATACGTACAAACAATACATGGATCGTCCGTCCGTGTTTACAATTCATACCAACAATATATGAACCGTCCATGCTTACAATGCAGAATCTCAATTCTTATACATTACGAGCTGTCACCCACGATAAATTCGGCCCTTCTTGGTAATGTTAAAGCTATGGAAGCTATGGAATCATATATTACATAAAATCTTTTATTTCTCTGTCTGTCCGGCGCAATTGTTGTGATTTGTGAAAATTGAAATAAATTCTACAAGTTCGCTATGGGATCTGAAGTTAGGCGTTTTATCCATTAGGCCATGGGGACTACATTCTAATACCCATAAAAAATACAAATGTCATAGACGCACACGCTGGTTCTAAAAGCAGTCGCACATTGGGAGGATCCATTTTTCTCGGGTTGAAAAATAAAATGCATTATCTTTTGACTAATGGATGTTGACATCAATTGCTAAGAGAAGGTTTGAATCAAGATTTCAAACTGGAATAAAATCATGTAGGAATGTATAAAGGAAATTTATGTTGGAATTTAAGGTATATTTGAATTTTATAGTTGTTCTTATAAAATACTGTACAGAATTCTTGGATTTTGATATATACATTACATAATATATATTGCCTTAGATTAAAATGATGTAATGTACTTGCTCAATGTCAGTTGACTAATGGATTAATATTCAGATAATGGCTGTTAAATCTGTCTTTGACCATTGATGCAACATTGGGCATTATGCAAGCATACATGCAAAGATAAGGAACCGAAATCAAAGATGCTTCAGTAATTACTGAAATCCTCATGCTGCTGTTAGTTTGATAATTGTCAATATTAGGTTTTATTTCTTAATAATTGTATCAACACCTGCTGCTGACAGTTTGCCTTTTATAAGAAACAGATTGATTTTTTTTTTTTTTTAATTTATTTAAAAGTTATTTCTTTTTATCTTAAATACTTGTTAGCATGGTGATTCAATATATTTCAGTTTTAAGTATGACAAATTTAAAACCTAATAATAATAATAATGGCTGTAATAGACCAACAGTAAAACAGTAATGCACAATAAAATTCGCCATTCTTTTGAAATTCTTTGATGTTAAGTATTTTAAAGTTTACAATGTGTGAGTTGGTAATAAGATTCGGGGGAAAAAAATGATATACAGCAGTTGACTAATGCTGGCTATGTAGTATATAACCATTTCGCTATCAGTAGAAGCTATCTTTATTGATATTATTATATTATTTTCTTATATCTAGTTTGTCTGTATGGGTGGCACTCCTAAGCGGATGGAACAGTTTGCTCATTTTATTATGGAGGAATTGGGAACAAAATTGCCAACAGGAACGCGGTTGCAAGACATTAGCCATAAGTCGTACAGATATTCCTTGTATAAAGTGGGACCAGTAATATCAGTCAGTGTAAGTATTGCATATTTTTGTTATCTGAATTGTCTATTTCTAAAATGGCAGATGCCCTTTAAAGGATTAAATATTAATTAAAATTAAAATTTTAATTTTTCTTAACTTTGAGTGAAATCATGTTTTTTATAAATAATTTGTGTGAAATCAAGTCAGAACTTTGTTAAGGGACTAAATTATATAGAATTGTAATTTGATTTAAATTAATAGGCTTACAGAATTACTTTAATTATTGCCAGCGTAAATAAATTCTAGTTATCTGTACCAGAATGAACTTCCCTATACATACAGTTCCATATTTTCCAAATCGTAATAGTTCATACATTGACGTCATAGTGTTGACGTGAAAAGAAAAAGATAAGAAAAAACATTGATAATGTAGAATTAATAAGGATTTTTTTTTTCCCTCTGGTTTATTGAAATATTTGTATTAATTAATTGGTGCCCTTTATGATCACAACACTACTAAATACACTGCATCCAAAATTAACAGGGTGTATTTTTGAAGTGCATTAAAATGGAGCATAACTTTCAAGCATTCTGTAAATGTTTTTGGATGCTTTGTAATTGTTGTGTTATTGTTAGGATGTATTTTATTTATTTTTATTTTTTTTTCTTATTTCAGCATGGTATGGGTATCCCTTCTCTCTCAATTATGCTTCACGAGATGATTAAACTGATGTACCATGCTAAAGTAAAGGATCCCATCTTCTTCCGTCTAGGAACCTGTGGTGGAATAGGTAAGAGAAAATATCTTCTTAACTACAATACATTAACTAGCTGTAGGTAGATGGCTTGCAAGGCTGTTTGATGAAATTAATGTTTCCCAGACGAGATTTAGGTTCTTCTTTTTCTGTAACTATAATAATTTTCAACTCGAGTAATTATTAACTAGGGATCCCCCCCCCCCGAGCTTCAAAATTGAATTAGAATTTGATTTTATGAAGGTTTATTCAATAAAAAAAATTGAAAATTCGAATTTGGCTGATGCTTTCTATATAAGCAAGAATGCAGCTAATGAAGGAAGATCTGCAAATACAGTACAACTGTGTTTTATTTGACTGACTGATAAATCCTTGTTTTTGACTGGATGAATTTCTTAGTGATTAAAATCAAATTCACTAAGAAATTCATCTAAGAATCTAAACCGATTTGATGGAAATTGTTATTTACAGATGTCAATTAGCTGATAATCTGTCTGAATCTAAATTAATTAATTAATTATTAGGTATTTGTTCAGTTTCATATAATAGGTATGAAAGGAAATCAATTTGCTTCCAATAAATAAGATATTCAGAATTACGTGCCAATATTTTACTTTATAACAAGAATTTACTTGGTTTCTTTAATTTACAATGTACTATATAATCAATTACGATGCATTATATACATTCTGTCTATACTTGAACCTGCATACACAGTACTTGAAATACTAACATACAAGAACGCAGAGTTTATATCATCAATTTGTAAGTGTCCTACGATTACAGGTATTGTGTTACAGAAAACATTAACCGAAGAAGTAAAATTAAATTGTGCTTTAAATTTCTTCGATAAGTAAGTAAATTTCATTTTGAAAGGAATATTTAACATGGATTTCCATCATTTTGATTGCAAACACCAATTTTATAAATGTAAAGTCATAATTTTTACATGAGAATAAAGAAATAAATGCATATTGGGCGCAGTTAGTGAGTGAATTCAGAGATTTCTCACCAAGTGAGGGATAAAATAATTGCATTTCATTCTTTTATTCCCTTGTTTTTACACCACTTAGAAAATAAGAATTTTAAATTTGATTATTTCTGCAGTTAGTTAAGAGGTTTACAGTTAACTTATTCTAAAATAATTTGTTACTTTACAGGTCTTGAACCAGGCTCAGTGGTGATTTCTGAATCTGCTGTCGATGGTCTACTCAATCCTCACTTAGAAATTGTAAGTTCACTTACAGTAATATTTGAATTTCTAAAACAGGAAAAAGAAAAAAAAAAAAAAAAAAAATTAGTAAAACATTAAGTAATTTAATGCCAGCAATGTTTTGTAATTAATTATACAATTTCATCATTAATAATTTTGAAATAAATTTTGTCATTATTTCATACTTAACATTGGAAAACAGCTGTTAAAATTTTATTAAATATCATCTAAATGAACAATGTATTATAAATATATTAATAAATCTTTTTTTTTTTTTAATATAGGCAGTTTTGGGTAAAGTTGTTAAACGACCAGCCGTTTTGGATAAAAGGTTGGCTAGAGATCTGTTGGCCTGTGCAGATAAGAACGTTGATGGTTATGATACTGTGATAGGGAAAACCATGTGCACCTATGACTTCTATGAAGGTTAGAAATTGTGTTTATCTTAAAATGTAAAATTTTATTTAGCTTCAAAAACATTATTCGATGTTTATTCTAAGAAATAAATTATTCTTCTTAAGGTGATTTTAATTTTTTTTTTTTTTTTTTTTTTATTTTACCCCCCATTCTGATGTTACTTTTAGTTTAGCTTCATTTTTAACCTTTCAATATTTTTTTTTAAAGTTGATCTGTTTAGACATATAGTAGATATTGTCGTAATTGTGCCGTTAAAGTCATCCAATGATCAATAATAAATTGCTGTTCTTCATATGTTGTTTTTTTTTTTAATGTGAAGTTCTTTGAGTCTACTAAAGCTTTTTCGTTTGACTAATATTGTTCAATCATTGAATTTCAGGACAAGGAAGACTGGATGGAGCATTCTGTGATTACACGGAAAAAGATAAATTAGATTTTCTGCATAAAATCAAAGATGCTGGTGTTGCCAACATTGAAATGGAATCTCTGGCATTTGCTGCCCTTTGTCATCACGCCGGTATCAAAGGTAAATGAAGAATCCTGGCCTTTTTTAAAGATAGTATCTTAGTGTTGTTTTTAAATTTCGAAACCAATAAGTGAAAATGAAATTTAATCTAAATTTTGATTCATTTCAATCATAGTTAATGCAGTTTTGATATTCATAAGGCAAACACAGAAATGAACCAGGGTATTAACAATAGAAATACTTTAATAAGAAAGGCAGTGTTTAGTTAAAATTTGGTTCTGATACTACGCTGAAATATGAGCATTTTATCATATATTTTTATAATGCAATTTAATATTAGTCCAAATAGTTGCGATATATATCATAATTTAACAAAAATTCATATCCTAGGCAGCCAAAATTTTAATGTTACATTTAAGATATTCAATTCAAGAATGCTCTTACTGATTTGGGTACAATAAGGGGTCCATAGCTAAGGATTATGATGAAAGAAAATTGTATACTTATCCAAGTACTTTATATCCAAAAATGTATTTTTTCCCCTGTTTGTTTGGAAGCATGTAGATCTGCTATTTGTAAGACAGGAATGATTACGATAGTTTATTTTCTAGAAAATTTAAATTTTTAAGTGAAGATTTCTCAAGTAAACATTTTTATTTTAATAGTATTAAAGTCGCATTCATTCTCAGAGACAGATTTATTGATAACCATATTGTGGTTGCTGGGTGGTCCAATTTTACAAAGGGAGGGGACCTAAATCATTCACTTCTATACTAAAAGGGCCTTAATGCCCTTCTCGTTAGAGATCCTGTTAAAAGGAAAGTTTTAAGTTATATTGAACAGTATGTGGTTAATTTGCTAGATAGGCTCAATTATATCATTATTATATCAAATGGAGTCTCGATAAGATTATGAGCTTCTACTGTAAGTTTTTTAAGGTTTTGTAATTTAAAATCTTTTTAACTTTTATATTGTGCAATGATGGTTGTTTATAATTTATATATTTGCACATTAAAATATGAATAATGCATCATTAATAATTTACTTTTATTGGTATTTATAATGATGTTGTAAATTTTGATAATTTTTTGTGCAACTTCGTTATTATGTCTTAACTCAATAATTAAAGTGAAACTATACATTATTCTAAAAATATTTCTTGATTTATCTTTTGTAGGTGCTGTTCTTTGTGTTACTTTACTGAATCGTCTGCTGGGTGATCAGATTAGTCAGTCAAAAGCTGTTTTGGAAGAATGGCAAGAAAGACCCCAGAAACTAGCTGCCAAGTACATCAAAAAGTGCTTAGGAAAAGAATAAGAATAGGATTCCACTGTTAGTATTATTTGACTGATCCTACAGGAATAAGGAAGAAGGATTCCAGATCTACAAAGTTATCCTCCAAAATTCACTTCACATCAATCAATGCAAAAGAAAACGAAGAAAAAAACACAAAAGATAACCGAAATTATCATAAACAGACTAAATGCTAGTTATTTTAATGAAAAATTAATACGTAAAAATGTTTTAAACAAAAAGAAATCTAGTGTAGTGAATCTTAAACTAGAAAAATAGATTACATAACAGTAATTATTAGTTGTTCTATTAAGTTGGCAACAAGATAGTTCCTAAACTTCCTTTCCTCTATTGAAATAGACGATTGCTACACTTGTTTCAAATTAGTGCACTGTTTTTTGTTTTCAGTGATTCTATTAATTTATTTTAGTATTTGTTTTTCATTAAAATAGTTGATTTGTAGTCTGTTAATTTGAATTTTGTTTTCGATAGTTAATTTTGATTGAGAATTGTTCAAAAGAAGAAAAACAAATGACTTGGATAGTAATTAGACGAACTTGTACATTCTTAATGGAAATGCATTCCTTATCTATTGGGTCCAAAAAAAAACATTCCCAGATTCCATTTGTCTCAATTTTGGAGAAAACAATTGGAGAAAATAGTTGAGAAATGTAGTCCCGCACCTTCATCTTTATTCTTCTTCCTCATTTATTTAATTCCTTTTGTTCTGGCAGTATATTTCAATATATGCCGTTGTGTTCTGTGAAAATAAATGTATAATTTATTGTAAAGTTGCAAAAAACTTTAAAAAAAAAATTAGATGTACGTGAAAGTTCCACGTAACGTACGTTTATCATGTATAGTATAAAATGATTTAAATTATCATTGTGATAATCTGTACAGTTTTCAGGGAATTTTAATTTTCAAAGCATAATATAATTTCATGTCAAGTTGTAAAAGCTTGGTGTCTGTATATTCATTAACAATGACCAAAAAACATGTATTTGCTTTAGTTCTGAACTTAAGCCCTTCATTATACTTAATATACATTTCAATTGTATTTCAATTATAGCCTAACTTGCTTTGTAAATATATATATATTTAAGCATTTTTATCATTCCATTGCATTTTTTTTTTCTTTTTCATGTTTCAGTGCTTTGAATTTTTGATTTTCTTTTTTACATTAAATATAAAAGATTGCATTTAATTATTTCAAATATCATTCCTTCAGATTTCTTCTGGGACTTTGGAATTTTGACACGAGAATAGGTTGTTAAAATGAAGTGAATGAAATGATATGTGAACAAAAAGATTGAAATTTATTTATTGATTTATTTATTTTATAGAAATTTTTTGAATGTCTTGTATTGTTAAGTAATTAAAAGTTATGATAAAGAGTATTCTGGATTACTTTTGTTGGTTTTTTTTTCTTGTGAATAAAAAGAAACTTATTGACCTTGACTTTTCGGATCAAAATACAGATTTACACTTATTCAGTAGAATCAACTCTTAAATTTTAAACATTTTTTTTTTTGGGGGGGGGGGGCGGCATCAAAAGATATTCTTAATGTGACTGCAGACCTTTTGTTCTCGGTGTAGGTGCAAAATTTAGCTTTTACAAAGACTTACTGCAGACCAGAAATAGTTCTACACGCATGCATTCAAGAAGTTTTGCCTAGAGACTTGTCTCGAGCGTCAAGAAAGCAGATTTTTAATTTTGATTGGATGGTCTGAGGTAGAGGCAGAGTTAGTTAAACAACTGGGACCTGGTCTTCCATGTAGAACAGCTTTCCATGTCCACTAACTAAATGTCCCTAATAAGCCATAACGAAGCAGCAAATAGTATAGTCAATCTTTTTAAAGTTCAATAGAATATGTAAATTTAAGGGTCACGTTTCGTAATAACTATCCTAATGGCGGTGTGCACCAAACTTCAGTTAACTTTGATGACTGCAGTTTGGATGGAGCTAACATTAGTGGGGGGTGCTGCTCCACAAAAATTTTAGCCTTTGTTTTAAAATTGTGTGAAAGGAAACATGTATAAAAAGAAAATTTATTCAGAAACTTGATAAATTTCTTTTTATACATGTTTGTTTCCTTTCACACAATTTTAAAACAAAGGCTAAAATTTTTGTGGAGCAGCACCCCCCACTAATGTTAGCTCCATCCAAACTGCAGTCATCAAAGTTAACTGAAGTTTGGTGCACACCGCC
>JAFIDM010010028.1:15520696-15532178 GCA_023159025.1 Thereuonema tuberculata | reverse complement strand
TCCAAATTCTTCTTCTGACTCCGGAAGTACTAAATTTGAGAGATTATTTAAAATATTACCATAATGTTCATTATGACGTAGGCCTAATACCAATATATTATTTCATTTATTCTTTTCATTATAAATAGTCTACATATTAATAATTACATTTCATAGTTAAGAGTTAAATGGTTTTTAATTGTAAGTTTTGTTAACAAACCACTTTAATTAGTAAATTAAGAATTCAATTTACTGACAGTACTAGCACTAACTAGGCCTAGATGATACAAGATAAAACATTTTTTTTTTTTCCTTTACAAAAAATATTCTTTATCCTTAATATATTTAGTTTATCTTTCAAAAGAATACCTCAAATGTTTCTTTTTCTTTTTTTAAGTCTAGTCTAATATAAAAATAGTCAAAATGCGTTTGGATAATTATTTTTAGTTTTCGAATCATTCTTTTTTTGGATAATTTTCTTTTTGACGGAGCAACAGTTGAAATTTTACCTATAATGAACTTAAAACTAAAATAAAATTTACTTTTCCTATTACTAAATTCGTCAGGTTAAAATAAATTACAGACTTAAACGATTAAGTATTTTCTCAAAATGAATTTTCTAGAAGAATTCGTTCCAATTCTTAAAATATGGTGGGAAATGGAAGGCCAGCCTTGGAACGGAATTTATCTGATTTGGGATTAAATTCGCTCTTTTTTACCGATTTGATTGCGGAATTGCTTTTCTAAGGATTTCTATAACTCACCTCGGTCGTAAATTGTAGGTTTAAAACGATCTTTTTGCCGAAATAAAAGGTTTTTGTCAGAATGATCGCCGTTCACCAACATAAGTCTTCCAAGCAACGTGCAAATGACCTTTGTGTTAGGCAGCGACATCTGGTGACGGTTTTTGGTAATGGTTAACTGAACCCGCCATTATTTCTAAAATATTTGAATTTTTTATGGTGTGCTAGACAGATAAGTGCAAGTGCATGGATATGGTCTTACAGGGATTGCACTTCATATTCATGGTTAAAATTTATTACTGATAGTGTAAACTTCCATGAGTAATTTCTGTTAATCATTAGTTAAAAACAAAATGAAATAATATTAGGAGGACAATGAACTCAGACTACACAAGAATTATTCTTTTGAGATAAATGCTCATGTTTGCAATTATCGAATTCTAAAGATGATTATATTTATTTGAAAGAAAGAAAATTTATATCAGTGTCTCTTTTTTTTTGTTCCACATCTTTCTAGCTAAAAGTTTAAGTGGTTATTACTTCAGTTACAGTTCTACCATTTTCCATCCAGTTTGTACTTGATACAGAAGTGTACATAAAATCACTTCTAATGTTTAATATAAAGCTGTTTTTTTTTTCCCTTATCTATTATTGAAGGACCTGCTGACCCTACTTTCAGTTACAATAAATGCTCTATCAGTCATCCTGAATATCCTTTTTACTTGCTTTGAGAATATCTTGAAAACAGGATTTGTGAAGTCCATAATCACCACAAGCTTCATTAAAATTGAAAGTGATGAAATCTTAATTGAATATCACTTCTTATAGTATCCGAATATAACACCATACAAAAGCTAATAATTAACCTTATTTTCTTTATGTTTTCAGAACAGTTAGTTATTTATTAAATAAGAATATATACTTACGATTCATTCCAACAATTCCTATTATACAATTAAAATATACACAGGGTGACTTGTAAGTTAATGTATTCCCTTCAGGTCATGGTAATAGAGCTCATTTGCTCATTTGCATAATATCTATTATCTCAATAGTTTTTGAGATTTGTTAATTTTTGTGTTTTGTTATAAATGTACTCCCAAGTAGTAGATTAGCAAAAATAAAAAAAAGGTAAAGATATTTCTTAAACCTGTATACCTCATTCGAAAGGCAATAAAACAGGGAAGTTTTTCAAGTCATTTGTATATTTATTGTATTATCAAATTTCAGAAATAAATCCACTTGAATGTACAATTGGGTTGAAGGTTTTACAAGTGTAGGTTTTAGCTCTTGTATTTTTATCACCTTGTAGTTTTTAACATTGACTGTTTGCTACATTACCTGTGTATTACTGTGTAAACTGATGAGAGAAATGGAAATATTCCCCAAAAAAAAGCTTGATTCATTTTTTTTTATTGTTTTTGCTATTATAATACTTCAGAGTACATTTCTAACAAAACACAAAAATATAACATATCTCAAAAACTATTGAGTTTTGCATAATGGATATTATAGTTAAATCAATTGCAAATGAGCTCTATTATCACACCCTGAAAGGAATACGTCGACTTACCAGTCACCCTGTATACATACAAAATATGTACTGTAGAAATATCAGCATTACATCTACTGTGAATATACTGAACTGCCACTACTGGAAGCAATAAATATTTTTGTTACTACTTACAAAGACCTAACGGTCAGTAACATTAAGCATTTACAGTCGGACCCCGATTTAACAAACCCCTATTTACCGAATTTCGCGATTTAACGAATTTTTCTTTTTCCCGGATTAAAATGAAGGCAAAAACCCCTATTTAACGAATAATAAACCCCGAATTAACGAATTATTTCAATAGCCGAAATTTTTTTTTTTTTTGTTAGTTTGGTTAAACATATCTAAACATACCTAATGCAGCAGGATATAAATGACGCTGTATTTTCTTTTCTCCATAAAGTCGAAAAAGAACTTTTTCGAGTCAGGAATCAAGGAAATTGTCAAACATTACTCAGTACATACTTTAAAATTTCAAATTAACTAGTGCGTAATTATTCGCTGTATTATTTGCTGCTGAATAAAAAGTGTACAGTTTCTAATTATGGATATTTTTGTGTAGTTGCTTATTAGGGCTGTTCTATAAGTGCAGAAATTTTTTATTTTTTGTTTTGGACCCCGATATTACGAATAACCCCGATTTAACGAATAAAATTTTCGGTCCCGATGAATTCGTTAAATCGGGGTCCGACTGTATATGTATAAAATATATGTCTAAATATTTATCGGCTAATAAGTATGAAAATGCATCTATATACTAGATCAATGGTCAAAAACTCCTAGACTGCAAAGGGCTTTATGTAGCCTTCTATACAGTTTGTAACACAAATTTGCAACACATCTTTGTTTTAATTAAAAAAAATCATGTTCTGTTTCGTAGTAGAGTTAAGAAAGTGCTTTGAAATTTTATCAGAAATAAAAAAATAATATTGTGAAATGGAAAGCAAGTAGAGTTCTACTAATTTTTAGAGAATGTTAAGGATTATAAATTTGCCTCATCTGTCTGCTAATAAATCTGAACATTTAAGTTGCAGCCTGCAAAAATTTGTAGCATGTCCTTTTGGATCTTAAATTGAGTTTGACACCACTGGATTAGATAAATAACTTAGATCAATGGCTTTAATAGTTTCAGAGGCTAAGTATTCCAACAGAAGTGGTTACATATATAGAAGGGCCAGATTTATATCTCATTTCATCTACTTTTGTTTTTTTAATGTTAAAAGCAGCTCTGTTATAATTTAGTCAATAACATAAGTATGTAGCCTTGTGTAGTTTTGACTGTAGGAACACTAGCACTGTATGAGAATAACATCTGGTGGCTATATTGTTACTTGGGGTGTTTTGCATCATCTTCCCCCAGGACGATATCGAGTGGCCTCCACCTTTACTCGATTAAATGGTTCATACCCACCTATCTCTGGAGACAGTTGGTCACTCCAAAAACGAAAGGGAGGCATGGAACAGCAATAAAATGTCGAGGTTCTGTGGAATCGGGGCGCAGGAGCCCAGGGTAGTAGCTTAGCCTGGAGGAAGCCAGAGGAAGGAAACGAGATCGAGAGACGACGAGGACAGCGATGTGGAATAAGAGAACCTGTTGAGGAAGTAGACGATAGCGAGTGCCGAAGACAGCCACGTCATTTTCCCCCGCAGTGGAGACGAGGAAGCCCGCCGGACTTGAGTTAAGTTCACGGCAAATTAGACGATAGCGAGTGCCGAAGACAGCCACTTCGTCCACCAGTGAACGAGACGAAAGGTTACGCCGTGGACTGTGCAGTTGTTCCCAGGAGAAACGAACTGATGAACACCGTACCCCAGGTACGGACTGCATAACAGTCCAGGCTGCAACTCCCGGACTGTTATGGACTTTGCCACCCGGTCACAAGACACCCCAACCCCTTCCTGAACATTGTAGTTATAATAAAACTGTCAAGCAACATTTTGACACCCGAATGGGGATGTGATTCATTAATGAGGTGGAGGTACACATGGAAGGTGGATGTTGGTAGAGGAGAATTAGTCTTTAGTGAAATTGTTTAGACCATTGAAATTGAAAGAAGATACAATGGGGATCCTCCAGGGATCATACAGACCCAAGTTTATAATCCAAAATTGTCATATAGGGGAAAATATGAGGAGAACTTATCACGATTCATAACTAGAGTGACTGAAGTGAAATAAATAAATAACTGGACCGAACAGAGAATCCTAGCCTATTTGCATGATTGCTTATTTGACACAGCAAAGGCATGGCACGACTACTTTCATTTAATAACTGTCAACCTACATGGACACAGACAATCGAAGCATTGAGAAAAGAATTTCGAGGGGCTGCACCCTGAATATGCATTGGCACAATGTCAAGGACAGGAAGAAAGTGTGTTCAAATATTTGTATGAGAAGGTGGGACTGTTTCAAGAATGTGATTGTGTGGTACCCGAACCAGAACTAGTATGGCATATCATTAGAGGCCTACAGGATAGTTATTGGAAAAATTTGGAACTGATACAACCACGATCCATTGAGGCATTTAAGGGTTAGTTAAGGGCGTACTTAGATTATAATCAGACTAGTAACCTACAAGGAGAAAGGATGGACAATGGAACACCCCGAGAAAGGAGTACTTATTGGAAAAACATGGAGATAGCAGAAAGGGTGCTTACCATGGCCGTGGTGAGGAAAAAAACTGCCCCCAGGAAATTCCCAAGGACAGATTAGAGGTGTTATTTCTGTGGGGATTCAGGTCACGTAGTTGCATATTGCCTGACGAGAGGCTCAAATACGAATGGAAATATTGGCCTCAGAGAATGTGCAAGGACATAGGAAAGAAAAGGTCAAGCCATGTTAGGGGCCACTGAAGCAGTATGGGTTACCCCTTCTACCGGTGTGTTAGTAATTGATGTGGTAGTCAATGGATCGAAACAGCAAGCGGTTGTGGATAGTGGGGCTGGAGTAACGATAGTGAATGCAGAGTTTGCATGAAAACACGGGTTCTCAAAGGTGGATAAGAAGCCGGCAGTAATGATTTGTTACATAGGAGGGCAGTAGATTCAGTCAACAGGATATGTGAGTGTAACCATGGATTTTGATGGAGAAGTGAGTGTTTTTGAAGCCATAGAAGTGAAAAATGTACCCTATGCATTGATTCTGGGCTGCGATTGGTGTTTGTCAAATGGGGTAAAAGTAGATTTTGAAAGGAAAGTACTACACTTAAGGGTTGGAAACAGTAGTGTAATGAAACCAGTACGGTTTTCCAGTACCATCGTACGAGAGATATTTTGACGGAAAGGGTCCCCAGATTTGAGGAAGTAAAAGTGAATAGTGAGTTGGGATCCCAACAAAAGGCACAGTTGCATAAGTTGTTACAAAAATATGAGGGTTGCTTTGCCCAACCAGACTTAAAATACAGGATGGCTAATGTAATTCCACATCGTATTGTAACAGAAAAAACAAGAGCAAAACATCAACCCCCTTATAAGCGGTCTCCCATGGAGGCTAAATTAATGAGAGATATGGTAGAAGAAATGCTTAAAAGTAACGTCGTGGAAATGTCAACAAGTTCCTGGAGTAGCCCAGCTTTATTAATAAAAAAAAAAGATGGTACATGGAGGTTTTGTATGGACTACAGAAAGTTAAATTTGAAAACACCTGAAGACAGATATCCCATGCCACGGTTTGATGATTTCTTAGATTTTATGTCAGGGAAGCGGTATTTCACATCATTGGATCTACAAGCTGGGTATTGGCAGGTTCCATTAGACAAACAAAGCCGAGAAAAATCTGCATTCTGCACATCAGACGGTCTTTTTTAATTCCGTTGTCTTCCATTTGGGTTGGCAAATGCTCCTGCATCATTCCACCCGATGATGGATGCCGTCCTGGCCAGTTTGAAGTGGATCGATTGTGTCAACTGGCCCAATATATGGCATCGGAGAGGGCAGTCATTAAGGATCAAGTCCGGAAAGTGCAAAACGTTTACAAGCATAGACATGATGCTAGGTTAACTGTGATTCCCCAATATCAACCCGGGGATAATGTCATGGTTCACTCTTTTCAGAGGTATCTCGATCAGTCGGAAAAACTACTACAAGATATGAGGGGCCATCTATTATCATAGCGAAGGCAGGATGTTTCACGTACCAGGTCACATATGGCCTTGGGTCTAGACAAAGTGATGTGGTAAATCTGGAGAGGTTACAGCCATACCTCTCCCGATGACTGAGGAACCACGCAGAGACTGCAGCGGTTTTAGGGGGAAGGAAATGTTCCTGCGGTGTTTTGCCTCGTCTTCCCCTAGGATGATATCGAGTGGCCTCCACCTTTACTCGATTAAATGGTTCATACCCACCTATCTAGAGACAGTTGGTCACTCCAAAAACGAAAGGGAGGCATAGGAACAGAAATAAAATGTCGAGGTTCTGTGGAATCGGGGCGCAGGAGTTGGGCAGGAGCCTAGGGTAGTAGCTTAGCTTGGAGGAAGCCAGAGGAAGGAGGCAAGATCGAGACGACCAGGATAGCGGTGTGGAATAAGAGAACCTGTTGAGGAAGTAGATGATAGCGAGTGCTGAAGACAGCCATGTCGCTTTCACCCGCAGTGGAGACGAGGAAGCCCGCTTGACTTGAGTTAAATTCGCGGCAAAGTAGATAGCGAGTGCCGAAGACAGCCACTTTGTCCACCCGAGAACAACACGAAAGGTTACGCTGTGAACTGTACAGTTGTTCCCGGGAGAAACGAACTGACGAACACCGTACCCCAGGTATGGACTACGGGCTGCAACTCCAGGACGGTTACGGACTTTGCCACCCAGTTACAAGACACCCCAACCCCTTTCTGAACATTGTAGTTATAATATAACTGTCAGGCAACAATATTTTGAATTAACATATTTAAGCAATTTTTGTCTTTTCGTTGATGCAATTAAACTTCTATTGAAAGTCTGTGGTCAATTAATTAGGACAGAGGTCAAAAAGCTTCAGAATTATTAGGATTATAAAGACAATTGTCAACTGTTTGAGTTATCTGTCATTGCTAATCCAATGGTTTTTAACTTATTTCTTCACCTATTTCTCTGTAATTCCTTTTCAAAATTTTTACAATGAGTTTACTTAGTCAAGGAATTAAAGAAAGTAGGGGGTGGCTTATGTATATTAAAGCCTTTTTCTGATGTATGAAAAAAAGTTTTGAAATGTTATTTGTTCTTTCCATTAATTGATTTTTATCTTTTTTTATTATTTATTTAGTGCCATATTAAGTACATGTTGAAACATTTAATAAAAAGCTGTATGTTTAATGAACTTTAAGAATTTTTTTTTTTTTTATAAATTATTTATGGTTGGCCTATAAGAGTTTAATATCTTGATGATGCTGTTGTTCTGTGACTAAGTTATCCTGTCTGTATCTTACCCTTGATAATGCAAGACCTGAGGATTTGAGACTATGTCCACACCTTCAGAAATGTGTACCTCTATTTCATTCATAGAATTGGAATGCTTAAATTATAAAAATTAATATCCAAGTTTTTTTATTGTTATGAGAATATATATGGAATTTAGATTAAAATTAATTAATAATATTATAATGTTTGTTATTAAATGAATATTAATGTAGTTTATAGCCTTGTGGTCAAAAGTAAATAAAATTACAGCAGATACCAGAATTATAAGAGAACTTTCAAAGGTGAATTATAAGAGGTCGTGTTAGAAGTATGATGCCTGCAAAAGACAGGTACATTGCCCTAACGGCAAAACTGAACTGGTGCACCACAGCTCAGCAAATGGCACATGAGTTTTTTGCTGCCACAGGTAAGCCGATCTCTTGAAAAACTGTAGCTAGACGTTTAGGACAAGGAGGACTATACACCCGCAGACCTGTTGTGTGTATCCCATTGTCCAGACTGCACCATACCGCCCGTTTGCAATGGTGTCGTGAGCATCGCAATTGAACCGAAGAGGAATGGGCTTCTGTACTATTCTCAGATGAGAGTAGGTTCAGTCTGTTATTGGATTATAGATGCCAACTGGTCTGGCATGAGAGTTGTACTGCATAACGTCCAGAAAATATCCAGGAAAGGGACCAATATCTGACTTGCGATATCAGGGTATGGGCCGGCATCATGATCAATGGTCGCACGGCCCTACATGTGGCTACAACTGGGACTATGACCGGCCATAGATACATGATGAAGTTCTACTGCATCATGTTCACTTTTTCCGTGGTGCTATTGGTGATACATTTCTGTTCTTGGACATCTACGCACCATGTCATCGAACATTCGCTGTTCAGGTTTGTCTAGACAGCGAGGGTATTCAACGCCTTGTACAGCCAGCAAGTTCTCCAGATCTAACCCAATTGAAAATGTTTGGGATGCTTTAGGGAGGTGCCTTGCTGGTCAACAAAATCCTCCAACAAACAAAAACACCTTCATCCGTGCACTGACAGAGGAGTGAGATAACTTACCACAACAGCTGCTGGATAATGTTGTGCAAAGCATGACACATTGTGTGGAATGTTGCATCACCCTCCATGGGGTGGACATTTCCCGTACTGACACCGTTTTCAAAGATGCCTGCTGTCGTTCATATGCATTTTTCCATTTCTCCGTACACAGCATCAAATGAACATTTCTGTCCTTTCAGCTGTCTCACAATCTTCTGTATTTTTCAGAACAATAAATGATCTTTATTCTAATGTCCGAACAGTGTGGCAACAATATTGTATCATGCTGGGCCTCCACTCCCGCATAATGTTATGATACATCGCAATTTGTGATCCGTTCTTAGCAATTGTCTAGCAGTTTATATGAAAGCCATTAGAGAAACAAGACAGGCAATTAAATTAATGGTCTGGAGAAGATAATCCAATTTCAATAGATACCCTCACATGTAGGAATAGCAGGAAACGAAATGGTAGATCAATTAGCAAAAAATGTATTTGTAGTAGATCCCAAGAAAATCCTTGGAAGAACTATGAATCCAATGAAATGTAAAAATGGAATCAAATAGTGTTTACCCCAAAGAGTAGTAGATGCTAATTTTTGGCTCTTTATATGAAACAATTGCCTTACAGCCCTCCTTCGTAGATTTAAAATCCTTGATTCAGACCAGTGTATATTGTATGGTCAACAAAAACCTATGAATAAAGAACATTTGCTTGAATGTAAAAATTGGACATTGAATATCAGAAAGCTAAAAATTATAGTAAACTTTATTGGGAAGCAAGAAGACTGATGAGATAATTCTCACATTAGAAAACAACAACATATTCAGGGCTTTTAAAGCAACACGTTTATCTACAGTAAAACCTCGTTAAGCCGTCACTCAAGGGACCAAACATTTTTGACAACTTAGGCGGAGTGGGAATTTTTGAAAAAACAAAAAAACACTGAAATACAAACAAAATAACACTGTATTTTCATGAATTGATGTAGGATTCGGTGAGGAAAACAAGATTTTCAGAAATCAATACATGCAAATAAGTGGAAAGTAAAAAAACAAAAACACTTTTTATAGTTACCACATTATAATCGTTTTAAAAGAAAGGCAATGCCTGTCTTTGAAACGTTCCAGCCAACCATTGCTGCCGCCAAAACCTTCAATGTTCAACTCCTTAGCAATTTCCATGGCTTTTTCTTTGAGAATCACGGCAGAAATCGGCACATTTTGCGATCTGGCATGTTTTAGCCATCGAACTAGCTAAAACATAGGTCCAGAAATGCTTCGGTATCGAGTTACGGCTAGCGAAGATTTTGCCCATAATGTAGTACAACAATACACACATGGACTACACCTCAGTTATCTCTCGTCAAACTTCGATTTCCTCATTCTCTTTTTTTTGTCTTTGCAGTCAGCTTCTTCAATTACTTGTTTCGATGAAAGAATATCTTTTAATGTAGTCCTGGGAATACGATGTTCTTTGGAAATAGCTGTTTTCAAAAAGTGCAATAAAGTCTTTTTTTTTTTTCTTTAAAACATAACGAGGTAATTTTCGTTTCTCTGACATGTTACAAATGTAATCGAACCACGAAATTGCAAGATAAAAAATAGCCGTTTTAGCGGAGCTTACTCGCTATGAAATGAAATCATACTCAGTAGCTGTCAAGAAAAACGTATACACTTGATAAGAGTCGCAGCGAGAAGTGTGTAATTTCCCACGTGAAAATTCCCCGTAAAGGTTAGGCTTTCTTAGAGTGAAGAGGCAGGGCTGAAAAGATAGCAGGCAAAATTGAGAATAAAGATGCTTTTCGCCATTTTTGAGGGTGACGAGTTATCCGGAGTAGAATTAAATTTGGTGACCAGTAAAAGAGGGTTATTTTACATTATTATTTATGAGACCTTGTCAGGACCAAAGGAAAACGACGACTTAAACGGAGTGATGACTTATCCGGGTGACGACTTAACGAGGTTTTACTGTATTATGATTTCCACCTTTCAGGATGTGGATTTTATGATAATTCACATTGCAGAAATGACATCAAAATTAGCCTTAAGAATTCTTAAAGATGTCAGCAGAATCAGAGAGATTTTTTGAGACAGCATTTTGTAAATTACAATTATGGTGTTACAATTATAAATTAATGTGTAGTGCAACTGTGAATTCTTTCCAACACTTCTGAAATGCAACAATGTAGGAATTCCTCTTTTGTGGATAGAGAATAACATTTAGAATGAAATTGGAACAGACAGACAGAAATGCAAATAAAACTAATGCAAAACCAATTACAATTTTTGCTGAAAACCAAGTTTTATATTATATATTTCTAGTTTAATATGGGGCCAAATGAATTGAAAACTAGAAAATTTGTGTTTGTATATTAAATCTTATCCATTGTTTAATAGTGAGGATAATCTCTGATAATCTCCAGTAGAGTAGGGCAAGGGATAAGTCATCCTCACAATTCTAATGCTCATTATGTTCAAAATTTTGTCCGGCATCATTCAGATTATTAAATAAAGGCTTTTTTATTTATTATTTTTTTATTTTTTAATTTCCTCTCCCATTATATTTTATTATACAGGGTAATTCACGAAGATATACAGAAACTTCAGGAGCTCATTCTACATGTAAAAGTAAAGAAAAAAGCTATATAAACATAGGTCCGGAAATGTTCGGTATTGAGTTACGGCTAGCGAAAGATTTTGCCCATAATGTAGTACAACAATACACACATGGACTACACCTCAGTTGTTAGCTCTCACAATAAATCAAAAC
>JAFIDM010010028.1:15449530-15495323 GCA_023159025.1 Thereuonema tuberculata | reverse complement strand
TATTTTTGTTATTATAAACCTTTTTAACCTAATATGTGTGCCCTAAAATAATTTTTTAACCTTAAACAAATAATAAAACATACCCATCTTCTAATATAAAGATAATGTTTATGAATTATAAATATGCTAATACAGCGTGCGGGCCCGGTAGCCGAGTGATAAGGGCGCTTGGTTGCGAGTTAGATGTGGCGGGTTAGATGCCTCGGTGTTAGATGTTTCCGCGCTCCATTCTTCCCCAAACGGGTCCTAGGGTCTACCCAGACATCTATAGAATTCGTATCGGGTTTCTTTTCCGAGATTACAGACAGGCGAGCGTTGGGCTGACCACCCTGCCTATCTCAGTCCCGGATCACTGAAACGTCGGCGCATTACCTTCAAAGCCCAAATGAGAAATAGGTATCTCTGCTGTATACACCAAATATAGGGTGACCAAGTTTTGATAATAAAAATACGGGACACTTTAATGGAGACGATAAAATGAGCCAACACTTTATTATTATCTAATTCATTTACTTTGATGTACTTGCAAATGTAACAATCTCCGAGATTACTTTTAATAATCATTCATACACTCATTAAAATGTTAAAAGTAATAATACATTATCACTTTTTTCGTGTAATTTCCAAAATTTGTTTATAACAAATGATTATTTCCAATTATACAATGACATAAAGTATTTCTTGAGGTTGAATTATAATGGACACTCACGCGTTAATATGAATCTAACTAATCATATCTAAAGTCTAAACGCAAGCGTAATATCCATCGTTGGCAACGTGTTAATAACTTTATGGTGCAGAAACGCTCGCTGAATGATTCAGTTTTCAGTGCAGAATCACTCAATGCTGATACTAAAGTGAAAATACGCTCATGCTGAAAAGTTAAGGAAATGGGAGTTTTCGACCATTCCAGATATCCAGATGTCATCAATTTTGGCGGAAATGTGCAGTTGGTCCTACTAATATAAATTCAACACGGAACATAAAGGTGGCAGAACCGATGCGGGGAAAAAACCCCACAGAAACAGTCAGAGATATTCTAGTCGAGCCAGCCCCAATCCGCTTCCCCATCCCGCGGGTCTCCCAGCAAACAGTCCGTCTCATTTAATCATCTGTACACAGGCGATACAGCTGTATCTTGGCTGCTGAAAATCACTGGTGAGTTCCCTATCATGTGCTTCGGTTATGCCAAGTGGCACTTACCGTGAGATATTGGTTTTCCAGAGGCATGATGATCCTTGGACATTCATCCAAAGCGCTGATGAATACCCCCACCCCCAGTTAGAATCTTCTTCTCCCCAGTCTGGATTTGAAGTTGGTTGAAATATTTAGGCCTGTGATATCTCCAACTGTAACTGACCTCCAGCTGGGTTTTCAGACGTTAAATGATCTATCTCTCATTGTGTCATTCAGACGAATACTCTGGGTCATGATAACTGTAAGGAAGTTTTGAAGGAACCATAAGAGTCAAACAGTACGTTATATGATACAAGTCCTTAAAGATAAGTGTTGCTGCCATACTGACGTCTTCGGAGCTTTTTTTTCCCGCAGCTTGCTGCCATCTTTATGTTTTGTGTTTACTTTGTGTTAGACAAGAACCTACTGTAACTTTCTGCTAAGTTTGATGACATTTGGATGCCTGGAAGGGTCCGAAGCTGGCAATTCCGTAACTTTTGAGCATGATAAATAACGTACATGAATGCAGGTTTATCGTTTTCTAGTTTCTCACGTTCTCAAAAAATGAAAACAAAATAAAGAAATGCGGATAAAGAGTTATCCTGAAATTAAATTAAAATCTAGAACAATCAACCGCCCGTATTAAATTTATAGGGACAGCGAAACAACATCAGAAAATGGGACAACCACGTAAAATATGAGATGTCTGGTGGCCTTATGGTAATATTTAGCATTACTGATTTGCATCAAATATGGTTCATTTTTGAACAAACATGAATTCCATTGTTGCAAAAAAATCTTTAATTCTTAAAAGTTCTTGAATTATGTAGATCTACGAAATTGTCAGAAATATTTCTCGTCAATATCGTTGCTGATAAGATTTTATTTTATTTTCAAACCGAATATGCTTGTTTGTTTGAAGTATCGTCATATTCGAAGTATTACTCCAAACTATCTTCAGTGACTTACTTAAAACTATCTCATCTTTTTTAGTCGCATGGAAATATTAGTAATTATTTAAAATTTGAATCTATATATTATTAATTTTTAAAAAGAAGCCTGAGAAAGTCCAGAAATTCTCTGAATGAAGTATATTAATGACGACAATTTGTTGTCATCATTGTTCCAGATATTGTTATCTAAAAGTGTTTCGTATTTCCCCAACCACATTCGATAGTAATTGTGTAAAAGTGATCTAGCTCCAAAATTTTGTTCATCACCACAGACACTTCAGACGTGAGAACATCTTAGTCATTATCTCTGTTTTTCTTCATCTTAGCTGGATGTTAAGTTATCATACGATAAAATACTACTAAAAAAAGTATGAAACATACTATTATAACACGTATTTATATCCTGGAAAATTTATATCAAGCAAAAAGTCATTCTAATCAAAGCTAAGAAAAATATTGCATAAATCTTTTCGGAAAACAGTTATTAACAGTAACTAATTTTCTTTTTTTACAGATTTAATTTCAAAGACAGACACTTCACAATATAAACAGCATTTTATTTTGTATTTATTCTGATTTACTTTTTCAAAGACAATTAAGTGTTTAAATCTCAACATTAGAGATCCCAAATAGCCACTTCGGAAGATAAATCAACTTTTTGATGTAAATCCCACAATATTAACTAAGAAACATAAAAGATAGAATATATCCAGCGTTCAAGATTCTAAGATATGGCATTTCGATTGAATAATGAAATGATGAACAGAAGCTCAAACTCAACACAAGTAAAATTTACATTTCCTCGAAGAAATATGAATAGAAATATATCCAATATTGGTCAGTGGCCAAAACGATTATCATTTACAGCAAACAACAAATACAAAACACGTAAAGTTTCAAATAGAAATGACAGAATCATTGCTGTTGCATCTACTTCACAGGAACCGAATGCATTTCAGAGACAAAGAAGTATTTTAGATGAAAGAAGAATAAGAATCCGTAGAGAGAAACACGTTGACAGGAATATGCTTGGTTCTGAGATAGAGAATACAAAACAGCAGCGTAATATTATCACTCTCACTGGCTTCGATAAAATTATTAATACCACTTATCATCCTATTAGAAGAGTAATTTGGACCATTTGCTTTGTGATATGTATATGTAGTGCAATCTATGAGTGTGGTAAATGTACCTTTGCTTTCTTTGATGCAAAACCAGCAAGGAAAGTAGAATTTCAGACTGTCTCTGAGCTCAAGCTTCCTCTCATTGTCATGTGTCCATCTACGTTAGTCGGAAAAACTCCACAATTGGATGAACTAACCACTAAATACAAGAACCGTTTTAAGACAGACGCAGAAGAATATTCTGATCTGCTGAAGCTACCTAATGTTACCATGAATACTATATGGACTATGTATAACATTAAATCTGAAAATATCAGAAACGAAGTTAAGGTAAGTGTTTTATTTTAATAAGCTTTTTCAAGCTTTTAAAAAAAAATCCAGATAACTCTGTCATTAATTAGGTCTCAGGTATATTTCACATAGGTTTTATTTCACTAAAATTAAAGGATGATTCTGAGTAGATTTAATTTCTAAGTTTATCATCATATTTCGGTGAAATCTTGACTTAATTAAATATCAAGAAAAGTTGAAATAACTGAACTCAATAGAAATTTTATAATAAGTTTTAGAAATCAAACAAGAAGAAACTGAAAAACAATTGTTTCCTTGTTTATTAAATTGATAAATAGAGTATAATTCCATTGTATAGATTATAATCTTCTATGAAATATAATAAATCTTTTTATCCATTTTTTTACATCGATATTTCGTCATTTTCAGCAAAAGACTTCTTCAGGATTACAGGAAAAGAACTCTGCCTTCTTCCTCACAAAGAGTGATGAATTTAATTTCAAGAATATAATTCTATGAACTAAATTTGTTGTTCAGAATACAGTTGAAGAAGAAATAGAAAAGAAGAAAACTCAAAAATTTAGTAATAAAAGAAATATAAAAAAATTGCATAAAAATAAATATCAAGATAATATTTTAATCATTTACTGAATTTCTGAAGTTTTGTAACTTCAACTTTCAAAATTTTAAGTTTTTATTTAATTTTAAATCAAAATAAATATATAAGTAAAATGGGATAGTATTTAATAATCCTTTTGTTCTGAAAGTTCCTTAGGTAATTTTATAATTTTATAATTTTTTTGGGATTCCTATTACAAGCAAAATAAATATGTTTGTTGTAGATAGTAGAAGGAATTAATTTTAACTCAATATTAATATTAAATTCCTGCAGCTTCGTAAGTTATTGTATATAAAAATTATAATTTGAAATTTAAAATTAAGTCAATGGAAACATACTGGTTATTACATAATATTCTCTGCAATGTGTTTTAGTGTTCAACTTCTTATGGAGATCTAAAATGTAGCGAAATTTTTGAATTTGAGGATGTTTTGACAGCTGGTGGATTATGTAGTGTATTGAAGAATAAAGGTAAATATAAAATACACCTTTACATTAAAAATCTCTAGTTATATAAATGCAATGAAAATATACTTATAATAATACCTCTTCATAAAATGAAAAATCTTCATATCTATATGAACACCTTTCCGAACGTGACTTTAATAATTTTTGTGATTCATATGTCTTACGATCTGTTTTTGTGAATTAACAGAAATTCTTGTCACTAAATACATATCCAGATAATCCTATATATCTATCTTACTTTAAGATTTCTGTGATATACATGCTTGCAAAATCTAAGGACGAACAACATTTGAAAAACAGTTCATAATTGCAGCCAAATATAGAGATAGATATATTTCCAAGATATGAACATATGATAAGACTTTAAAAAAATGGAAGATGTAGTAAGTTTGTTTACAAATGTCAAATTTCCGAAGGACGTAGGAGGAGAATGGATGTGCTACGCTGTCAGATAACCAGGCATGTCAGGCATTCCGGAATTGCGATGCAGGTCGCATAACGTCGTGGCAAGCTTAGCATTATGTTATCCAAGAGTTCTTGAGGCAAATTAGTCCACTCCTCCATCACAGCACGAATGAGTTCTTGTGTCCCAAACGTCTTCGATGGGGCTCAGGTCTGGAAAGCTTGTTGGGCAGTCGACTCGATTAAATTTTTAAATATTCAGAAGTATCTGCACTGCTTTTGTTCGATGAGGGTGGCTGTTGTCATCCTTGAATCGAAAGTTATCGTCTACATCATCACGGAAAAATCTAACCAGAAGAACTTCGTTGCAGTATCGCACACCAGTGATTTTCCAGCATTGTAAGTGAATGCGTCTAGCAATCATGATGCCTTCCCACACTATGACCCACCACCGCCATATCTGTCCTTTTACTGCACATTGTCACGATGGTATGCAGTAACTCTTTCACACCATATCAGTTAACTATAGCATAGCTAGAATCTCAGAAAAAAATTTAAATGACTCTGTGAAGAATACAGTGACCCATTGAAGACATGTCCGTTTCGATGGAGTCGACCCCATCCTGCAACATGCGCTACGATGAGCTCTGGATCGAGGAATGCAGACTTTCGGACATACAGTCAGACATGTTGCAGATATCCACAATCCTGTGCTGCAATGGGGCAACTCACAAGCTGACCAGCCAAGGTTCGGCGATTACGCTTGCTGTTACAACTAGACGTCTTCTGGAACACATTCTACAGCTTTGAAACTCTGCCCTCAACACTACGGGCGTTTCCGAACTCCCTGACAGCATTAATTACTCCGCGGCCTTCTTCCAGCTTTCCTATAATTCTTTCCCGTGTGAAATCATCTACATAATTTCTTTGTAATATATCGAAAAGTTCACGATCGTCACTTGTTTCCTTCACGTCAAACGGTACCTTCAAACACAATTCACCTATCTCGCCAATTAGCCTTTAACCGTTTATTTCTGTGTGATTGATTCACAAATTTGTATGTTTCTACTGATCGTCCACAGGTAGCATATAATTGTTTCGTCTGATTTTGTATTTGTAACCATTGGAACTAGCGGTCATCTTTAGGTTTGGATGCCTGTATATATTTACAAATAGTACATATATATATATTATTTTTGGATATAACGAGAGAGAGAGAGATTTTTTGAGGCTTTGATAAAATACAAGAATATTGAAAAGAATAACGCAAAGTTTTCTTTTTAATTATAGGTTTATGGAAAACATTTGGTCCAGTTACAAGTATTAAGTTAATTTTAGAAAAACCTAAACACGGAGGCTTATGGCATATTAGTTTAGTATATGTACGGGTAGGTTACATCTAAATATATCTCTATCTACAGAATAATTTTAATTTTAATAGTGGTTTAACGTATATGTGAATAATAATCTTATAATATATTTTGACGAATATACTGTTGATTCTGAGTAAACATGCTAATTAAATATTTAAATAAAATACGTTATTGTTCATTGCTGTTCCCCTTTTCAAATGCCAAAGTGTATTTAGCATTTAAAAAAAAATCAATGTATTTTGTAATATATTTTAATTAAGTGTTTTAATTAAAATATATCAAATTTGCTTTTGGTTAATGACAAACAGATATGAAACATGTATATGTTTAAACATATATTCTTTCAAATATTTTCTTGTAGTAATACTTTATCTAGTTGATATTAAAAGATATATTCTGCTTTTAATTGAAATGTATCTTTGAACATATGTATATATATGTATATATATATTATATATTTTTTATTATTTCTTTTACTTTCATTATTTAAAAATTGTTTCTTTTTATAATATACAAATTTAGAATTAAATGGTCTTTTATTTGAAAGAAAACATGAATTTAATAGTATCCGAAATGTTACACTCATTTAGTTATATTTTAAATTTGGAAAATTTTTCAACTATTACTGAAAAACAAAACCTTGAGTTCATCTGTCTAGCTTTTTCTTAATTTTTTTTCTTTGCTTTTTAAACGAGAAATAATTCAAACTTAAAAAGCATCTTTTTATTTTAAATTACAATATCTGCTGAACTTAAATAGTGCATGTTTTTAATTTTTTTTACCAAATTCATTAAATTCTATTTATTGGTTAAGTAGTTTAAATCCATACTTGCTCTTTAAATCACTTCGTAACATATTGAAAAAACTTCATCTACACTTCATTTTATTATCAAATTTTCGGAAGAATTTTCTATCTTCCTTCTTCAAGATTACAATGTATATTCAGGTGATATCAAATTACAAAAGATTTCTTAGCATAGTTGTTAACAAAACTTAGGATTTCATCCTTAAAATGCTACTAACATATTATTATATTTACAATTGTTTCAAATTCAACAATTCTTAATATTAATACAATTGTTTTATTAACAATCATTATAATAATCATAATTTTTTAAATTCATCGATTATTACCCTTTTTTTGTTCTTGTTCATATGAATTTTTACCATTTCCCTAGCTAAATTTATGAAAATATTCTCAACTCCCAAACCTTTGCTTCTATTGTAATTTAAATTTCTTGTGTTTCTGATTATTATGCTTCCAGTATTTTTCTTGTTTTTGTATCTTTTTCTAACATAATTATTTTTACTTCCTCCTTGATCCAATGCCCATTTTTCCTACAATGATATGCTACGTCAGATTTTTCATTCAGGTCATTTTTAATACAATTAATATGTTCAAGTACCCTCTCCCGTGTTGTTCTTTTACTTTCCCCAATATAAATTTTTCCACAATTTTGGCATTCCAATTCATAATAATCAGAAACACAAGAAATTTAAATTACAATAGAAGCAAAGGTTTGGAAGTTGAGAATATTTTCATAAATTTAGCTAGGGAAATGGTAAAAATTCATATGAACAAGAACAAAAAAAGGGTAATAATCGATGAATTTAAAAAATTATGATTATTATAATGATTGTTAATAAAACAATTGTATTAATATTAAGAATTGTTGAATTTGAAACAATTGTAAATATAATAATATGTTAGTAGCATTTTAAGGATGAAATGCTAAGTTTTGTTAACAACTATGCTAAGAAATCTTTTGTAATTTGATATCACCTGAATATACATTGTAATCTTGAAGAAGGAAGATAGAAAATTCTTCCGAAAATTTGATAATAAAATGAAGTGTAGATGAAGTTTTTTCAATAAGTAGTTTAATATGCATGTCAAGTTTTAACAACATGTACCCAGTGCACAATGGTTCAGAAGAACCAAAAACCTGGCCAAAACCCATTTTTCTTTGTATCTGTCCTGAATTTTGCCCTGAATTTCTAGGTTTTATGGCCTAGAAAGGATAAAGCTAGATAGTAATGAAAACCTCATTAATTTTAATTACGAGCTAAAAAAATCGAAAAAATGAATGGTGAAAAAAATATAATTTTTACTTTATTTACAATTTATTCAGAATTCCTATTTCCCAGGTGTCCTTACTGGAACCTGAAAAGGCAATGACAACTTTTGAGAGCTTCTCCCTCTTGCTCCTCTGCGCCATTGGCTTCCGGAACCTTGAAATGGCCAAAAGTCAGAGCTTTAGTTTCTCATGGTATTCTACTGATAGCTTGTTCGTGCTTTCGATATTATTTGATGTTCTTGTTCCGCGCTTTCTGAGCCTCTTTGACTAGTTGGCCAATCGCTAAGAAGGCCGACGCTATTATAGCTGGTCCGTGCACCAGAATCTTGTGGACTGTAGCGGGCATGGAATACCACGAATACAGCTAACGTAGACGTGATGCGTTTTTGTAGTCCTTGCTGCCAAGTCAATCCAGCTTCCAGGTCACATGAAACAGCCTGTAGAAGAATCGAACTTTTCCACAGTAGGCCCATAATATACGAATTCTTTTCGTCCCAGTCGAAGTTTTTTTTCTATCGCCTTCAAAAGGTGGGCTTAGTCAAGCTCTCCTTCTTTCCGAAGCTTCATAGAGGCAGCATACATGAGGCTCTCTTTCGTCCGCAGATCTTCCTAAGTTTTGTTTGTAAGCTGCTAAACTAGAAGTCTGCTTGCCATCTGACGAAGTTGATGGATGGATTGGCATGCTGGATGAATGCTGACTTGAGGTCTTTTTGAGCTTGGAATATAGTTTCTAGGCCCAACCATTTAGAATGTGCCTTCAATAATCGTTGTTGATTGCTGTTATTGGGCCCGTCAACTTTGTGGTAGAGCTGACTGTAGAACAAGGTCCTGCTGCTTAATTTCCAAAAGAGATGACGATGTTTTAGCAATGAGAAACTCAGGTGCTTTTTTTTAACTTCTCTGCTGCTTTTCAGTTCTTGCAGTGTTCTTATGCTGACTGCGTAGTCCATCTCAGTATAACAGAGTAGAAACATTAAACCACTTGCACTTGCAATAATGCACGCAAAAATCAGTTTAAATGGAATCACTAAAATGTTTTCAGTTTTTTAAGAAAAGGAGGACAAAGGAGCAAAAGTGGTCTGTGTTTTATAATAATATAAAGATTGAACTAATTTTAAAAAAGAAACTCAACTTAATAACGTTTACGTCGATTAATAATTCTATGAGAAGTTATTGCAACTAATAATTCTGCAAAATAACAACATTTGTCAGCCACTTTCCATCCTACTTGGAAAACTCAACTTAATGTAAAAACAAGATTCAGAGGTCACAGCGTAATGTTAAATATAAACAAATAAAATAGGCTTAACTAAAAACAAAATTGGCTGGAATGTTTAAAATGTTTATCAATCTCTGTCAGAAAAAAAAACTGAAAAATCAGAAATTTCATAGTCATTGTGTTCATCGCGTTCGAGTGTGTCTCATGGGTTGAGGGTGAGTGTTTTTTGCCACTGCAGGTAGTTTTGAATAATGGACCTTCTTTGAAACTAACTTGACCTCAAACATTTTTTACAACTTTCATTTTTGAGGTTTTAGCTAGGTTTTCAGTGTATCTGGAACACTGTGCAGCAGTTTAAATACTACAAATTACTACAGAAACATACTCAAAGTGACTGATTGGTGTGTTTCGCTCTCCTAAGAAAGTAGATTAGAAATACTTCGTTACTTTCATTATTTACACAGGATACATTAGCGAAGCAGCACTTGTCTATAATGAAACAAAATGATATCAAATGCAATTCACGTAACATTTGATTAAAGTAATTCTGAATTAGATTAATTTTCACTATTGTAGCCTCAAAATTGTTTTCTCACTGCTGTTGATGGTTGTCAGCTTCACAAAGCAGGAGCAACAATTACAGCAATATTATTTGTTACACACTTCAGTAGATATAGTAAATATATCGATTACGGCCAGCTAATTCATCGTCCAGCCACAGGGTATTCTGCATTCTCATGATGGCTCCAAAACAGTTGCTATAGCATCAGTTAACAAGTTGTTTCCTTGTTTTTACCGAGACACTTTCCATCTTCAATCAGGCCTATTTTTAATTTGAGCTATTTGATAAGTGTCAAACAGGTCCATATGACCTTTGTAGCAACCGAAGGAGCGAATGATGTCTATTCCGTATAATCATGGAGTCGTACAGCAATCTGTAAAATTCTGAAAATTGCCATTTGTATGTTCTCAACATCTTCAGATATTCAGGGATTTGACACTTTACTCCAGATCCACATGTCTAAAAGCTACATGCTTCCATTTATTTCTGTAGTGGTTTCCGTGTGTCTCAATAGAGTTTATCTAGACATTCCTTTAAAAACATTTTAGATGTACAAGCAATATCATCAGCTTATATTCTTAAAAGATGGTGTATTAAAGTCTAAGACCTGCAAAACTCAAATTTCAAAATTTTTTCTTTTGTCGGAAAAAATATATCCGATATAAAAAACATCTATTAATACTGATTGGTACTTATAAAATATTAAAAAATTTACCAATATTAGTTTTGATTAATATTAAAACGAAGATCTTTAATATAATTTTGATGATAATTATCTAAATGTCGAATCACAAACTAAATTGTGTTTTTAATTAAATAATAATCATTATTTGAAATAATAATTATAATTATAATTTTCTTTTCAAATACTTACAGGAATATGTAGACTTTCGAAATAAGGTATATCTGTACAATGAGTTACAGTATGGTAGGTCGTTAGCATATCCTTTAGAACTGACAGTGTCATTTAAAAATATTGAGGTAAATATTATATTTCAAGTTTCCCTTGGAAAACATTTTTAAGTTTTATTATCGTGGAACTGCATTCTATTCAATATATAAATTCAGATTTTCCCTAATTAAATGCACTTTTCATTACAATACAACATTGATCTTCAATGGATTTCAAAACAATGAATGTATGAATGCTTTAACTGAAATATCTTCAATTTTCATTTCCTTTCATTCAATTATGTATTCCTGATTTTTTTAATCACTTTCCTATTTGATATTTATTGCTGCTGTTCTAGTTATGTTGTTCTAACATCACAAATCAGTAAAAGTTTCATTTTCTCATCTCTAACTGGTCTAAGGACCTAAGTTGTTAATGCTATCAGTTAACTAATCCTTAACTGCTTAAGATAACTGACATTTTTTTGCTTTCAATCTTTTAGAAAAACAAATAAAGGACATCTTTATCGATACTCTACTCTTTCTTGCTTAACATTATTTTCTATATTCAGAAAGGCGCTAGAAAATAAAGAACTATAAATAAAAAAAGAGGATTAATGGTGGGTTAACCATCCGACCTCATTTAATCTCAACTAATTGAGTATCGTTGGAACCTCTTACCCAAAGTACTTCTTGGCCTGTACTATAGGGGAGACCGGGGCAGAGCGGTCCACTTTTTTTTGTTGAATTTTTTTTTGTTTTTTTGTTAAGAGATTTTCCATTGCATTTATTTTTGTCAGAATCGGGAACTATTCAAGAATGTAAATACTTGATTTCATTTCATTATATTCATAAATAAAATTGGTATTAATTCGCAAAGCAAAAATGGTAGAGTGGTCCAACCTGCCCCGACCACGGGGCAGGCTGGACCATCCCATGGGGCACGTTGGTCCGGGTAAGAATAACAGCATTTAAAGTAAGATTTTTATTGAATATAAAATAACATGCCATTTAGGATATCATGAAATAAAGTTTAACTTAAAATAGACTACCTAAGATATTACTTATTCAAGTGAAAATTTAAAATAATCATTATGCAGTTGAAAGTCGTAAATGAATAATATCAAATAGGTTTACATTGAATTAATTAATCACTTTCACTAGAGAAATCTTCTTTGCAGTTGAGGCATTCGTAAAATAAACCCCGAATATCACTGGCTACGCAGGAACTATGGGCCCATCTCTTGCACTGTGTACATTAATCCACTCCTGCCATGGTTTGCTTTTTTTAAAGATCTTCAAACAGGAGAGGCACACAGCGTCTTCATTATCTTCATCATCACTAATCATCTGTAATTGTTTCTTCTTTATCCCTTTTCCTTTGCTTCTATTTGTTTTTTTGTTTATATTGCTTTTAGAGACTGTTGGCCGAGTCATGTTTTTCGTTGCTACTCTTTCTTTTCTTTTCTTTAGATTTTCGTTTCTCTTCTTGCAGAGCTTCTTTTACTGGCGTATCCGTCAGTATTGCCGTTGACCTTTTTTTGTTCTCTATTAAGATTATTAAGATTATATTGTTATTTATGCCATTTTTTAATGCTTTCTAATGTAACAAAGTGTGTATAGAATTTATATTTAATTTAGAATTTCACTTACTAAAAATTGTGTTAGTTCACTTAGGGATGTAATTGTGTGTGTTTTAGAATACGGTCCCTCTCCTGAAATGTTTAGACTGATTGGGTGTACTTTTTGCCCGTGTGTTTCAGATTCATCAACTGATCGGATTTTTCCCACCAGAGTGTACTTAACTTTTCTCTTTTTGTTCCCATGGGAAAACGAAACAGATAAAACCACGTGATCACTCAATCAACGCACAACTGTTTTTTCGAAGTTTTTCTTTTTCTTTCGCACAAATTGTTTTCTAAATAAGCTCAAAGCATTAAAATAATATTTAACCATGAAATATCACAATAATAATATACAAGACTTTATCAAGTACAAAAATTCAAATACATAATTACAACATTACAATTATTAAAAATCAAAATATATTCCCACAGAGACCAAGATTTTAATCGTGTCATGTTGCCAATTCCACAACGTGACAGTTTGCATAGTTTTTAATTAGAATTTAATAACAGTTAAATGTATAAATTGACTATTTTCGAAGATTAAGATGCCTGCGCACGAAGTCTTCCCCTATTACGATACTTGCTGAGAGGAATTACTAAAGGGGTAATATCCTTTAATAATATAGGCTACACACAATATATAATAGCCTACATAAAAAAAATATATAAAAAAATATAATATGTAATAATATAATACAATATAATATAATAGGCCTAATAAATATATAATATAGAAAAAAATATAATGTATAGTGCCAAAATATTTTATTGTAAAAACAGCGGGGCAGAGTGGACCACTGGTCCAATGTGCCCCGTGTCGTTCGGTCCACTCTGCCCCATCGCCATTTTGGCGTTTCCTTCAGTTGTAACAATCGACTACTTTAAGTATTCAATTCATACTATAGCTTAAAATGATCTTTAGATTGCCGCCTTTAATATGTATATTACGGTTGTGTCATTCAATGCATCGCTGAACGGCAATTTTAAAGTAAAAATAACACTAAACATTTACTTACCTGAACAAAAACAAAACAATCGATCACCTCACTGTCACCAATAAGCCGAATTCACTCACGTTTTTGTGGTAGCAGCGCCACAATGGCACCAACCTTCTATCCGATTTCTGGCACATTCTAGCGTCTACACGAATTACTAAAGTCAACGGTCCACTCTACCCCTAGGTCCACTTGGCCCCGGTCTCCCCTACTTTAAAATGATATTTAATCAATCACTATATATACATGATGGATCTTCACTTCGTAAGTTATTGTAAAAAGAAATGTTGAAAAAAAGAAAAACACGAAAAATTATGGAAGGAGACGAATATATCGATAAAATCAACATAACTTTGTTATCCTGTCTAACTATCCTCAACTGTAAAACAGTGTGTGTATAAGGCCCATATCATACACTACTTCGTTGCCTTGAATAATTCCACTGATCTAACTTTTGTACTTTCTAATAAATAACATTTAGACATATAAAATTAACTTTCAAATCTAAATAATAAAGCAGAGAAGAGAATGGTACCTCCGAGCATAAATTAAAAAACAAGACATACACATTAAAAATAAATAATAAATATGCTTATAAATACAACTTGTATTTAACTTCAATTCTAACGAAATAATAAAATTAACAAGAAAACTTGGGAAAAGATCGTCTCAGTATCTTCTTAAATTTCGTCCTGATAATGAACAATTCAAATCATCGAGCTCATCCGTTCTTTGGATTGAAATAACTGAGATATAAAACTATAACTAACTATATAAATCAGCTACTTTGGAACCTCCTTCGTTTCTTTTTAACTTAGTCTAAACTTCGAACTTGTCCATTTATACTGATTTAACTAATCTTCGGAACTCGTCCGTGCCTATGGTCCTAGCTCATTTTCGAACTCGTCCATTCTTTTAGCCTCGCTAATCCTCGGAACTCGTCCGCTCCAATTAGAACTCGAAGAAAGATAATATAAACTTCTTTACCTTATCTTTGTTCTATGATTCTTCAGTTGAATTAAACTGCCTGTGAAAACATAGTCTCTCACTTCAATCTGTGTAGTCGTTAACATATTCGATCGTCTCTCATGAATTGAATCCCCGATATTGTCTTTAACATCGGTCAGCTGCAATTCAGACAATCTGCAATCTGAATTTTCCGCTTCGAAGAATTCGTATCACTGGAATTCCAACAGTGAATATTTTCTCTGGATTCCGTAACCGTGACTTGAATTCTATTTATTCTATATTCCTTGATTAAAGCGTGCAGGTGATTCTTCGTGAGATGAAACCCTATAAGTCCTTAAAACCTCATGAACTTTACTTATAAATTCCATATAAACCTGAAATTCAAACCCTTCATGGAGTTCTTTTCTAAAAGTTTCTGGAGCAAACATATTCTCTTGAGCTTCCCGGTGACAGCTCAGGGTGCGAATCCTTTTCTTGTTGTGTAATTTGTGCGTGTTCATTGTTTTCTCGATTAGCTCACTTCGCACGTTAAAAAACGTTCACTAATATTCTCTTGAGCTCCATCACACATCACAAAGGAGATTTCAAACATACAACCGACTTCAAAGAAACGAAACGATCTTGTCATTCATTCAGCAATCTAAAAACGTATTAGCCATGATGGCATGATTATATTATTGCTACAAACCTAATACTCTTTGTTGATCTCAAACAAATGCGTTGCTACAGTAACTGTGCTAATATTATTAAAATAAAATGGACAATTAACGGATTTTTTACTCACAGCAAACTTACATGTGATCCACAAAAATCATAAATGTTGTAATTTTTTGGCAATGATTGCTGAATTTTATGAAGAGTTTGAATGAAAAATCTGATAAGATATTTGTTTTATTCTCTTTTCGAAATTTTACAGGAAAATTGAAGATCTTATTTAAACATTTAAAAAAGCATAATAATTATGTTTATTATGTTTAATAAATTGCGTTTAATAAAAATAATATTATTAATAAATTAATAAAATGTAGATAGAAAGATAATGAAAAGAACTTGTTAGCGGATGAGAAAAGTATCGGCAAAGTTGAAATACATAAAGATACGCGCATTATGTATTAAATATTGTTATATTAAGATCATAAATTAGCTAATTGTAATCAGAAACCAGATAGACAAGTGAGTTTTTAATTTATATTAATAGGTTTTTAATGTTAATTGGCCTCAATATCCTTGCAGTCCATCAGACGAGGTTGAGAGCTGTATCGAGTTGTGTATAGAAAATATACTCTATCAGGGGGTATCTTGTAGGTAAATATGATCTAAGTTTTATCTGCTGGTCAAAATTAATGTATGGCTTAAAAAAATGAAAGAAAACTATAGTTTTTAAGTTCATTTAATAGATATTACTATTTAAGGAAATGCATGCACTGAAATATTAAAATATTACAAATATATTCGGCAAAAATACGATGGTTATCATAATTATGTACCACATATGGGATAAATAAATTTAAACAAGATATAAATGTGGTGTCTAGATTATTAATTCAGATTGTATCAATAACCTTGAATGCTCAATTTTTTTGTATTCAATATATTTGGTAAAAACAATTTTATTACAAATGGGAATGGGCAACAGTGACTTATGTGATTTCCCATAGATCACCACGTTAACTTTAACCCCTCCTTGCTCCTATACCCCTGGCTGTCTGCCGCTATAATTTTGCTGGTTGACTTAGTTATGGAATATCTTTCAAATGCACTTGATCTGAACCGACAACGCCGGTGACGCTATCGTGCCCTTTACTTGTTAAGATATTTATACTTTCATAAGATAATATCAATTTCTAGAATTGTCACATAAATTATTATATCTTTCGAGTTCTTTAACCATTCAAATTAGATACCACAAATAACTTACAACACGATGTGGAACAACTTATTCACTGTATCTTATTCCATAGAGCTACTATATAAAAAACACAATACAATCTTCATCTGGATAATGCACAATATTATATTTACAAATTTTATTGAACATTTTCATGTCGTTCATATTCGCATCGATGCTATCGTTCTATCATAATTCTTTGTCATATTACAAACATCAACAGCCACCAATTCTCACTAAGCACGATCAACAATTCATCTCATGCACCTTGAGATGTGAGTCTGGACTCTTGTTGTGGGACGAGTGTTATAATAATTCAATTACTATATATTTGAACAAATAATTTTTGCTTTACTACAAAGTAATTTACGCACACTAAGTACGATAACTGTTACTGGAAGTTTGTAAAATAAAAATATCTTTCAGTTAGCTAGCTGAGACAAACAGTTAAACAATTTTTCAATACTGAATGTTCCTGAATACATTATTTTATTTAATGTCATCTATAACATTAAAAGATAATAATCTCCTTATAAATTCAATTTACACACAAGAGGCCAGTTTAATAGTTAGACTTGTTTCAAAGGAAACTGATCTTTAAAAACTCTAATTTTCGAAAGGGTTAACGGTATTTTTAAAAACATTTATCAGTATTTTAATTGGAATTAAATTCAAATTAGACGATTAATGAGGAACTCCTAAGTTGAGACGACTTTAATAGTCAGAATTAAATTAAAATTTAAATACACTTTCTGCAAAATCAAAAATCTTTATATTAGAAAATCATTGTAGTCTTCTTTCTACATCTCCAAGTTCACTTTCTTTACAATACAGTTCCATGAAAATGCAGTTCAAATCGGCCTAAGAGTAAGATTTCAAGTTTAATCAGCTTAAATAAGGTGGCTTATTTATTAGCGACCTATTTGGGAGCTATAGTGATAAAGAAAATCGGTAGCTATTGCGTTTGTCCTGTCCGTCCATCCCTATCAACTTCCGAAGTTGGTTCGACATTCATTATCGTGTTCAGAGGCCCAAACAACGTAGGAATGGGTATTTTCAGGGGCCAACGCCCCCCCCGTGTTCGAGATATTTGGCATTGTTCTAATTGTATCCTCCCCCTCAAAATTCCCGAACGAAAGGTCAAATCAACCAACGGATCTCACCATCGTGTTCAAAGGCCCAAACAAAGGTAGGAATAGGGTATTTTCAGGGGCCAACGCCCCCCCCCCCAATGTTCGAGATATTTGCCATTGTTTTCATTAGATTTCCTCTAAAGTGCTGAGTAGACTTCATCCACATATTCAACTCCTTCTCACAGGATCCAGCTTCATCCTCATAGCTTGATCATCCTCATAGCAACATTTCACATACAAATAAGTTCATTGTTGGAATAGACTTAGTTTGCAATAATTCTTAAATATTTCTAGATTTTAAAACTCTTAGAAAAATGAGTTCTTTTATTTCTCTTTACTATAGTTCTTAAAACAACGTTTAAATGATATCTAAAAGTACTTTTTATTATTTGTAGATTACCATACATGAAGAATTATTCTCTGCCTGATTGCAATACACCAGAAACATTCAAAAATGCCTTTGAAACTGCAAAACTCCTTCTTCGAAATGGAACTGACTGTCAAAATAAATGTCCCAGGAAATGTCATGAAACCATCACTGTACTAACAAAGCAAGTTCTGAAGTTGAGTTCAGAATATCACAGAGAAACTTACAGTTATTCTGATACAATCGTTCAAATAATTCGAGAATATCAACATTATTCTTTTCTTAACTTGGTTGCAGATTGGGGAGGAATTTTAGGATTTTTTCTAGGCTTTTGTGTGCTCAGTATTTTGGAAATCTTTGAATTTATATTTGTAACCATTTATCAAAAGGTAAGAAAATTTTTACATGAATTTACTTACAATAATTACACAGAAACATCTTCAAATGTAAACATCTGGAAATATAGTGTAATATTAGAATATGAAAAGTAGATAGATAGTTATTCCTTTTCATAAAATCTATTAAAAAAAACACAGTAGTTTCTCTGTGTTCCTTTACGACGAAAGAGTCTTTTATAGCTTCCTCGAACACTAATTATAATAATAGGCATGAAAACATTATATTGAATTTCATTACAATCGATCTATTGTTAATATCACCAATAAACTTACTGACTGAAAGAAAGATATTTTCTGATTTTAAAAAATTCTGGCGACAGGTAGCTTAAATTTTATCAACAGTTGTGTTACTGAACTGTCTTCTTCTTTTAAGAGCCTCGAAATAAAATTTCTTGTTCCATTATTGATCTTCCATTAATTGCTTTTCCGCTTCTTTTCTAATGCTTTCATGCCCGGTTGCACCAAAGTAGCGTTTAACTACGGTTTCCATGAACCGAGTTCTGCTTGAACCTCAAATTGAAGTTCAGCCTTGTTGCACCAAGCTAAAGCAGTCACAACTGAACTGAGGTTCTGTGATCTTGGTTCCTAGCAGCGGAAGTACGTCGTGCGTTCAAAGCTGATTCCTGATTGGTTACAAGATTCGTCTTTCGTTGCGGGAAATCAACCCATTGTATTTTTTTCAACAGTTGTCCTTTGTTTCAGCAGCAACAATCTCATTATGAAAATGGAGTTCAGGAATCAAAAAACTGAATTCTGCCGAGTCCCTAATTATACAGAGACGAAAAAAAAAATCCTTTTATTTGATATAATTGAATCATACATAACACATTTTAGAATGTAAAAAAAATCGATGCGGAGTATTACTAATATATGTAATATATGTGGAGTTTAGCGTCCCAAATTAAATAACAATAAAAACCTACAACAGTCGTAAAATGTGAAATTTCACCATATTTGGGTGGGTGGATGGCTATAAGTGTCCCACCCCCGACCGACAACGGGCCATTGTAAGCTCTGTTTTCGTGCCGCCGCGTTCTGGAGTCCGCTATCGCCGGCCTGCTGCCGGACCTAGCGCACCAGCGTCGGCGGCAGAGACTGTACCAACAGCGGCAAACTTCGGTGCCCGATGTCGACGGTGGGTGGGACACTATCCGTGCGGCCACCCACCCACCCAAGTGTGGTGAAATTACACATTTCATGACTGTCATTTACTGTTATAGGTTTTTTATTGTTATTTAATTTGGGACACTAAACTCCACGATTACCCTAATATACTAATCGCGAAATAGTCTGCCTTTTGGATACAAATGATGCAACTCTGTTAACAACTGAAATTTCTCTTCACAGTCACTGTCCAACGAATCAAATAAATGTAAAGTTGTCATTTTTAAAAGTTATTTCTGATAGTTGAGAGAAAACTTGCTTTGGTCTCAATTCGCAAGCGAATATCAGTAATGGCTCGAACGCCGAACAGCGGTTTTGAACCGAGTTCAGCGCCTTGAACGGCCGAATTCGGCAGATCAACTTGACGACGCTTTTGAACCGAGATTCTCATTAAACGTTGTTGGCGCAATAGGTTTAAGAATGATCTCCGTTCATCTTGCAGTTTGAACGTGGTTCAGCTCCTGAACTTCAATGGTATTAAGTCCATATTTATTCCTAATCCCTTCTCTTCTAGTTGTCATATTATTATAAATAAACACAATTATTACCACTAAATATATTAAATAAAATAAATTTATTTAAACACAGCGAATTTTCGGAAAGATATAACATCTTTTCTTTACTGAACTATGATTTGTTTATTGAACAGTTACTTTGCGTTGTCAATTGTTTTAGCTCCTAACTACTTTTACAGGCAGAAATACTTTCGCTTGCGCATGTTTTGGTTTTTGTTTGTTTTTGGGGAGGTGTTGGACTGAAAAGCGAAAATTTCGCTATATTTTCTCTTTCCTAAAATGAGTTTTTATTTATTTAATGCTTCGTTTTTTTCTTCACGCTGTGTGACCGGAACACTACATCAAGTAAAATCTTTATTTACAATATTTCCAAATTAAATATGTTTCATTATAAATTATAAAATTCATAGAAATTTCTTCAATTCCCTGACCTCAGCCATGCATGCGCTATTACATCTATTCACTCCATTGTTTTCTCCAATACAGGATACTTTTATTTTAACCCCATTTTCCGTAATCAACCGATATCAGCCAGAGTTATTGCGGAAAGTTTTTGATATACCTTCTTTTCTTCTAAAGCCGGAACATTTTTCGAATCCTGATACATATATACAATAAGAAAACAGTGAGTTAAAAGTGTCAAAAGAACTGAAGTTACTAGTCTAATTGAAGTTTAAAAACATTCCTTTTATAATGGAATATCTACTTGATTATGAAGACGAATTTTCACGAAATGCTGATCCAATGTACAATAACTTTAATGTTAAGTATTATTTCAAATAAGTTAAACTGCTTGAAATGAACTGTTGATCTCAGTCACATTTCAAACCTGAAAACAGAAACATTAAACAGCAAGTTTCGGGTATCATAAGGAAAACTTTCATTTGATTGCATTGCATTTATAGAATACAGATAATGAGTAATCAAAAATATACCGGAATTATTCTATAAAATAATCAACATAACTTAAAATCTGATTACTGATAATCAGATAACGGTAAGATCATCAGTAAATATATATATGTATAGCCGGACAGCTATCTTAAATTTGAAAAACCCAAATACAAAATTCAGAAAACTGTATCTGTGAAAACAACGGCCAATCTTGTTTTCACTTCATCAGCGGCACCTAGTGAGAAATTTTGAAACTAAAATTTAGATAAACTGAAAATATATATATAAAGAAATTTGCTATTTTTTATCGTTTTCTTTTTAAGTTTTTTTAATTTTATAATTTTTTTATTTCTTTTATATTATATTCTTTTTTATAGTACTTTTTTATAGTTTTTTAATATAAATATATATATATATACAGTGCTCTTTTTGTAAAAAAAAAAGATGGTGGAACGCTAATAATTTTTTTTTATTATTATTTTTGCAATTTGATATAATATTTATAATACTATGAATACGGTGCACAAGCAGAACCGTCGTAATAATTTTGTTGCCTTTTGCCGACCTGCTCTGCTCAATAGGGCGATTCTATTTGGATCAAACATCAATTTAAATAAAAATCCGTCGAAAAAAGATGGTGGAACGCCGTTCCAATGCGTTCTATGACAAAAAGAGCACTATATATATATAATACAGGGCTCTGGCACTTGAAATTACACGAATATGGAATAAAACAACTACAGTGTTGCCAATCATCATTGGTGCACTACGAACACTATCACTTAAATTTATGGACTATTACACCAGACTTGGAGCACCAGCAATAACAACAGCTGAATTACAAAAGACAGCCATCATTGGCACTGCGAACATTTTACGTCAACACCTTAGCAACACTTAGGCCCCTGGTTGAGGCCCGTCTTGCCTAAGAAAATGCCAGTGATTAAACGTGATTTTTTATATTTGTTTGGGTGAACGTTTACACTGTGTAACTATTTTTTAAAAGAGTAAAATTTGTTATATACAGTGAAGCTCGGATCCAAGATCTCAAAGATCGAGATCTGCCCGAGCTTTTTTTATTTCGCGATGTCAAATGTCGTATACTCGAACCCTATTATCGCCCACACGATTCCAAATCGATTTAAAATGGTCATTTCGCGATTACCTACATCAGACTGACGTGAGAGAATTTTATACAGTATTTATAAATAATTATAAATCATTACCTTTTCTGTACCAACAGGTTGTAAACTATAGTAATACTAATGCACAAAACATAACAAAACGTAAAATAGACATATTCTGAGGCCCTCCTGAAAAAGTGGCTGATGATCTTCTACTTCTTCGAGGCAGCCACATCCCTCCTTAGCCCTTGGAATCCGCGAGCAAATCGCGAGCAGTTCTTTAAAATCAAGCGATTTTCGTACTTTTTGGGTGAAAATATGATAAATTTTGCAATTTTACAATTATACATCTTTTCCAAAATAGAAGGGGTCCAAATCGCGTTACATCCGAATTCGCGATATAAACAACCGTGTTACAGCCGAGCTTCACTGTGTATATATATCAAGTGATCCAAATTAAAGAGGAGTTGTTTAGACCTCTCTGTAGGAAAAACTACTGGGCGAATCGCAACCAAATTTCGTAAAACACCAATTTTAAATGGGAACACAGGTCATATGGATTGTCGTTGGATAGATCTTTTGAAAAGTAACAACTTTTACTAAAACTTTCTTTTCTAATGTTCCTTGTTTAGTCACAATTCAGGAAGGAAAATGATGGAGCTTTGTCATAACGATACTCATCAGAACAATTACAGATGTTGATAACAATGACATTGGTTGTGTTTCCTTCCAATAATTCCTCTTGTACGTTTGGAACATTGATTTAACCATTGTCAATTTCGTTGTTGTCGTGACCAAACACAGAACATTTGAAAAAAAAAGTTTTAGTAAAAGTTGTTTCTTTTCAAAAGATCTATCCAACGATATCCCACATGACCTATGTTCTAATTAGAATTTTTAAAGTTGACCCCGATTACCCCACTTCCGGTTCCTACCGGACATTAGCAATGCCACCATTCGATTCTTTAGTTTACTTGAACTTTTTACGGAGCTTATCATTTAGATACTTAGAATGCCAATTGTAACTTCTTTTTATTTTTATGCTTTAGAAAAAGTCAACAAAATGTGACCCAAGTTTGAATAAAGGCAAGAACAGAACAGTAAAATCGAAATATCATTCTTATTATCAGAACTCCACAAGCAATTCTTTACATGTAAATAATGAAAACAAAACTGATGAGGTAGAAATTGAGATTGGAATTGCTGGATTCGACAGAATATTCAACAAAAAATGTGGGCTTTTCCGAAGAGGAATGTGGATTATTTGCTTATTTCTAAGTACTGTAGCATGTAGTTATCAGATCAGAATTTGTGTTAATAATTACCTAGAGGAAGTTCCACAAAAGACGTTGTCAATAGAAAGGAATGATACAATTAAATATCCTGCTTTTACTCTTTGTCCTTTTCAACCATATGAACATTATGACTATTTTAACAAGTTAAGAGACTTATATCGCTTTGAAAACAATGTTACAAATGAAAATGTCACCATTCTATTATCAGAACTCTTAAGAATTGAGGATTATAACATTTCTGAATACTGGGAAGAACATGGCGTCTCGGATAAGATGATTGGATACATATATGTTGAGGTAAGTTTACATTTTTTTAAGATTTCATGAAGAAAGTAAAGAAAACATAAGGTTATGAAACTTTTTATCATGAATTTTTTTATGCTTGTGCTTAAAGTTGAATGAATTAGTTCATTCAACTAATCCTCATCTGGCTAACTGCGATTTGAGTTAACAGTATGCGCCATCATGTATCCCTGCGCGGATATATCCTTAGGAAGACTGTGATTGGTAGGTACCGTATTCTCCGGTTTAGCCTTTATTTTGTTTTTTGTTTTGTTTTTCCCCCTAAATTGAACTTTTACGTTGATTGTAGCTAGGCTCAATGAAATTTTTTACAGTAAACTGTCTGTATAATCAAAGGCGATAAATTCTTATTTTAGAAAGTTCCTGAATTTGAATATTGCCTGTATTTAAATTAATGTAGGGTATCAATAATTATTTACTTGTTTATCTTCTTGTTTATTTCTAATATCAGGAGTAGCATCCAACTTACTTCTGTATTTTGTTTTTGTCGCAGTGTAGAGCGAAAATCCGTTTTCACACAAATATGAGGTATTACATGGCAACAAACAACGAATTGCCTTTTTGAATAAATTAGATATATTTGGAGTTTAAGTCACACTAAAACTCGTTTAATGAAATTCATTAATGAAATTCATTAAATATAACTTTTATATCCGTGATATTTTGCATTCTTTGAGCAAGATTGCTTCATCGGACGGTTATGGATAAGCTTTAATAACCCATTCCCTAATACACAGAATTCATGACAAAAAATAGAATAGTGATATATTAAAACAGTGATATATTAAATTTTTTTGTTTAAAAACAAAGGGAAGGTAATACATCATTAATGCCACATTACTACCAAATTACAATGTAATGGGAACATTACATTTGATACAAAAACAAAGGGAAAGTAATATATTTTTGATAAAAAACAACAAAGGGAAGGTAATACATCATTATTATTAAATATCATCATTGTTACTTTAATACAATTGTTTAAACCAATATGATTTTACAGGAATTTTTCAATATTTTTAATACTTTTTTTGAATTCGTGCAAGGTGTAATTACTAACCTTTAGAAATTTTTTCTTTATTTATACATGGGAAAGTATTAATAACACAGGATTCAATTCTGAATCTATCTTTTTCTTCATCAATTTGGAATAAAATGTTAACCATGGGATCGGGATTGTGCTTTGTTTGCAGGCAGTGGTCTGCCCAGTCTGATATGCCTTTTTATTTAAATCATTAAATATAACTTTTATTTGGTTGTTTGATGTCAAGTCGATGAGATTTTTATATTGAAAATAGATTCTCTGGAACGTATATATGTGCTATTCACAAACCACGGAAAGCTTAAAGTGTTTTTTGTCATCCAAGATCTAGATAGAGAGATCAGGAACATCTCTAACTTATATGAATAGGTTTTAGGATCTAATCGAAGAGGTTCAAAATGATGATTGATGTTGGATTTCATCTATTTTTATTTTTTTATCTTTTATTTTTTTTTTCACGATTTTTTTTAGTTTATCTTCTTTGTTTTTTTAATAATCATCCTAAAAGAAATGCTATTTTCATTTTCTTTTCGATAATCAAAGATGATTTAGCTTAGTCGAACTAATGTTCAAATATTTGATTTTATTCTGTGCATAGATATCAAAGAGGTAAATTCAAATAAATCGTTGATGTTTTTATATTTATAATGTGTATATTTAATTTTTATCTTATTTGAAGTGTAAGAAAACAAGTGGTTTTGAAGCTGAAACAACAGTTTACGAAATTACAAAAAAAGAAGTAAATACAATCTTTGGAAAATGTTATTCTATTAATATAGGTAAGCAATTGTCAATTTATGTCATAAAGTCATACCGCATTGAAAATATTGATACTGAATATTATATTAATTTCATAAAAGAAAAAGTTTAAAACAGTGAATGACACTAATGTTACAGTAAATTATCACAGTTATTATAAAATAAATTATTAAAGGAAATTATAATTATAAGAGCTTAATGAATTCTAAGGCATAGAATATTCTGCATTGACTTATATGTATTGTATTAATACACAATTTCTAAATTTTATTTAATTTGATCTAACTTTTGTAGCTCAGTCTTTTCTCTTATATCAGAAAGAAAAATGGCAACTAGTTTAGTTTCAATAAATATTTAAGGAATTGGTAAAAGACAGTTGTGAAATTATATTTTTCAATATCATTTCAGTAACTCCATCAAGATTCTTAGGCGAAGCAACAACAAGCTGTATATTTTTGCAACATATGCCTGAAACAACCGGACCTTTTCAAGTAATGGTAAGAATTGAATTGCAGCTCTAAGATATTTAGAATTTACTGATCTTCTTAAGGAATTAAGCTAAAATTTATGTTGTGGATTGTGTGACTTAATTTTTGAATGGTCTGCAGATTTTGTAGATGTTTAATTGCATGGAGATTAGTATAGACTATTATGGAGAGCTACGGCAGTGAATCTCCTATCCCTATTTACCTAAGGAAAGTTTTGTTTAATCGATCATAATACAGTAAAAAATTGTTCTATTAATTATGATTATTGCTTTAACAAAAATGATTTCTAATCGTTTTCCTTGGAAACGAAAGTAGTAGAAAAAAATATATTTTCAAACATTATATTTTCAGTGATTTTATTTAACTTGCAAAATGTGGAAGTTGTACAAATGCTTAATGGAAATAAAAGCAGAAAGTCAGTTCAAAACAAGGCTTTTGGTTAAATACCATTAACTTACCAATTATCAAATCTTCCTGAATTGCAAGGGATTTCTATACAAGGTTCATTTCGAAAGGCTGTAACTAAGACAACCAATCAGCGGAACGACTTTATATTTCATATGATGACATCCGTGGCGATGGAATTTTGCTTGACGCAAAAAAATAAATATACTCCCGAAGGTGGCAGCTAAGGCGAAACATGGCGCTCCAAAACTATAGTGGATACACATTATTCGTTGTGTATTACAGAAGAACATGTTCGATATGGCTTCCCCTCGTAATGACAATGTAGCGAAATCATCATATCGCAAGCTCAACCACATCAAGTAGAGCGTCACTCGTAATGTTGTGAATACGGCGTGTAATGCTGGTCTTCAGGTCTCCTAAGATGGCTAAATGTTCAAGTTAGACAAGGTCCTTGAGATGCCCACACACTAAAAATTGCAATGGTTAAGATCCGGTGAACGTGTTGTACGAAAATGGCAGCTGATGCTTCAACTGTCGGTAAAAGTAGCCCGAAGCAACAGCTTGACAGGGCTGATGATGAGGTGGGCCACCATTCTGCATGAAAACCGTTGCATCCAGACATTGACAATGTTTAAGTGAGGGAATCACCTGATTGGCCAATAGAGATGCGTAACTGTACTACGCAGGTGACGAGACCATCAGGACCGAGCTCATCGAAAAAGAAAGGTCCGACAATGAATGTCGATACCAAACGGTGACCTTTTGTGAATGAAGTGGCAACTATCGCAAGACGTGTGTGTTAGCAGGTACCCAAATTCTGCAGTTGTATGTATTCACATCACCATAGAGATGGAGGTGCGCTTCTTTAGTGAACAAAATGTTCCATGGCCATTCGGCTTCCAGTTCAGTTTGATCAAGAAACTGCATGACAAATGTTTCACGTGCACCTCCGTCGGGAGTCAGTAATTTCAGAACATTGCAGTCTTGTAGGGGTACAGCGAAAAATTTGTTGTAGAACTTACGGGATTGTTTAACTACCGTACAACACGCCGTGCATTGCTGCTTCCTACGACATTTGCCATCCTTTCTTCCTCCACCGATATCACTACATCCTCCACTGTCTGTTGGTCAACGGTTTTCCGTCCTCTCCCAGACTGTAAGGAACCTGTCTCTTCAAATTTCTAGATCAGTTTTCGAACACCATTTTGGGTCAAAGGACCAGTTATTTTAGTCTCTTGACTCCTGAAGTTTCGCAATGCTGTTAAGATACCGCTGTTATTTTGATAAAATAAGATTCAAAAGGAGTCCGAGATGCTTTGGTAATAATGTCATTAGTCAGTAAGAGATGCATTTCTAATCTGTCTGCTTTTATAATAGTTTTCAGTCATGTATTATGACTTGAATTTATCATTTGCCTTATCCACTACAGTATTGCAGCGCCTTATATTCCCCAGCTTAGTAATTTTTTTTTTGCATCAAACAGAATTATATTGCTACGGACGTCCTCATGTGAATTATGAAGTCATTCCGCTGATTGCTACTCCAGTTACAGCCTTTCGAAATGTGAATGGATGTAATTATGAACACCTTCTTTTTAACGAAGCTGAAGATGGTTGTTTTGAGATGTAAACGAAATAACGTCAATATAAATTTACAGATTTATTTAATATATATTAATAATTTTTCTGATTGTTAATGAATCTTCAAAATAATCCTTAAATGTTTTAATTGATTACCTTTACAGATTTTTGGAAAGTAATGCAATTAAGTGGAATAGCTTCAGTTACTCAATAAATGATACTTTTAACAATGAGAGAACAAAATGATAATGAGAATTATTCATTGAATTCCCATTATATTTACAGTTGCATTTTCATGATGATGAGGACGATCCAAGAACTTTAAATCCACTAGATGGAATATTGCTGAAATCAACATTTGTAGGAGAGTTGATTGGTAATTACAGAAAGGTAATACATTTTAATTTTTTTTTAACAATTGCAAGATCGATCTAACTGTGTATTGAATCTTAATATATGGAGTATAAAAATGAATGTTTCGTTGTTTCGTATGCGTTCCTATACCATTCATCGGATTGCGATGAAACTTTGGTGAGTTGTTGTGCGCACGCCCGCGAAGGTTTCTGAATTAGTAGAACCATTTTACAGTATCTGGTGCGCGAGTAGTTTCAAGAAATGAGTGTATTTCCGGTTTCAAAGTTTGCAGTTTCCGATGCGACTCCCATTTGCAATGACCATCAACAAAGCACAGGGACAGCACATGGACAGCTGTATGTGGCCTACACACGCGACGGAAAACCTTCTGATTTACTCATGTATGCACCAGACGGAAAAACAAAAAATATTGTCTATCCAAAAGCACTTCAATAAACAGAATTAAAACACAAACGCTTTTTTACGTTGAGTGGCATTGGAACGCATGCCGGGTACAGCTAGTTTCTTACAATTTTTAATTAAAAGATCTAAAGATTATAATAAAGTACAGTATTTAGTACAGATTTAATGTGGCTGCCAAACATCCACAGACAGATTGTCAAAAACCAATACTTAAATTCAAGATCATGTATGTAGTTGCTGACCATGAAGGATGGTCTTAATGAAATACAGAACATGGAAAATACCAATCCTCAAGATCCAAGATATCTGTTATTTGTCTGTTGGAACACAACCAATTCAACTAACTGTCAACATTATTTTTTAACAAGCAACTTATTGATTCTAATACTTAGCAATAACCATCTCGCCATATGTAACTAATGCCATGGTCAGTGAAACTACAGAATATGATTTGATATCTATTTAAAAAAATCACAGACAATATAATTTCTCTAAAAATCAATGACTTTAAATCTTTGTTTTTTTCGATATACATTGAATTGAAATTGGAAAGTCATGTACACCTCCTTGCGCTCCAGAATTATAAGAACTCTATCTCTACCATCAAACGAAACTTGCTAATGAATGCGAAGATCTGTTAAGACTACGACAGTTATTGAAAGATATAATACTTCTCTAATTGAATATCACGAAAATGTACTGAAGACAACACAAATACATGAAAATAAATGATCATTACTAAAGTTTTCGAACCAAATACCTTTACGTAAAATATCAATCATATTATTATGATGTGAAAGGTTTGACGAATGTGCAATATTATTCCATTTAATTCACGATATTTAAGCAAAGAACACCAATACCACAGGGAACTTTATAGAATTTCATTCAAGTAACTAAAAGAAGTATTCTAGGAGTAGTGAAGTATTTAAGTTGTTCTTCAATATAGAATGTTGTTTTATTTTGTTTTCTTCTTGACATCGATTTGGGCCAACTAGGGACACGGATACTAACCCCATATGACGACCTTCACAGTGGAGCTAATAAAAGTTCGAGAAGGGGGACGAGATTCACATCAAGTCCAGAATAACGCTGAGATAGTAAGTCCCAGGTGGAAACGGACGAAACACAGAAGAATAACGAAACAGCCATGTCCACGCCGGGATTCGAACCCAGGTTCCGACACAACGGCCGCACGGCTATGCTGGAACGGCTTTTATGTTGTTGGGTTTTATTTTATAACTTTACATTTTTCTAGTTAGTATATATTTTTTTAAATAATGATTTTGCACATAAGCGCTATTTGTATTTTTATGTTAATTGCCATTATTCTCTCTTAAATTTTACGGATGTTAACCTATCTTAATCTGTTTCTTTAACATTTAGTAAATAAATTTCTTGTAGTTGTAAAAATGGCATAACACACATTAAACATTAAAAGGTTAAAAAATTCATACATTAAATGTTAAAAAATGCAATTAGTTTCGCAACAAGAGATTTTTTATACAATACTATCCATTTATGATTGACACATATCAATGAAAATTAAGATAACATGTACAGATGTAATCGAGTAGGTCGCTGATAACGGACCATCACTATACATCAGAGTGGAGGGCGCAATTGATACTCAGTAGTGAGTGGAGTCTTCGTGTAGATATTTAGGTAAGAGTCCATATGAATGATATCAAATAGATGGTCTAAAGTTGTCACCATGCTCCTGAAGGACAGCGTCGTTCTGTTTCAGGATCAGCATCTACAAAAAAATAAAGGAAACCAGCAAGACAAAAAAAAATAAATAAAATAAAAATAACATAACATAAGAAAACGGTAAAATAAATTATTAAAAAAAATTATTAAAAAAAATTATTAATAAATCTTATCACTAATGTCGTTATTATCTAACTCTAATGTCTGTAGTCCGCATTTATAAATTGCCTGAACTGAACTATTTTCGTTATTACAGTCTGTATTAAGTAGAATATGGACCGATTCTTTGCATTTTCTCTTGAAGGGGTTCTGAGCATGGTTCAAAATAAGTGACTTATCCATATCCAGTTCGTGACCGGTATTTTTATATGCTTGACAGTGAAATATCTCCATTAGAAATGGCTCTAGTATGTTGAACTAGTCGTTTTAGTAGGAGGCTGCCCGTTTCTCCGATGTACGAAGAGGAGCTGGATTTACATTTGATTGCATAGACAACTCCTGATTCTTTAAGGTTTTCTGTGTACGGTGGTTTTGAGATGATTTTTCCCGAAGGTGTTGGTCGCTTTTGCAGAGAGGCGAATGTCCAATGGTTTGAGAATGAGTGCCAAACGAGGATAAATCTCAGCATGAAAAGAAATAGCCATGTAAACGTAGCGTGCCGAAGGCTTGTTAGTGGCAGTTTGAATATTACAAATAAAATGTAAAGTGCGTTTAACATGAAAGTCAATGAACCTGCGCGGATAATCATTGTCAGTGACAATATGTAAATATTACAGATGAACAGAGCTTATGTGCTCTATGAACTGCCGTAGCAATGATGTTCATTATATCTCAGTTCAGGCAATTTATGGACTACATACATCGAGTTAGAGAAAAAGGACATTGGGTGAGAAGATTTTTTTTATTTATTTATTTTTATTTTTTTTTTATTTATTTTTTTTTTTGCCGTTTTCTAATGTTATTTTATTTTTATTTTTATTTCATTTTTTTTGTCTTGTTTTTCAGCAGATGCTGATCCTGAATCAGGACGATGGCGTCCTTTAGGAGCGTGGTCGCAACCATAGACCATCTACCTGATATCATTCACATGGACTCTACCTGAATATATCTACGAAATCCACAATCACTGCTGGGTATCAATGGAGCCCTCCACCCTTTTGTAGCGTGATGGTCCAATATCAGCGATTGGCCGACTAGGTTACATCTCTACATCATTTGTTTTCTTAATTTTCGTTGATCTGTGTCAATCCTAAATGGATATTGTATAAAAACCTCCGCCATTGTTGTATCACTAACGCTTGGTAATGCTAAGACCTCTTAACGAAACTATTTCCATTTTTTAACGTTTTAGTGTAAGTTTTTAACCTTTTAATCTTTAAAATGTGTTATGTCATTTCTACAACTACACTACCGCAAATGGTTTAGCAAATAAATTCCTTGTTTTGTGAGTTATTCAACTTAAGCAAATTCGTTCCAATTCTTAGGAAGAATATCTTGATAGAAAAGATTATCGATGCAGTGATTTAAAGACAGTGGCCAAATGCAAAAGTGAATGTTATGATCGTTTGCTAAATGAAAGAGCAGCGTGTAGGTAAGAAAAAATAGAATTAAATTCGTATATTATCTGTTAGTCCAGATAAAGAATATGGACTAATCTGAATTGTTTATAAAAGTTTGAGTTGTATAGTGAAAGTTCTATATGGAAAGCAGAGTGATTAAATTTATTATTTCAGTTCTGAAGCTTTGTAACAGGAATATATTTAAATTGTTTTATTATGCTAAGTTATAAGAAACTAATGCTAAGTTTCTAATAATTGACGTTTTTACGCTGATTGTGATTCGTCTTGTCGTCGCATGGTGGGAAATAATAAAAGTTTAGATTTTAATTTTGAAATGATAGCAAGAAATAAGCTACGTACTCAAAATCCTTGTCTTATCCATCAAGTTGCATTTCACTATATGGCCCCTAGGTGGAGTGTGGGGACAATTGAATCGCTGATAGAAGCTTATTATTGTCCAAGAAATCTCAATAGACTACAAAGGAACATTGTTTTGTTTTCAAAGCACACTTCAGTTTTTTAAAAACCTGATTTTCTTTAAACCTGAAGCTTGAATTAAAATCTGAAGTCACTCAAATAAAATTAAAAATAAATTTTCATTACTGAAATCATACATTTGACTGCATAAAAGGTCATAATGTGCTTTACCAGAATTTTAGTGCAACTCTTTCACAGCTACACAGATAAACACCTGCTTTAACGATATGCAACTACAATTGACTCGCCACAACTTATAGATTCTTCGAGGTTCCCAGGATAATGTTTTGTGCTGTTACCTTAAAGAAATGGCTGTAGTTACTTAATACTAGACAAGGTAATTAATCCTTTTAGATAGTGTCAAAAGCAAAGCGGCCCCATAATATGCACATTGCATAAACAAAATAATTAAATGCAGAACCGTTCCTATAAGTTGTACAGGCAAGCTGTAACCTAGGGGACGCTAATACAATGTTTAGTGCATCATTTGGATATGTTAAAGAATTTATGAAACAATATGTTTGTAAATACTAACAATGACGTCCTGTTGGCAATTGTTAGTATTGTTATATATGAAGCATCAGTAGTATTACTGTGTTAATTGTTATAATTATTATTAACACTGCTCTGGAAAACGTTAATTTTGGAGGTCAGGGAGTGGTCGTACAGGTCTGAATTTTCTTACATTGTCACCTACTTTTAGATACTGAACACAATGGTAAAGGTTTCATTCTAATATCTCCAACCGTTTGGCCGCTATAGAGTGTGACATACAGTGTAACAAGAGACAACACAAAAGCAAGAGCGGTGCCCTATGTTAACTGTAACATGGAACCGCTAAAAATCATAAAACATTTTATTTAATGACGAGTCAAAGTAACACTAAGCGAGAAAGTAACCTAAGTACTGGTAATTTTGATTCAAATTTAATAATTAAACTTTTATTAAAAATAAAACAAAAAATCTTCATTTCTTGTTCTCTTACCTCTGAAAAGAAAGTATTCTATTAAGGTTTACATTAGATGTGAAGATTGACTTTTTGTTTTTCATTTTGAATAACTTAGCAAAAATAAATAAATGCTTTATTTAAATGAATTAAGGAATTTTGTTTGGTAATGCTACTTTATTCCAAAATCGCCGTTTCCTTATGAACTTTCGTAATGTTTATTTCTGATCTTCTTTTTTGTTTTATTTTCTTTTAAGTCATTGCATATTTTGATAATAAAGTGATTTTTTTCTGAATCATTGAATGAAAAACCTTTTTTCTCAGTAGTTTTATTCCAGCCCCTTTTACATGTTTCTTTTTTTATTTACAGTTTACCTTTCATGAAGAATCACACTCTGAAGTTTTGTAATGATCCTCATGATTTCAATGTAACAATGGAAGCTGCTTTCTCATTGATCCGCAATTACACTGGAAAATGGTGTAACTGTCCCGAAAAATGTTCTAAATATGTATTTGATTATATATTTACTTACATTGTAGCATCGTATCCTTTCATATTTTTTGGTATAAATATTGGCAATAATATTTTCTCAGTGATAACGGAATTTTACACTTTAAATGCACTTTTAGTGTTCAGTCAGATCTGTGGATTTCTAGGAATATTTTTAGGATTCAATGTTTTATCATTATTAGAAATTGGAGAAATTATTTGGAAAGTAGCCAGAAAGAAATGAATGAATTCAAAGCAACTTGAATTTGCGACTAATATGTAAATAACCACTGAAAACTAAGATTCAATGAAATTCATTTACATTAATGAAATGGAAGATGTGATGGATTAATGTTCTTAAGAACATTAGTTTTCCTAATGTGAGTGTGTTAACTTCGTTGGCTTCCATATATATTTAAATTAATTGAAGTGTTACTACTAAAAAATTTCGAAATTCTTGAGATTTAGCAATTAGTCTTATTAATACCTATGAAATTTATTTTCTGTGTTACTTAATCATTGCCCATCATATTTTTTATGTACAACTTGGTTGTTTTCAACTTAAAATTGTTGCTTTAATTAAAAAAAAAACACCAACACAGGAAATTGATTGGTTAATTTTATTTTTTGGTTTCCCTGGCAACTCAGATCTATTATTACCAGACTTTTGAAGCCGTTGTTAACAGGATGGTTCAAGTTTTAGGTTCGACTCCTAAATGATTCAAATGATAGGAAAGAGCGTGAAGCTGTAGTCTTACAAATATCACTCTATTCTCAACTTTTTATATAAAAAGTAATATAAGTGCAGGTATTTTTTTTTCCAGCTGCTATTTTGTAATGTGCTATTTTGATATAGAAATAAAGTGCAATAAATCTTGTAAATGCTTTTCAGTTAGATTAGTCCTGAAGCTTCATCGACCCAGAAAAGATATTGATTACCAAACCAACATAGGAATGAAGTTCTTTTAGTTTAATCAAGAAAAGAAATCCGTTCCTCATTTTAGAGAGTAGGTAAACCCTTAAAACCTAGGAAAAATACTCTACCAGAGCCATTACCACCGACCCCACAAAGACTTTAATAATAGAACATACGATTTCAGAAAAAAAGGGTTTTTATAGTTTCTATTTTTAGTCACTTTTTAACTCTAATTGCTTAGAAAAATTCACATTGAGAAAGGATCATATGAATGCCTATTAGCTAACTATGATATTCTTAAAATGGTATCTTTTGTATTTAATATTTTTTTATTTAACTTCTTTTATAGTAGATACCATTTTAAATTAAATAAAAAAATAAACCAAAATGTCAAATCTTTGTTGTAATGTATGATATAGTTGCAACACTCCTTTGTTGTTACTATGCTATACAGTAGTTTATTATAAGTATTGCAATTTTGTTACGCTTGATCATGTATTTAGTCAGTAGTATTCTACACAGTTGTACATAAAAGACTGTATGCAAAGCATCTCTAGAAAAGTATTTACCTTTTGTAAGTAAAAAGATATTAAATTAGGTTTTTATGTCGATTTTTTTAAATCCCGAAAGCTCCAGTATTGTAATGTATGCATTTTTAAATCATAAATGATTTTAAAAAGTTATTAAAAATTGTAGGTAGGCTGAATTTTTAATCATTGTTAAACCAATTTAAGCACAAGTTAAAATTTTCGCACATTTTTAAATCCTGACAAGCTGAACTTAGAAATGGAATTGCTTTAGAAACAATAATCATAAAATAAAGGATCTAAACAGCAAGAGACTGTGCTTTGAAATATATAAATGGATATCTTAGACATTTCTAGTATGAAATATAATGCACTTGTTTGTTGTTTCTTTATAGTTTTTTTTGTATAACTGAATATTTCAACTCGTCGAACTTAGTGACTCAGTTTAAATTTCATTTTTCTTCATTTCTTCATCCAGAGAACCTAGTAAATATAACGAAATCGGCATTGGTATATTGGATAATAACGTATTTTGAAGTATTTGTTCACTTTTTAACGATATTATAAAACTATCTTTTAAATCTGATAATATATATTTTTTCTAATGCTGGGCGAACACGTAGCAATTTGCGGCAATATTGTGGGACAATATTGCCCAATTTTATTGCTGACAAGCCTTAGCAGCAATAAAAATGGACAATATTGCCCAATATTGCCCATTTCGTATTGTCGGTACAAAAGGAACAATTTGGTTGGGACAATATTGTCGGACAATATTGCTGGTTCGCGAGCGAATCACATGAACGGATGAAATCACGTGACAATGGTGACGTATAAGGAAGGCGGGACTTGGAAAATCGGAAACTAACTCACTCCCGCCGACCATGTTTTTTGAGAGAGAAGGCTTAAAATCAGCAAAATGGGTCGGTCCAAAAACGACAACATTTTGTCAATTGATAATGAAAGAATCTTAATTGATTTCTACCGCAGTAAGGCGTTTAATAGTAGATCGATTTTGTACGTTCGTAACATGTTTAGGCTTAACCGCCAGTACGCTTACACTCGATCGCTCCCATTTTATTCGCAAATAAATTGTATAAATAAAACCGATTTCGTACAATTGCTGGGAATATTGTTCCCAGTGCATTTATGCTCTGCTCGTGTGGTGTGTTTATAAGGCGTTCTCACTGAGTGTGTAATGACTAGGGCTCCCTAGTTAAACACGAAGCGCCGTAACCATCAATATTCAGGGCAATATCCGTTCAGAAAAAAACTGTGTTCGCGCTTGAAAACGGTTGTCAGCAATAAAATTGGGTAATATTGTCCCACAATATTGCCGCAAATTGCTACGTGTTCGCCCAGCATTAAGCATAAAATTTGAAATTTAAATACTTTTATTTATTTCCGAACAATAAAGATTGATATTTATCAATTGTTGAAGAATAATTTACTTTCTACTCAGTGAAATTTACAGTAAGTTGTCAAGTAATTTGTTTTCAACGTTAAATTGAATCTTTGTGGGAACCAAAAACAATTGTAAAATAGTTAATAATATGTACAAAGCTGAAACGATGGGTATTTTTGATATGATTAGTAATTAAGCCATATTTCATTCTGAAAAGCTTCAAAATCTATACTTTTTTTTAATATTGAAACTTTATACTTTTTTTTCATCTACCTTGAAGTATCAGTTAATGCTCCGTGTTGTTTTTTTGCAGTTTTACTCAGTAATATCTCCTCAATGTCAGTTTCTGTATATACAGTATTTTGAACACTATTAGAATATTCATGATATTCAAATAATTTGTTAAAAACTAATAAAGCAAATAAAAAAATCTCTAAAATATGCATGATTTGTTATTGAATTAACATTTCTCATCTCTAACATCTTTCACTTTCATATTTCCAAATTGTGATCAAAGAACCTACAAAAAAAAATAAGGATTTTTTTAATTTTTTAATTTTTTTTTATTTAGTCTGTTTAAATTTTCCTTATTGTAACAAATTAAATTTACAAACCAGTTACAATCTTTATGTAATCATCTTTTTTTAAGATAACTATTTATAAATTAAATTAAATTTATAAACCAAATTTATAAATAGTTATCTTAAATAAAGAAGATTACATAAAAATGGGCGAAAACTTCATTATCGAAACTGAAAGAATATCCATGATTAATAAAACAAGAAACGAAATTGACAAACATATGAAACAGTTATATGTTTCACTTTTAGCACTATCTCTCCTGAGGAAGCCACGTCCTAATGTGTTGAAAGCTAGGGACTCCTGTTTTTAAATTTTTAAGTCTTAAATTTTAAATTCTTAATGTAACATTTTTAGACTTTGTGTGCGGGCTGGACTTTTTATCAGTTATATAAATCTTTGAAAAGAAACCACTTAATTAAACAAGAATCGTTAAAAGGTGATACACGAATTTAAAAATTCCACGCCTACATATTTTATCAAAGATACATAAAGAGACTGATAAAGAAGGTTTATAAGTGCGACCAATTATTAACACTAAAGAATCCATTATTGCCATCATTGATAAATCGCTTCCATATAATTTAAAGGAACTTCAAATTAGTTCTAAATATGCTGTTACAAATAGCGTCGAAGCCTTAACTGTTCTGAGAAATGCCAAAATTGACTGGAACGAATATCACATGTTCTCATTAGATGCATGGGCGTTATTCACCTCAATTTCATTAGATCTTTTGCATGAAGCACTACAACATTACTTTCAATCCAGAGATGTAACCCATCACACTAAGCTCAAAAAGATTTTTTCATTCAAAAAATTGAGTATTTCATGAAGTGACAGATATTCAGATACTGTATTTATGCAACAAATAACCGGGAGTATTCATGGATCCGTTTAGTTCAGTTATTAGCGGAGCTCACAATGATCTTCATTGAAGAAAGAGCGATGCAATTTTGGAGGTAGGTGAAACACACATTGGTCCCATACGACAGGTGGATGGATGATCTTTTACTAACTGCAAGTGGGCGCATCCAACGCGGTGTATGTGTGACATATTCAAATATGATATCAGAATAGATTGATTTTGACATTGAAGAGGAAGTGAATAACAGCATTTCATTTCTCGATGTCAAAATTACAGTCACAAATTACGTCGGCAGTATTTCGTAAAGCAGTAGCGGCTAACATAGCCATTAATTTCAATTCATACACTCCACGGATGTATAAAGCAAACATCATATTCATGATGGTGCATCGGACTTTCAAAATTTCCCCTCCAAGAACTCAATACAATTGAAGATATACTCAAGAAAAACAGTTTTCCCCAAGCTTTCATTTTTTCTCAAATTAAACGGTCGCTACGGTTGATCTACAACGGTCCATTTCCTAAACAACCATTGGAAACTTTTCTATCTATTCCACACGATGACAACCTTTTTCCGAAAGTGGCTAGGATTCTAAAGGGGTTAAAAATTCAAGTGGAAGCTGCCGCTAATAATATCATACTACGTTGTATAGCATCACAATTACAAAACAAAGGCAATATTCTAGAGCTCTCTAGATTGATGTACAGTATTCCTTTTAAGCAATTTCCATGCCTTTACAAAGAAGAAACGGGCAGGGCCCTTTAAAAACGGCTTTCGGAACATGGTAGAGCAATGAAAAATAGGGATTTCATGTATTTTGCCACCAAACACATGACAGCCACTGGACACACGCCAGACATTGAGAATCCAATGATTTTAAAGAAAGTGAAACTGTAAAACCATCTCAGTGACAGTAAGAAAGAAAGATAAAACCAGTTTTTTGTTTGTTTGTATTGCATATATGTATATGTATGTCTACAATTTTTCTAGATACACCGAATAAATCAACACCGGTGAAGTTCATCATTTCCTTATCAACACAGGGTTTCAGAAGCCTTCTTGGATGCAGGTCCAATAAACATCAACGTTACATTCAATCCATATACCCACCTGGTCTTCAATGAAAGAGGTCCTTTCCTGTCAACCTGTCCCCTGAATGGAATATTCCATTTGACGTCCTTAACTGCAGTCTGTCGTCACAGCCGCAGTTATGACTCCTCCAAGTTCGCTTATTAATTCATCAATGTCTTTTTCTGCTGTGTAGCCTAAAGATGTTCGTATTCGCTCGAACGAAGCATGTAATTTTTATTTGTAAATCCTCGTATATATAGTTTTATTGCAAGTATGTAATTTTTTTTTAATTAAATGCATTGCATTTGGTTTATATTTTTTTTTCTTTTTTATTTTAGCCTGTTTACATTTCCTTTTTCTAACTGGTAATTTTTACTTATTTATTATTTTTATTTTAATCTGTTTACATTATTCTAAATCTAACCCACTTATCTTTCGGGTTTTTTACCTTTTCTAAGTTTCTTCTATTGGGTCTCCTCTCTTTTTTTATTCTTTCTTTCTTTTGCAGTTTCTTAAAATGCAAACCCCTATGCTGATAATGCACTCTCCTCTGTTGATACAACTATGATGGTTCTGTCTTGCTTGTCGCCTATTGGCTTCGTCTAGCACGTGCTTCCTAGAGACTTTTCAAATTCATACTCTATTTTGTGCTTAACAGCCTGATGATGAGTAATTTGAACTCTCGTAAAACCGATTGTAAAATTTGTTTATAAATAGTTACTATGTGTGGTGGCTTATTTAAACAACTGAAAGACGCATGTTAAAACTTATTCAACAAATAAAGAATGGAAGTTTAATAATCAAAGCATTGTACTCGTAATGATTAATAGTTTGAACTGATAACGTGTCATTGAAGCATGCCGGATCAGTCAAAAAAAATAACGACTCTTTACATTTTCTTAAAACTTCATTGCTTTCATGACATTCAATAATGGGTTTCTTATAATCTAACAAATGACCCTTTCATTCACATGTTCCACGTTAAATAATTTAAATAATTGTTCCGAACAGCAAGGGCATGCTGGGTTATTGCGTTTATTGACGGGCTGTTTGGTTTCCCCAATAAATCTACATGAGACATCCTTACATTGCAATGAGTAGACAATCCCCGCGTATTATTCTGTAGACCACCTTTAACATTAGTGTTAATATAACTAATTAAGGTAATATAATATCATTGGATGAAATTAAAATTAAACCTTTGTCAAATAAAATTACCATGATCAAGATATAAATTTATACAATTTAACAAATTAAACTTCTAATCATGATTGGTTCTAAAAGTAGTCTTCCTGGATTGATAGTTGTCAAAAGTGATCTTATTGGCTGCAGTTAATCCGCTTGGTGAAATGTTCAACCTAATGAAGCCTCGTGTTCGTAAGTGTCGTCTTTCGCTTGAATTTCTAAACCGTTGGCTAAGAGTTATATCAGCATAGAATGAAAAGGAATGAATTATATCCGAAGAACATAAGTAGCCATAATAACAGAAGCAGCTTTATATTTGTAAAATAAATAAAGATCAAGCAGTAAAATGCAAAAAATTAATAATTATTACAACATTTTAACCTAATTGCCAATCAATAGCTCTGTAACAGAATAACAGAAGCGACAACAATACGAAAATGTTTTAGTAGATGTAAATTTTTCAGTGGCTCCATATCTGCAAAGCTACCTCCAGATAAATTTATTTTGTTTTCGGATAAAGGGACTCTGAAGTTGAGAGAAGTTTATACATCACTAATCAGTGAGGGACAAGTGAAAGGCGTTCTTTATTTTCAGATTTCAATAAGAAGATGAGACATTCAATTTTCGGAAGAAAAACAATTTCTTATATCTTTTGAATGTGTACTGTAGGGAAGGCGAGAACAGCGATTTAGATCTATTGTGCTATCTCCACCGAAAAAGAAAGACAGACGGACGGAATGATGAAGAAAGAATGTTGAAAGGAGTGGAGGAGAAAAGGAGAACCCTGAGATAGTCTGAGCAGTTACGGATCGTCCATCACTCGACATGAAAACCGAACATCGATAGTTAAGAGATGAGAGGCCCTATCTTAGCGATACAACAACCTTCCTATTGAGTAACTAAGACTTTCCTAGTCACTAATTTCCTTAGGTCACTAAGATACAAAAATTAATAACAAAGTAAAAATCTTCTCTTGAAAGAAATTGAAAGCTTATTTATAGTTTGAAGGGGTATATAATTTGAAAAGTTATCAAAAGTCTACATACTACAACGAAATTTAGAATTGGATAATGTTCAACACTGATACAGAGGAACATCGTTAGTGTTTGTCAATTTCATTATTCCTTACTGAATACATAGATTTTGCAAAAAAAAAAAATGTTACCTAGGGTATAACAACAAATAATATTATTAACCTAAATCTTATTGAAGATGATTGTATTTAAATAATAATAATATTTCATAATAATTTAAGAATAATTTATTTTGGCTTCAATGGACCACTTGAGGATAGGCGGGGCTTCGTAGTTCCAAAATATCCCACCAGACCACTTTTTAGCTTGTGGGATAAACAAAGCCATGTGCTTCGTTTTAACCCTAGTAGATATGGAGGCTGATTTGATTTGGATGCAACGTTTGTAAGCCTTCCAAAATTTTCAGATTGGGTGTAGAGTTGATTATCACCTATTGAAGAAGACGACAGCAATATATTTTCAATGAAGGATATAATTTAATGGATCACTTGAGGATAGGCGGAGCTTCGTAGTTACAACATGTCCCACCAGGCTACTGCTTCGCATGTGGGATAAACAAAGCCATGTGCTTTTTTTTGAACCGGGTTAGATATAGAAGAAATATTATATTAAAGAAGGATATTCCAAGCGTTTTTACTGAATCATCACAATAAGGATCTGCACAGTACTGAACAATCCGTCTTGAAAGATCAAAAATCGACGATTTTTTAAGTAATTCACACAAAAGTTAAATGTTTGTTTATCCCACAAGCTCTCGCCGCATGTGGGATACACGTCATACCTGATGTCGATAGGGGCGTAAACCTTCAAGTGGTCCATTGTAAATTTAAAATAAAATAAAAGTTTGAATTATGACGTCAAGAAAATTTAAGGATATAATCTCGTATGAGCCTCGTTCCTGAAGTGAGTGCATAAGGAAGAGTTAAGTCACAGTGAGTGCGCACAGAGACGCAAAGTGATACGTTCACTGACAGAAGGCGAGACGACTTCAGCGGAGCTAGGACGTCATTCCGCAGCAGCGAGACGTTAATCAAGAGACGTCGGTTGATTCAATCTGGACCAGTGGGATCACGCAGAAATCACTGCATTGCGGTCATTCGATACGAAGAAGACGCCAAAGTGAAAAGAAGCAAGAAGCGACAATTGAATGCAATTGTATGCGACGAACTAATCGGAAATTCATGAGTACTTCAATAATTCTTTTCGAGTAAATTAAATTCAAGAAAGGAAAGAAACTTTTGAAGCAAATTGAAACTTAATACGAATACAGTTCAGAAGATTATCACCCGACAAGTGTGAACTCTAATTTCTAAAGGAGTGAAATTAAAACTTATCAACAGTTAAAATTAAAGAAAGAAAATCATCGAAGTTGGTGTGTCGTTCTCAGAACAAATATTTAGTGAACGGAAGAATTGAATTAGTTTCAAAGTGATTAATTTTATTATTTGGCGTTTCGAAAGAACAAATTACCGAAATTTATTTAAATAATTTAAGTTTGGAAGTGCATTACAAATAGTGTGCAAGTAAATTAGTGCGTCGATATAGTGCATTAATATTCGACAAGATTAGTGTACTAAAACAGTACTTCGAAAATACAGTGTTTTGGTGAATAGAAAATTTCCCAAAGCGTAAGTGAATAATAAAACAATATTATTAGTAGTGTATTAAAAGGAATAATTAAAAGAATTGAGAGACTTAATAATCAAGTCGATTATTAAGAAACTGATTTTATTTAAACTATTTTGTTTGGAACTATTGTTGTGTATGAAAATAATCATTTCTCTTATGATTATGTGTTTCAATAGAAATTTTCTTTAAAATATTTTTGTTTAGTTTAACACTAAAGAATAAGCAGGAAGTCAAGTTGAAAACAAACGATTATAATAATGGCTCGAGAAATATTAGAATAATGCTGTGTGATGTTAAGTGGGAACTATTGTTCAACAATGTTGAATCACGAAGTGAAAGCCGTGCTGTTCGGACGGTTGTCGAGGTAGAACAGTTGATGCCGGGAATATGGCGTGAGAAGGCGAATTGAAGGGGAAATGCCGTGACTCATGGATATAGACGATGCTATAAAAGCAATCCGAGATTATTCGTATCATGCAAGTTTGATTCGATAAAAGGTTTTTCATATAATATGAGAATTTAGAGGAATTTAACATTGAAGGATAAATGTTATCTAGTTTTCTTTCTGAGCTTTTACAGGAGAAGAATCCTCGGAAAATCCGACGGCCATTTTGAACCAGCGTTCGAAGAAGAGAACGATGTCGGACATTTTGGATTCGACGATGCCTTAAAATATTGTAATGCACTTTGGATGTTTATATGATTCCAGTTCCCGAATAACGATGCAATAAGTATACGGCGGTAGATATTAAGGAAGATCAAGTTCCTTTTCGTAAGTAAGACTTTTGATAAACTTTGTTGCGGAGATTCAACCTAGTTACATCGAGGGCCAATACCTGAAGAGAATATATTATTCTAGAAGAATGCATCTTAGATAAATCAGAACATTGAACGTGAAATCAAGTTTGTAAATATTATTAATTCACATAAGGTGATTAATCGAAAGTAGCGTAGTATATTATCACACTAGCGGTTTAGACATTATTAGTTGATGCTTTAATAACTAATGATAACAGTAAATTGTGATATTACTAGAACATTCCAAGATATACTTGCAGAATTTAAGAGCAAATTAACTTTGTGTTTAAAGTTAGGGAGAATATGATAATTTTTCACATAGGGTGAAGAGCTCTTAGGACAATTGATTTAATAGGAAGTTTGTCATGTTATTTTCTTCACATAGGGTGAAAAGCTAATAGGACTATTAATTAAATAGGAAGTTTTTGGTAATTGTTCCTGAACACGGTTTAAGATAATATCAATGTATAAATAAGATATGAAGATTTTGCAATTGTAAGCATTGAATATTAAATAATCAGATAGAGGTATTATGCAGGTTATTGTAAATGTTCTATCAGATATATAAGAATCTAGTTGATTACATTGATTAAGAAAATTGATTGTAAACAAATGCAAATCAGTAAATTATTGTTTGTGTGTCTTTGTCCTATGCAATATTCTTTTCAATCAACACCTCCATCCTTGCTTTCTTTAAAGATCAGCTTCGAGCTTTAGCTGTTGCTGTTTTCTATCTAATATAGAAGAGCTTAGGATTAAAAATTATTCAACAAATAATAATATTATCTATTTATATTAAATTTTAAGAATTGTTGTTTGTTTGTTTTTTTTTTAAACCTCAGAGTAATTTTCAACTATACCATTATTGAAGAGAAGATTGAAGAGAAACGATTGACAGCCAATCATCTTAAAGAACAATTGGAAGAATAGGATAAAGAACTTTTATTCTATATAAACTTTAGAGAATATTTTTGTTGTAAGGTTGAACTTTCTCGACTATACAACTAATTGTACTGTACATTACAGCCTTCACTTAATAAAAAAAAAACCAAACCCCTTTCACTTATTAATCCACAGTAAATATTCTCCTATTCGTCAGAATAGTGTTCATCTCATAGATTGTTCTGAGTGAGGACTGACATAGTTCAACTTGCCATTTTTAAAATGTGGCGCACATATGAGTTTGAAAAGTTTAAAGGAAATTAAAATAGTTGTGATCGAGAAATCTGTTATTTAAATCTTGTCTCCATTTTGTATTTACGAAAGTTACTTCGACAACGCAAATGTTTTGAGCTTAGTATTGGACGTATTAGGTTTGTTATAATAATAAAGATGTAAGCATGGTGTTTGCGATCACGCATAATACGTGTGGTGTTTTGTTGACTGAACGTCAAGGCCGTGAGCCGATTCTCCTTTTCCCAGGATATAGACACTAAAACACCAAATTCCACCAATATTTCGTTCTTTTAATCAAAGAACTTTTTCAAGATTTATATACACAATGAAAAGAAAAAATATCTTCCTTTTCCAATAACAACAAATAAATCAAACGTGAATTATAAAAACATTTAGATCATTTGTGTTTTATTTAGTTTGTTATAATTCACGTTTAATTTATTTGTTATTGGAAAAGGAAGATATTTGCCTTTTCATTGGGTATATAATCCTTCAAAAAGTTCTTTGATTAAAAGAACGAAATATTGGTGGAATTTGATGT
>JAFIDM010010028.1:15418309-15447471 GCA_023159025.1 Thereuonema tuberculata | reverse complement strand
GTTCATCTCATAGATTGTTCTGAGTGAGGACTGACATAGTTCAACTTTCCATTTTTAAAATGTGGCGCACATTTGAGTTTGAAAAGTTTAAAAGAAATTAAAATAGTTGGGATCGAGAAATCTGTTATTTAAATCTTGTCTCCATTTTTTATTTACGAAAGTTACTTCGACAACGCAATTGTTTTGAGCTTAGTATTGGACGTATTAGGTTTGTTATAATAATAAAGATGTAAGCATGGTGTTTGCGATCACGCATAATACGTGTGGTGTTTTGTTGACTGAACGTCAAGGCCATGAGCCGATTCTCCTTTTCCCAGGAAAGTCGAAGACATGTTGGACGAATCGCCGGCTGATCTCCAAGTTATAATGTACTGGTTCCAAAGTACACCTATTTACTCCAGGGATTGATTCGGCAAAGTATGTTTTGTTATGTGGTGTTTGTAAACGTTGGTCTATTGTGCTATCCCACGGAAATAAGGACAGACGGAGAGAAAGACTGAGAAAGAATGGTGGGAGAAGTGCTGGGGAAACGAGAGAACCCCGAGAAAACTTGCCCAGCGCTGATCGTCCACCATCACGAAACCGAGGCCAGTATCTTAGCGACAATGCCAGCCGCGCGGTCATTTGGCAAAGTAACTATGAATTAATCAGAACTAGCAATATGAAGTTCGGAGGGTATGAATTTTATGGTTTGCTCTGCAGTTACTTAAGTTTTCGGAGAATGGAATCCATTGGGGCAATACATAATGGATAATGGAACAGCATTCGATGTGCGGAAAGGGAATCCTCATGGTAATCGGATTTGGAATTTGTTCATGTTTTTCCGAGATAACACAGATTGATATGAGGAATTACCAGTGATCAATTATTCTGTGGATATAACGGGCAATTTTAAGATTAACAGATTTCTATAATTATCAAGGCTAGGGATATAGAAACGGACGAGTTCCGAAGATAATAACTACTTAGGATTAAATAGAAACTTCGATTTCTTAGGATGAGTTAGGATTAACGGAACGGATTAGTTCTTATAGCAGTGAACGGATTTTAGTGGAACGGTTACGTGAATTTAGTGGAACGGATGAATTCCGAAGATCAGGATTAAATGGAACGGAGGAGTTCCAAGCTTTAGTCATGTCTAACAGCACCGATGAATTCTAAATATAAGTTTATCTTTATCATTGAAGTAGAATAAGACAGATTCTAGATTAGAATAAGTAGGAACGGACAAGTTCCAAATATTAGTTAGAATACTGGAACGGACGCGTTCAAAATGATAATACGGAGGGTTGGACCACGTTTATAAGAACGTTTTCAACAGTGCATTGTTATTCGCACGTGAATTGAACCGGAAATCTTTTTGTTTGTTTTTGTCGCTGAGCGAGTGCAGTTAATATTAACATACGTACATGTGTTCGAATGGCTCCACAAGTACCGATTTGGTGGGAGGGGTACGTTGTAGCCCTTTCCGATGCGAAATATTCTTATTCCAGAATAATAGAAATGTGTAGCAACGAAATTTTAAAACTTCCAAGTCCGTTATTAGTCGAATTATTGCTGAGTCACATTTGAAGGCTGTTAGTGAAGTGAGGAAGAAACCCAAGGGCAGTAAACCACATCCACGAAGCGCTGCGACTCCAGCTGTTGGTTAAACAAAACATTATGAAAGAAAATCCCAGTACCCACAGAAGTCTTGCACAACAAACGGGAGTTTCCAAAACAACCATAACACGCAAAATTCATTCATCTAAGGAAGCACTACAAAGCAAGTGTTCGTAAGCTGTTGCCTCGACACATCGTCGAACACAAGACAAGCAGTCGAAAGTTGTAGGAAGAGCATTTGTCGGGCGAAAAATGGAAGTATGTTGTGACGTTGGACGAAGGATGGGTTTATCTCAACGACTCAACCACATGCAAACCACAACGCAAGCAAACCACATGCAATTTTTTATCGTCATCGAGATGGGAAAGGTCTTTCAGAATGGTTCGGCCAATGTAAGGAAAAGTTTTTCAAGGGCTGCATCATCGTGACTGGTTACAGCTATCAGGGTAAGTTGCCTTTGCGAAAAATTGATGGAAAGGCAAAGGTAAATGCTACGTATTATCAGGAAAACATCTTCCAATCATTGTACCTTTCAAGCACTGTACGGTACTGAGTCTTCTGAAGTATGGGTCCATCAGGACAAAGCGTCGAGTCATATATAGTCCTAACAACAAATGTCCTACATGTCATGAATGGCCAACGAAACAGGAATTCGATCAATTCCATTCAGTTCGATCCCAGTGAAATCACCTGACCCTTCCCCTATGGACTACTGCGGTTTTGGTCTGTTGGGGCATTAGAAAACGGACGACCTCTAACTGTGACTGGTTTATGGAAAGCTTGTAAAACAAGATTTCCCTTACCACACCGCGGCGCAGCCTCCTCCAATGGAAACTACGATGAATGGCCATTCATCGAATGCAGGGCAGACAAATAGAGCACAAGAGATGGTGGAATCGTGGCTTTCTTAGACTTCTCATATCAGAAGATTCCTTCTGTTAAACGTGATTCAACGTATTAAAGTAATTTGATAGGAACGGATGAGTTTCGAAGAGCGGAATTCACTTAGTGGGAAAGGTCTTCAAAGATTAGGATTTTCAAGAATTGAAAAATTTAAGAGCGGCCGAGCTCAACATTGGGACGGTAGAGTTCGAACATAGCAGCAGATGATATAAAAACTTTGCAGTGATTTTTGTCAAGAGTGAACGAGCTCAACATTCGAACGGAAGAGTTCGAATATAGTAGGTAGTGATGTAAAGATTTTAGCTGGATTTACATTACGAGCGGACGAGCTCAAATATCAGTGTTATTCATTATCTGAAGATATTTAATTGAATTAATTATTGGAATGGATTTTTCCTGAAGTTATGTTTAATTTCATTAATTTGATTGAAAAGATATACCAGATATATATTTAATCAAGTTCATAAGTTTGAATTTGTCTGAATAATATTGATTTACTTCAAGTATAAATACGTTATCAAATAGAAGTATTCAAAGTAAACTAACAAGGGAAGTGCGTAACCTCGAACGCAGAGAACCTCACGAAAATGTGCTTAGAATATAAATCGCTCATCCCAAAAACAGTGGTATGAGTCATTCCCATGAAAAACTCAGCTGTTGTCTGCTAGCGCACTTGGAAGACTGAAAAGCTGTGCAACACTATCAGGTCAGTACGAAAAGTTTGTTGTTCAGATAGCAAAATTACTTTAAGCAGAGGGAAATTTAGCAATGTAGTCACGATATTGAAATTTGTGTGTTTTTGGTCCTGTTATATCGATATTTTGTTTCTTCGCATTACCAAAGTTCTTCTCTTGGACCTCTCTAGGTGATCATTCAAATGTATCTCGTGGTAAGACGTGCAGTTTTGCAGGGGAATGACTCATACCACTGTTTTTGGGATGAGCGATTTATATTCTAAGCACATTTTCGTGCGGTTCTCAGCGTTCGATGTCACGCACTTCCTTTGTAAGAAGTAAAAGTTATGGGCCTTATACGGTTCCAGTTAGACAAGTAAAATAGCCAAACTGGGATAATCAAGAAAGTTAATTTATCGTCAAGACAGTATCATCAATTTCAATGGTATAATTAAAGTTTAAAGTAAGTCTTAAGATTAAGTAGTACAATGTATTCGTGAATAAAAAACATTCCAGACGGGATTCAGGTCCAGCCAATTTATTTCCTAACTTCAGACTGTCATATATCCTCCACAAGTTTTGCGGTTTGTGTAAAACAGCAATTATCCATCAATATAAATTCAGAACCAACATAAAAAAGCTTACACTGATTTCAAAGATTTCACTAGTTTGTAAAAGTTCCTCTATTGAAGATGATCATAAATTATTAAATTGTCTATATCTCTCCATCTCCAGAACGTTACTGCTTTCAAATTCGAAGAAATGATATTAAAACTTACCAAGAATCATTAGTAAAAATTGGGACTACTACGACTCTTAAAGAATGCATTTCTGCAATGATAAGGTCATTAGTAGTAATACTGCCAGCCCTTTTAGTTTAAGGGCTTTATCTGTCCTTTAGTTTAAGATCGTTCATCGAATTCGTTTTTTACCACAGATAAGAGGATGTCGATTTCATTTTAAGAATCGCTGCCCACCTTCACGTAGGTTTCTAAATCACCATCATACTGTGATCCTCCAATTGTCTTTTGAGGGAATCAGGATATAAGCGAAGATATTGACAAGCTATTTCATGCCATCTACTGCTTGTTTTAGCACTACGCTTCACCGATAATCGGTTTTGATGTAATCCTTTTGCCTGAAAATTGCCATCAACTGTTATCAGAAATGCATTGGAAAATCAGACAATTTAAACTATCATCCTTCCGATAACTCTCCGCCTTTGAATCTCACTTAAAGCAGTTGGAACAAACGTAAAATGGTTGTGAATCATCCAATTCCAAAATCTCATGTAGACTTAAAAACTAAATGAGAGATAGATGATTGTATTCATGTTGTACAAATGAATGCAATTTTATATTGTTATGAAATTAATGATATTTTGAATGTTTAATAATATCTTTAAAATAGCGACCACTTTATTAATCATGTTATCAGGAATTAGTATGTGCAAAGGATAAGCAAATTCTTCACATATAGACACTAAAACACCAAATTCCACCAATATTTCGTTCTTTTAATCAAAGAACTTTTTCATGGTTTATATACACAATGAAAAGAAAAAATATCTTCCTTTTCCAATAACAACAAATAAATTAAACGTGAATTATAAAAACATTTAGATCATTTGTGTTTTATTTAGTTTGTTATAATTCCCGTTTAATTTATTTGTTGTTATTGGAAAAGGAAGATATTTGCCTTTTCATTGGGTATATAATCCTTCAAAAAGTTCTTTGATTAAAAAAACGAAATATTGGTGGAATTTGATGTTTTAATTTCTATATCTGAAGAGCTTTTTATATTTAATAGTTTTGGAGTAACTTTGAATGATGATAAGCAAATTCAATGAAGAAAATAAGTTGCACTTTTTTTTTTAATTTTTCTGTTGGCAATTCCTGATTTAGTTCTGTTAATTAAGACATTTTAATTTTAATAAAAGACAAGAGGAATTTGTTCTTTTGGCAATTTCTGATTTAATATAAAATTGAATTTTTCTAGAAAGGAAGAGAAGTTGTTGAAAAAATATAAAAAAATCGAATATTGTTAGCTTGCGGAATCATTTATAGGTTCCAGTTTTCAAAGGCAAAGGTCAATTTTCAGCTAACATAATTATTCAAGTACACATAACGAAACATATTCGCAAATCTGTTGACTTGGCCATCTTGTGCAATGAACTTGTCAATTAAAAAAAGTTTACACAGAACAATAGTTGCTTTAAGAATTTGATTCTTGTAGATGGACATGCAGAGCTTTAGAACTTGAGATAGATCTCCTCTTTATAGTTACGTCGCTGACAGTCCACCAGTTATTAGCGTAGGGGTCAATCAAATTTAGGATAGGGCGCAATCAGCAAACCTAGTAAAAGCATTAGTGACAAAGTAAGAGCTTGCTTGGGTCATTCCCACACTTTACACTACCTTGCCTTGATTCGATATTGATATGGACGCCTACTGAAGTTGAATCAGTGTCATGAACTCAAGAGAACAAACCGATAGTCAGAAGAACAAAGATTGTTAGCTTCTTAGTGATCAATAATAAAATTTATCGATCTAAAGCGTTCGAAAAGCAAAAGAACTCAAAAAATAACTTAACTTTCTGGATACTTTCTGGAAGATATAGGATATTTTCCATATATGCTTAAAGTAATACTAGGATAGAATTTATAGCATCCATTAGTAATTTACTAGCTGATATGCTTGGCCTCAAATCATTCACGGAAACCACGGTTTGGGAATGTGAAAGTGAAGTATGTTTAGAGATGAGAAATATTAATTCAATAACAAATCATGTGTATTTTATAAATTTTTTATTTGCATTATAAGTTTTTAAAGAAATTACATGAATAGCAGGAATATTCTAAATGTTCTGTATACACATACTAACATTGAGGAAATGTTATTGAGTAAAACTGCAAAGCACACATAGTATTAACTGATATTTCAAAGTAGATGAAAAAAAAAGTGTAAAGTTCTTATATTAAAAAAAGCATTATAGATTTTGAAGCTTTTAAAAATGGAATGTGGCTTAATTATTAATCATATTAAACAAATACCCATCATTTCAGCATTGTACATGTTACTAAGTATTTTACAATTTTTTTTGTTCCCATAAAGATTCATTTTAATATTGAAAATAAATTTCTTTACAACTTACTGTAAATTTACTAAGTAGAAAGTAAATTATTCTTCTACAATGAATAAACATCAATCTTTATTGCTCCAATAATAAATAAAAGTAGTTAAATTTCAAATTTTATGTTAGAGAAAATGTCAGATTAAAAGATAGTATATCATGAAAAAAGATATTTTATTTTTTGAAATATAAATTTCTAGGTTCATATTGACAGTAAATACATATAGCATTTTGATATTTCAAATTCTTAGAAAAAAAATGTAGATTTCCTTTGAAAATTTGTATTTAGCAAATCAATTCATTATCCACTTTCAGCAGACAGAGAAAACTGAACAATTACTTCACAAGTTTTTATCCAATAACACATCCAATATTATCCACAATAAGTCATTACAGTTTCGTTATTTTTACTAGGTTCCCTAGATGAAGAAATGAATAAAGGTTAATTTTAAATTGTCCCTTTTTTTTCTTAGTTGAAATATTCAGTTACATAAAAGAACCATAATTGCATTATATTTCATACACGAAATGGCTTAGATATTTATACATTTCAAAGCGAAGTCTCTTGCTGTTTAGATTCTTTATATTATATTACTGTGTTTATAAAGGAATACAAATTAGAAGTGGTAAGTTCAGCTTTACATTCCAAAGAATTACCTTGTCAGCATTTAAAAAAAACAACGTAAAAATCTAATTTAATATCTATTTAAGTACGAAAAGATAAATACGGGATTCATTGTATCAATCTTTTATTTACAAATGTAAAAAATACTACTGATTAAATATATGATCAAGCATAAAATTACGATACTTACAATAAGAAACTATATTACAATAGCAGCAAAGCAGTGTTGCAACTATATCATACGTTATAACAAAGATTGAGTAGATTTGAAATTTTGATTATTTTTTTTATTTAACTTCTTTTCCATTAGATACCATTTTAAAAATATCATTGTTAGCTACGATACATTCATATGACCCTTTCTCAATGTGAATTTCTCTTAACAATTAGAGTTAAAAGTGACTAAAAATAGAAACTATAGGCCTAACAACCATTTTTTTCTGAAATCGTAATAATATGTTCTATTATTAAAGTATTTGTAGGTTCGGTGATCTAGTGGTAATGGCTCTGATAGGGAATTTTTCGTAGGTCTTACGGTTTAACCTACTTTCTAAACTGCTGCTTCACCGCTCTTTCCTGTCATTTCAATCAATTATAAGTCAAACCTAAAGTTAGAACCATCCTATTAACAACGGCTTAAAAAGATTGGTAATAACAGATCTCAGCTGTCAGAGAAAGCAAAAAAAAAATTAAATAATCAATTTCTTTTGTGGGTGTTTTTTTTTAATTAAAACAACAATTTTAAGTTAGAAACAAACAATTTGTGGTATACTAACTCACACAGAAAATCACTTTTATACCTTTATAAGTTGCCCAATATATATATTACTTGCTTTTAATTCATTCATTTCTTTCTGGCTACTTTCCAAATAATTTCTCCAATTTCTAATAATGATAAAACATTGAAACCTAAAAATATTCCTAGAAATCCACAGATCTGACTGAAAACTAAAAGTGCATTTAAAGTGTAAAATTCCGTTATCACTGAGAAAATATTATTGCCAATATTTATACCAAAAAATATGAAAGGATACGATGCTACAATGTAAGTAAATATATAATCAAATACATATTTTGAACATTTTTCAGGGCAATTACACCATTTTCCAGTGTAATTGCGTATCAATGAGAAAGCAGCTTCCATTGTTACATTGAAATCATGAGGATTATTACAAAATTTCAAAGTGTGATTCTTCATGAAAGGTAAACTGTAAATAAAAAAAGAAACATGTAAAAGGGGTTGGAATAAAACTATTGAGAAAATAGGTTTTTCATTCAATGATATAGAAAAAATCACTTTTATATGAAAATATGCAATGACTTAAAGAAAAGCAAAATAAGGAGTTCTAGAAAAGTTATAGAAAAGTACAGAAATAAACAATATGAAATATTGATTGTTGATAAGGAATGGCGATTTTGGAATGAAGTAGAAGTACCAAATAAAGCCAAACAATTCCTTTTAAATATAACCATTTAGTTATTTTTGTTAAGTCATTCAAAATGAAAAACAAAAAGTCTAACTTCACATCTAACATAAATCTTAATAGAATACTTTCTTTTTAGAGGTAAGAGAACAAGAAATGAAGATTTTTTGTTTTGTTTTTAATAAAATTGTAATTATTAAATTTGAATCAAAGTTATCAGTACTTGTCACATAGATAACTTTCTCGCTTAGTGATACTTTGACTCAACATTGAATAAAATGTTTTGATTTTCTAGTATTAAGTAACTACTGCCATTTGTATGTGTTTTATTGATTGGGAAAGGCATTCGATAAGGTTAATTGGTGTGTACTGAGAATTTTAAAAGACATTGGCATTGATTAGAAGATAGAAGATTAATAAAGGAGATGTATTATAGGCAGGCAGTGGCTGTAAAAGTAGGAGATGATGAAACTGAAGAGACGGGTATTGGAAGAGGAGTTAGACAAGGATGTTGTCTTTCATCAATACTTTTTAATGTATATGCAGAGCAACTCACTGCAAAAGCTTTAGATAAGCAAGAGGTGTTGTGATAAGAGTAGGAAGATTGAAAACCATTAAGTATGCAGATGATCAAGTAGTATTGGCAGAATCAGAAGAACAGCTACAGAGGATGATGGACAGTATAGTAAGAGTGAATGAACTTAAATGTGGGAAAAACCAAGGTGATGAGAATAAGCAGGCAAGAAGGTAATGTTAATAATTATATCCTTAGAAGGAAAGATTATACAGCAAGTAAAAGCTTTTAAATATTTGGGAAGTCTGGTGAAATGGGATGGAAGTTGTACTAAAGAAATAAGAAGTAGAATAGCAATAGGTAAAGGAGCAGTTGAAAAAGTAAAAGCATTGTTAACAGCACAAACCATTTCAATAGAATTAAGGAAAAGGTTTGCTAAATGTTTTGTTTGGAGTGTGGTGTTGTATGGTAGTGAATCATGGACTATTAAAAAGAAGGAAGAGAGATTTCTGGAAAGTTTTGAACTGTGGCTTTGGAGAAGAATGTTAAAAGTGAAATGGTCGGATAGATTAATGAATGAGGACGTTATAACAAGAATAGGTGAGAAAAGGAAATTGTTAGAAACGATATGCAAGAGAAAAGCATCTTGGTTAGGACTTGCGCTACGAAGAAATTGTCTACAACAAAGAATAATAGAGGGAAAAGTAGAAGGAAAGAGAGGAAGAAGGATGATTGGAATACTGGATGATGTTAAAAGGAGAAGAAAATATGAACAACTGAAGGAAGATGTTCAGCATAGAAGAAAATGAAGAGCGTCCAATTGAAACCTGTCGTAAAGACAGTTAACCAGAGAGAGAGAGTGCATAAAACATTATCCTGGGAACCTCGAACAAGCTATCAGTTGTGGTGAGGCAATTGTAGTTGCATATTGTTGGAGCAAGTTTTTTCTGTGTAGTGTGAAAGGGTTGCTCTAAAATTCTGATAAAAGCACATTACGACTTTTTATTCCGTCAAGTATATTTCAGTAATAAAAAACTTATTTTTAATTTTATTTGAGGGGCTTCAGATTTTAATTAGGTTTAGGTTTAATCAGGTTTAAAGAAATTCAGGTTTTTGAACAACTGAACTGTGCTTCAAACGTAACAATGATCATTTGGTCTATTGAGACCTATTGGACCATAATAAGCTTCTGATAGTGATTCAAGTGTCTGTGGTGGCCATACATTCAAATGCAACTTGTATGGATAAGCCAACGAGTTTTGTGTAAGTAGCTTTTTTTTTCTTGCTTTTTGTTGAATTCCGAAAAAGAAAATCGACTGAAAATTCAGAAAAGTTAAGTTTCTTTGCTTAAAAAGCATCATCGATTTAATATGTATTGTTTATGAAAATGACAACATTTAAAAATAAAAATCCAAAGCTTTGTTATTTCTCACCATGAGACGACAAGAAGTAACACAATAATCGTAGACATGGCAATTATTATTTTAGATACCAATTTATAAACTTAGCATCCAGAATAAATAAAGCAATTTAAGGCAAACCCTTAAATGAAGGCCACCGTCACAATTGGCACTGCCCCCGAAACAAGAAAATTAACAACAATGAATGTTGTGCTAACTTGCACAACAAAAAACCTTTTCCTAAAGAAAGTTAGGATAAAAGGCTTTTTAATAAAAGGAAATTAAAATTCCTAACAAGGGGATTTAACCTAGGAATAAATTTAACGTGCTGGGAAATTTATAAACAAAAAGAATAAGAACCAAGGTCAGCACATGAATAAATTAAATTCTTAATCAAATAAGCTTAATTTATTAAAAAATATTCTTTACAGTTATTCAATAGAAAACATGAAGTTCCGAACTTTTCCGAGTTTTATAAGCATTTTTTAAAATTTTTCAATGGGAGTTTTCCAATATTTACTCAAGAAATTTAAAAAGCCACAGTACTTTTAATATAAATTCAAACAATATATGATTCAAACATTGACTAACATAATAATATACGAAATTTAAAGCTACTTTCTCTTACCTACAATTTACTCTTTCATTTAACATACGATCGTAACAATCACTTTTGCATTTGGCCACTGTCTTTAAATCACTGCATCGATAACCTTTTCTATCAAGATGTTCTTCCTAAGAATTAGAGCGAATGTAGAATAACTCATAAAGCAAGAAATTTATTTACTAAATCATAAAGAAACAGATTCAAATAGATTAACTCCCATGAATTTCAAAGATAATAATTGAATTAACATAAAAAAATACAAGTAGAGCTTATATGAAAAATCATTATTTAAAAAAAAATAGATGTAAGTTCTAAAATAAACAAAATGTTATGAAGTTATTCAATAGTTCAATACTTCATTAGTTCTTTCAGTGTGTACTTAAAAGAATAAAATAAAAAAAATAAATAAAATAAGAATAAAATAAAAAGAATAAAAAGAATAGTAGGGGAGACCGGGGCAGAGCGGTCCACTTTTTTTTATAGAATTTTTTTTTTTTTTGTTAAGAGATTTTCCATTGCATTTATTTTTGTCTGAATCGGGAACTATTCAAGAATGTAAATAATTGATTTCATTTGATTAAATTCATAAATAAAATTAATATTAATTCGCAAAGCAAAAATGGTAGAGTGGTCCAACCTGCCCCGACCACGGGGCAGGCTGGACCACCCCACGGGGCACGTTGCTCCGGATAAGAATAACAACATTTAAAGTAAGTTTTTTATTAAATATAAAATAACATGCCATTTAGGATATCATGAAATAAAGTTTAACTGAAAATAGACTACCTAAGATATTACATATTCAAGTGAAAATTTAAAATAATCATTGTGCAGTTGAAAGTCGTAAATGAATAATATCAAATAGGTTTACATTGAATTAATTAATCACTTTCACTAGAGAAATCTTCTTTGCAGTTGAGGCATTCGTAAAATAAACCCCGAATATCACTGGCTATGCAGGAACTATGGGCCCATCTCTTGCACTGCGTACATTGAATCCACTCCTGCCATGGTTTGCTTTTTTTAAAGTTCTTCAAACAGGAGAGGCACACAGCATCTTCATCATCACTAATCATCTGTAATTGTTTCATCTTTATCCCTTTGCCTTTGCTTCTATTTGTTTTTTGTTTATGTTGCTTTTACAGACTGTTGGCCGAGTCCTATTTTTCGTTGCTACTCTTTCTTTTCTTTCTTTAGATTTTCGTTGCTCTTCTTGCAGAGCTTTTTTTACTGGCGTATCCGTCAGTATTGCAGTGGACCTTTTTTTGTTCTCTGTTAAGATTATATTGTTATTTATGACATTTTTTAATGCTTTCTAATGTAACAAAGTGTGTATAGAATTTATATTTAATTTAGAGTTTCACTTACTGAAAATTGTGTTAGTTCACTTAGGGATGTAATTGTGTGTGTTTTAGAATACGCTCCCTCTCCTGAAATGTTTAGACTGATGGGCGTACTTTTTGCCCATGTGTTTCCAATTCATCAACTGATCTGATTTTTCCCGCCAGAATGTACTTAACTTTTCTCCTTTTGATCCCACGGGAAAACGAAACAGATAAAACCACGTGATCACTCAATCAACACACAACTGTTTTTTCGAAGTTTTTCTTTTTCTTTCGCACATATTGTTTTTTAAATAAGCTCAAACCATTAAAATAATACTTAACCATGAAATATCACAATAATAATATACAAGACTTTACCCAATACAAAAATTCAAATACATAATTACAACATGCAATTATTAAAAATCAAAATATATTCCCTCAGAGACCAAGATTTTTGTAGCAGCGCCACAATGGCACCAACCTTCTTTTCGATTTTTGGCGCATTCTAGCGTCTACACGAATTACTAAAGTCAACGGTCCACTCTACCCCTAGATCTACTTGGCCCCGGTCTCCCCTACTTAAAAGAACTTATAAAGTTCCCTTTGGTATTGGTGGCATTTTCTTAACAACTGTCATGAATTAAATGGAATAATATTCCACATCAGTCAAACCTTTCACATCATAATAATGTGATTGATATTTTACATATAAAAGTATTTGGTTCGAAAACTTCAGTAACAATCATTTTTTCAATGTATTTCTGTTGTCTTCATTCGTCTTCGTGATTTTCAATACGAGAAATATGATATCCTTCAATAACTGTCGTGTTCTTAACAGATCTTTGCATTCATTGTCAAGTTTCGTTTGATGGCAGAGATAAAGTTCTTATAATTCTGGAGCCCAAGAACCTGTACATGAATTTCCAATTTTGATTCAATGAATATCGAAAAAACAAAGATTTAAAGTCATTGATTTTTAGAGAAATTATGTTCTCTGATTTTTTTACATATTGTGTTTTAGAGATGTCAAATCATTATCACTAGTTTCATTGACCTTGGTATCGACGTATGCGAGATGTTATTGCTAAGTAACGGAATCAATAAGTTAGTTGCAAAAAAATATTGTTGACAGTTAGTTGACTTGGCTCTGTCACATCAGACAAACAACAGATCTCTTGGATCTTGAAACTTGGTATTTTCCATGTTCTGTATTTCATTAAGACCATCCTTCATGGTCAGTATCAACATAAATGATCTTGAATTTAAGTATTGGCTTTTGAGAATCTGTCTGTGGATCTTTGCCAGCTACATTAAATCTGTACTAAATACTGCAATTTATTAGAATGTTTAGATCTTTTAATCAGAAACTATAATAAATTCACTATACAGTTGCAACCACCATTTCATATACAGACATGATGCACAATAATCCATCTCGCATTTCTTAAAGGAAAAAATAAAAATATATTACCTTTCTATAATTGCCAATCAGCTCTCCTACAAATGTTGATTTCAGCAATGTTCCATCTAGTGGATTTAATGTTCTTGGATCGTCCTCATCATCATGAAAATGCAACTGGAAATTAAATGGGAATTCATTTTCAACATTCTCATTATCATGTTGTTCTCTAATTATACAAGATATCATTTATTGAGTAACTTGAGTTTTTCTATTTAACTGGATTACTTCAAAAATCTGTTAATGTAATTAAGTTAAACATTTAATGGTTATTTGGAATACTCATTAACAATTAGAAAAATTATTAGTATACATTAAATAAATTTATAAATTTATATTACGTCGTTTTTTTTACATCTGAAAACAACCATCTTCAGCTTCACTACATATATAGAAATCTCTTACAATGGAAATAAATTTGACGGTCGGTTGGTTTAATTTAATGATATTTTGAAGCTAAAAATCATTCCCACTCATTGGTTGAGTTTCTCACCTGTTTCGTTTATATTTTTCTATTTTATGTTTTTATCATGATTAATCAATTCTTTTAAACTTTTAAAATTATATATTACGGTTTGATCACATTTTACTCGTACAAGCGAACTAAAACACCAGGCAAATTTTGTCAAAACTTTTCAAATCTGATCAACTTCTTTGCTGGAGTTTCAATCTTCTTTTTCTAAACCTTTTTTCCCACTTCTATGTTTTCTTTTATCCTTTTTCTCCATTCCTCTCTGTTTAGGACTTTCTCTCTCGTCCATCCCTTTTCCCTCCGATCTTCAGCCACCTTATCTCTCAAATATCAGATAGCTTGGATCTTGTGTTTCATTAAGACGATCTACATGAAAATCACTGGTCTACATGTACACTGGTCTACATGAAAATCGGCCTTGACACCATTCCTGCTGTTTCTAATGTAAAATGGCCTCCTGAATCCGAATATAACCCCCATTTTCCCCCATCACCAACCGTTTTTGTAGGAGCCCCCCCCCCCACACACACACACACACTCACACCTATTTTTATCACTTTTCGATCATTTGGACGGATGAAAAGGATTATTTTAGCCTTTGCATTTCTTCTGAGGGGCTAGAGAGGTGGAAAGTTTAAAACATGAACATTTGTAGCAAGGAGGTAGATTGGGGGAGGGGGGGAATTTTCCCCCTTGAATTGTTAAAAAACAAACACAAAAATGATTGAATCTTTCGGTTTTTCGCCAATTTTTCACTTATTTTCTACACATTCCAGCTTCCTGCCCCCCTCCCTCATCCTCCCCGAAAACCCGTAAATAATAAAAAAATATAGCAACAATATATTCAGCAACAATAATAAAAATATATAGCAACAGTACGGAAGAGTCACTGTACCACGCTGGCGCTCTTAATATCTCGCGCGCAGAGGTTTGCACAGGAAGTTTCATGCTTTGACAATTTTTCGGTGTTCTAGGTAGGGATTCTGTATTTCCATGTTGTTTAAATTGTGTAAAACGGTAGACATTTTTTTACTCCTGCTTTTTCCAAGTGAATTACAGTAGTGTGAGTTGTGATTAATATCGAGCATTGATTTACTGCTTACTTATGCCACGCGAGTGTAAAAATCATCCCGACAGCTTCTGCTATGGTTGCGGGGAATTGACTTTAAAAGCGCAACGAAAACTCCTTTCTCGCTTCTTAAAACTGCTTTTAAATTTTACTTTGATTGCCAAGTTGGCGATCAGGACAAGGATTGGGCTCCAACAGTTTGCTGCACTATTTGTTACAGTAGCTTCACCAAACGGCTCAAAGGTACCCGTAAATCAATACCATTTGTTGTGACCATGGTTTAGCGCGAACCTCGCTGTCATCTCACAGATTGTTACTTTTGTATGACTTTCACCGTCGGATTCTCTAGCAAAAGTAAGCAGACAATTCAGTATCCTAATATCTCTTCAGCTCTAAGACCAGTTCCTCACAACGAATCTTTGCCAATCCAAGTGCCCCCAAAAACCTGTACTCTAGAGCCAGAAACGGATTTGAAAGACGTTGAGCCACAGCCTGGACCATCAAATGATACATCCACCGAGATTGACAAGTGTTCATAATTTTCAACTTAACGACAACCTCACTTCATTACTCAATCGGAATTCAATGATCTCATCAAGGATTTGGAGTTACCTAAGAGTAAATCTCAACTTCTTGGATCTCGACTTCAGCAGTGGAATATCTTAGAAAAGGTTCCATCAAGACATCACTAAGTTGGAGAGGAGATTTTTAGGAAGTGGAATGCGAGTATGTTGGCAAGAGAACTGCTGGTTTTTGGTACGAGAAACGTCTACCTAAAAAGGGTACAAAAGGAAAGCAAGCACCAAATGAAGCACTTATTTATTTATTATTCCTTACATTTATTACTTTACTTTTTATATTTATTATTTACTTTTTATTTATGCGCGCGAGGTATTGAGAGCGCCAGCGTGGTACAATGACTCTTGCGAACTGTTGCTATATATTGTTGCTGCATATTTTTATTATTTGGGTGTGAGCGTGATGAAAATGTTCTGAGATGCTGTGAACGAAAAATATTAAGACATATATATGGACCTGTCAAAGAAGAAGATGGATTGAGGATACATTACAATCACGAACTGAATGACCTGATCGAAGGACTAGATCTGGTGAAGTTCATAAAAGCACAAAGAATAAATTGGTTGGGACACCTAGAGAGAACGGCAGAGACTCGGATGCCCCAGAGAATGCTGAAAGGAAGATTGTATTCTAGAAGAAAGAAAGGACGACCCAAATCGGTTGGACAACGTGACCGCAGACCTTATTGTGATGGGAATGAAAGGATAGAAAAGTAAAGCGATGGATAGATTGAAGTGGAGAGGTTTTGTTCAAGAGACCAAACCCCACCCAGGGTTGTAGCGCCAGGAAAGAATAAGAAGTTTGGATGAGGATGAGGATGAATAATATGTAGAAAATAAGTAAAAAATTGGCGAAAAAAACCGGAAGAATCGATTACTTTTAAAGATTTTTTTATAATTTAAGGGGGCAAATCTCCCCCAAAATCTATCTCCTTGCTGTAAATGTTCATGTTTCAGAACTTTTTACTTCTCCAGCTCCTCAGAAGAAATGTAAAGGCTAAAATAATCCTTTTTTTTTTCATCCGTCCAAATTATCGGAAAGTGAAAAAAATAGTGGGGGGGGGGGGGGGCATCCCACGAAAACGGTAAATTCCGCAAAACGGAATTTGCTTTAAGTATTTTTGCAACTTCCACATCTTGCAAGTTAATTAAATTTACTCTACGTTAATTAAAATTACTCTAGTACAATATATTTTTTTTTTTTTTATTTTCTTTTCGAATTCATTTTTGTTGAAGCAATAACCATAATTAATGGAACAAAGTTTTACTGTACTGTGGTAGATAGAACAAACTTTCCTTAGGGAGATAGCGATGGGAGATTCACTGCCCTAGCTCTCCAAAATAGTCTTTACTAACACCCTTGGAATAAAACATCTCCTACGAAATCTGCAGACTATTCAAAAATTATGTCACACAACCATAACATAAATTTTAGCTTAATTCCTTACAAAGATAAATAAATTCTAAATATCTTACTGCAATTCAATTCTTACCATTACTTCAAAAGGTCCGGTTGTTTCAGGCATATATTGCAAAAATACACAAGTTGTGGTGGCTTCTCCTAAGAATCTTGATGGAGTTACTGAAATAACATTGAAAAATATAATTTCACAACAGTCTTTTACCAATTCCTTAAATAACGATTGAAACTAAACTAGTTTTCATTTTTCTTTCTGATATAACAGAAATGACTAAAATACAAAGGTTAGGTCACATTAAATAAAAATTTAGATGTTCAAAAATCACTGTTTTTAACTTTTTCTTTTATGAAATTAATATAATATTCAGAATCAATATTTTCAATGCTGTATGACTTTACGACATAAATTGACAATTGCTTACCTATATTAATAGAATAACATTTTCCAAAGACTGTATTTACATCTTTTTTTGTAATTTCGTAAACTGTAGTTTCAGCTACAAAACCATTTGTTTTTTTACACTACAAATAAGATATAAATTAAATATATATAGTTAATTATAAATATAAAAATATCGGCAATTTATTTCAACTTACCTCTTTCATATCTATGCACAGAATAAAATAAAATAAGTTTAATTAAACGTTTCATACTAAAAAGCTTAATAACGTTATGCTTTCTTTACTTTCTATATGAATTATTAAAAAAAATGTAAACTTACCTCAACATCTATGTATCCAATCATCTTATCCGTGACGCCGTGTTCTTCCCAGTATTCAGAAATATTGTAATCCTCAATTCGTAAGAGTTCTGATAATGGAATGGAGATATTTTCATTTGTAACATTGTTTTCAAAGCGATATGAGTCTCTTAACTTCTCAAAATAGTCATAATGTTCATATGGTTGAAAAGGGCAAAGAGTAAAAGGAGGATATTTAATTGTGTCATTCCTTTCTATTGATAACGTCTTTTGTGGAACTTCCTCAAAGTAATTCTTAACACAAATTCTTATCTGATAACTACAAGCTGTAGTACTTAGAAATAAGCAAACAATCCACATTCCTCTTCGGAAAAGCCCACATTTTTTGTTGAATATTCTGTCGAATCCAGCAATTCCAATCTCAATTTCTACCTCGTCAGTTTTGTTTATGGAATTCTGGTAATAAGAATGATATTTCGATTTTACTGTTCTGTTCTTGCCTTTATTCAAACTTCTGTCACATTTTGTTGACTTTTCCTAAAGCATAAAAATAAAAAGAAACTTACAATTGGCATTCCAAGTACCATTCACGTACTTGATAAGCTCCATAAATGTTCAAGTAAGCCAAAGAATCTATTGTAAATTTTTAAATAATTACTTGGTTACTTTTCGAGACATAATTGTTTTTAGTTCTACTCAGTCAATTTGACTCCGAAGACTAAATTAGCTTAGCAAGTAAAAATCCATCAGCTACTCAAATTTATATTTTGTAAGTAGTTTTGGGAAATTATGATTGAAACATTTTCCAGGTTAAGTCAATTTCTCATGACACATTTGTCTATAATTTAACTACATATAAAAATTATAATTATCTTTACTGATAGTCTTGTAGTTTTTTATTAACAGAGATTATTAATATTCTGATCTTGAGTTTCTCTGATTGTGGTAGGGTAAAGTAATATTTTAGGAGGCTTTGTAAAACTAACTAATCCGTATAAATGCAACGCAAAAGGAATTTTGTTTCTGATATCTGAAACTTACTGAAAATATTTCTGTTTGCTGAGATTAAATGTTTTCAAATTATTGAGATCAAACGTTTATGGACGGACAGACAGCTATACTTCAACTGAAAACTTTATGGTAACAGTTTCTAAATCTTTCATGTCTCAACTCTTTTTTTTTATGTTCAATTCATATTAAAGTCAGTAGGAGTTTTGTACCTAAAGCCTATAGTTAAGTCTAATTTTGTATTTTGGGGAGGTTTTATCACTTGCATAATTATAAAAACCTAATGCCAACAATTTCATAAACGCCTGTGAAGTGCTGTTTTACAGAAAAAGTTAACAGTATATTTCATCCTCTAGGAAAGAATTACTTTCACATCATGTAAAATACTCTAATGGGGTATATTATGAAAAGTTCTGTTGTTTCTGTTAGCAGTAAATAAATAAATAGATTTAAATGATATAACGAATAATCTGATGTAAGTAAGAACGAATGTAACTATAGTTGCCGTAAAAGTGTTCTCCAATTCAAAAACTCTAATGAATTGATTTGCCGTTCCGGTTGCCTGCCATGAGGCAGATTTGTCGGAATCTGGGATCGAATCCCGGCTGCGGCAAAGGTATCCTTTCCCGTGTGTTCTACTTTTTCATCTTTCTCTTCAGGTCTGAAGTTATTCCTGAGTGACTTCCTGAGGAAGGCAACGGAAAATCCCATCAATATTCTGTTCTCATGGAATTCAATGTGTTCTTCTAGGGATTAGCAAAGATGCAGCTCTAGAGCATCATTGAACACGGAACATTGGACTCGAAGGTTGTGTTCCGGTGCACCGTGAATGACGATGATGAATGAATTTATTTACTTAACAACAAAACTTAGTGTTATCATTATAATTTTACTACATTTGTAATATTTCAAATTCACTTGTCTAATTAATTTACTTCAGTTTATTTAATTTGTAGAAACAATCTAAAATTTAAAATGGTTTAATTTAACAAGAATGCCTCCAAAATATAATATCGTAATATTTTATAATATTCTCATGTATAAACATAATATATATGCAATAAATACTATTAATGAAACATAATACATATATTCGTCTTCTTTATTAGCTATATTTCGCAGGCTAATTTAAAGATAACTGTAGAAACATTGAAAAATTTCAGTGACTTTAATGATTTGTTATTGAAACATATTTATTGTAATGAACAATATGTATATGATACTTCTTTGTTTTATAAATGATTTGATTCATTTTATTGTAATGAACAATATGTATATGATGATTCTTTACCATGAATGGTTCTATGTTGTTGAAATCTATGTTATTGGAAGCTTTGTTATGTTTTGTAAGGAATTGTAAGGAATATTTGAAAGCCTGACGAAGCAGGAAAAAGAAATAGCCTGCGAAATAAAGCTAATGAAGAAGAAGAAATGTATTATGTTTCATTAATAGTATTTTATAATATTATTATAAAATACAATAATATAATATTATTGCACAATATTTCGTTTAGTTTATTATCAAACTTCATCAGGTAGTAGGTAGAGACAGAAAAATCAGCTTAACTTATTTGAAATTTACTTAATATTAAAGCTATTAAGTACAGTAGAACTGCTCTAATCCGGCATCCTACGGTCCGGCACGCTAGATAATCCGGCACGACTTTCGAAAAAAATAATAATTTATATCGATCACAAAACATCAATCATGCCTAGTTCAAGTTTGTTTGCCATCGGAAGGCGCGAGGAAAAACATTGTGCCGGACAAAACATATCAGCATGCATGGATGAGAGGCCAGTCTCGAATATACCAAGGCGCTCATCTTCGGCCGACTTCGGGTGACATCATATATGTTCGAGAGCCGCATGTTCCTGGACGTCACTGTGGGTTTGTTTACGTTTCACGTTCAGTTTCAGTTTAGTTTGACGCTCAGGTTGCTGTATCATCATCGAATATTGTTGTGTTTTGTAGAGCTTGACTTTGTGATGAGTGATTTATATTGTATCAAGTTTTCTGAACGCAGCAGTTCGTTCAATGATGCTGAAATTATGAAACTCCACATCATACGAAATGACTTTATAAAAAAAACGAAGAGAGAAGACTAAAAAACAAATCGATATTCGAGATTCGTTTAAGATGGCTTCTACCAAGAAGAGCAATCTCATAGGCTTCGATCAACCGTCTTGCTCAACTTCGAATTAAATTTTTTGTAAGCTTACAGTACACTTTTTTGTTTCATACTCAGTTATTTTACATTATTATGTAATTTTTTATCCCACTTAAGCTGTTAAATACATAAAAAAAAACATGTTTTACTGTCATTTTTTTTGTTTAATTCCCGTTTTTCCCGATATTCATCCTGTAATCCGGAATATTTCGTAATCCGGCATGCTTCAATTCCCGAATATGCCGGATTAGAGGAGTTCTACTGTAAATAGTTTTCTTAATATTAAAGCTATTAAGTAAGTTAGAACTACGTAAGTAATCGCCTTTATAATTCAGATAGATGTGGTAGCATAAAAGAAACATTTTCTTTTCGATCAATTAGACTGACAATTTTAGGCAATTTTAATACAGTGCTTCTTTGGAATATATATTTTGAATCAGAGTAACAAAAACATGAATGCTTTGCGAGATAAGAAGGTCTGTATAAACTGTCTCAATTATTCATTTGCTTGGCTAATATCTGTTGATTATATAAAGTCGTGACAGTCTAAAAGTATACTTTATTTGGATAAGAACAATCGCATGATGCATAAGCAAATGATTGGAGTTAATATTTTAATCTCTGCATGGCTGAGGTCCTAGAAATGAAGAAATTGTTATGAATTACTTTATGGGCTTTGAAAACAATTGCGTTGACTCCATCTTTAATTAGCATCTTTAATTTAAAATACTATAACTAAAGTTTTTGATTAATAAGATTTAAACTAAATCGCAAATAGTTTTAAAAATCAAAAAAATGTCTTTCTACCAAGCAATAAGATGGGTTATTGTTGAAATTTGCCAATATATCGTTTGTTATTATAATTACTATTATTTATTAATAATTACTACAATAATTATTCTAATTATTGTAGATTACTTTTGGAATCTATAAAAGACTCTTTCGTAGTAAAGAAACGTGCAGGAACCACTGTTTTTTAATAGTTTTCTTTCGATAAAATTTTATCTACTTTTCTATCTAACTATTATTTTTCATCAATATTGGAATGGTAATCGAGATGTTTACATTTGAAGATGTTTCTGTGTAATTACTGTAAGTAAATTCATCTAAACATTTCGTACCTTTTGATAAATGATCACAAATACAAATTCAAAGATTTCCAATATACTTAGAACACAAAAGCCTAGAAAAATCCTAAAATTCCTCCCCAATCTGCAACCAAGTTTAGAAAAGAATAATGTTGATATTCTCGAATTATTTGAACGATTGTATCAGAATAACTGTAAGTTTCTCTGTGATATTCTGAACTCAACTTCAGAACTTGCTTTGTTAGAACAGTAATGGTTTCATGACATTTCCTTGGACATGTATTTTGACAGTCAGTTCCATTTCGAAGGAGTAGTTTTGCAGTTTCAAAGGCATTTTTGAATGTTTCTGGTGTATTACAATCAGGCAGAGAATAATTCTTCATGTATGGTAATCTAAAAACAATAAAAAATCACTGTTAATATCTATGTCAAGTATTGGTATAGGAATTGTAGTACATAGAAATAAAAAAATTCTAAAATGTTTTAAGAATTATTGTAAAAAATCAACAATGAACTCATTCATACCTAAAATTCTTATTTATAAATATAAAAATATAGTACTTAAGACGAAAGCATTATAACAATGATATTTTCTTTAGAAGATAATACTGTTTTTAAGAGCTATGAAATATTATGTTAAGTTTTGTAAGTCTACCATTTTCATTACAAATAAAAGAAGTACAAGAAGAGAATATTTAAGATTCAGAAAACGCAAGGAATACAAATTCGTTACTAAACATAACTATATTTCACAGAAAGTAGCTTTTTCTGCTTCTTCAGGCGTAACTTTCTGTGAAATATAATAATGTTTGGTGAAGAATTTGTGTTCCTTGTGTTTCCTGTATCATGAATATGTGGTTTATAAATTTATTTATAAGAAAATATTTAGTCGGTCTGTAAGAAACCCTTAGCTTGCGGGTTTATATTTAGTTAAAATTAGTTATTTAGAATTAGTATCAAAAACTAAACTAAATACCAAAGAAACAAGATGCCCACAGAATTCTCTAACCCCTCAGCTAATTTTCTGAAAATGCTTAATATTATTAATATTGACAGTAACACAAGAAATAATATATACAACTACCAAATTTTACTATAAAAAAGAGCTTAACGATCATCTTCACTACATACTTGCTCTACGTATTTCTAAAAAGGAAAGTTTCAAGGATTTAATTCACATAATGAAAGTAAACGAAACAAAAAGTAAACGAAACAGGACCATTCGTGTTCTACTCCGGGAATCAAAGGTGTGGTGACAATTCCCGAAGTAGCCATGAAAGACCTCATCTCTTTCTTTATTACTCGAGTTGAATTATCATTTTTCAGTAATGCGACTACAGTAACATCAGTATTGCCATTCCTATTTAACTCATATTTTAAAGTATAAATAGAAGTACAATTAAATTAAAAATGTGTAATTTACTACATCCTATTAATATCATTGCAGCAGAATTAAGTTAGAAGAATCCATTAATAATTTTCTGCTAACAATGTTTAATTTTATTCAATATATGTCAAACAATAGAAACGATATCCGATGTAATTAAGAACGAAAACTGAACTTCCGAAGGTTACTTAATCCTCAATGCGAAGGAAATCCATTCCCATTTCTAATAAAATTACTTCCATCAAATAGCTTGAAATAGGAAAAAAAATATGAACATCTAAATTTAAATCTAAAAATATGACAATCTAAATCACTAATCCAGAAACCAAATAAATATATATATATATATTATATTTTAATGTACGTAGGTATCATATTTTTTGCCGAATATATTTTGATATTTTTGTACATGAATTTCCTTTAACATTATTATTGATGAAACGAATTTAAAGCAATATTTTCTTTTTTTAAGCAATATCTCAATTTTGTCCATTAAAATAAATTTAGTTTTACTTACCTACAAGTCAGAGTCTGATAGAGTATATTTTCCATACACAAATCAATGCATCTATCAACCTCATCTGATGGACTGCAAGGATATTGAGGCCAATTAACATTAAAAACCTATTAATAAGAATAAATACTCATTTTTCTGCCTGATTCATATTATAAGTTAATTTATGATCTTAATATAACAATTAATATTTAATACACTAAGATATGTATATCTCAACTTTCCAATTACTTTATCAGAAACCTTAACATTTCCTATCAGTACTTTCTTCTTTTTAATATACCGTATATGCTCCAATAGAGGCCCCCGGCGTTTATTTGCAAAACTAGCCTCAGCTCCCGGCGCTTAATAGACACCGGCTGCTATTAGAGGCCGGCCATTATTAACAAAAACCTTCAAAACGCAATATTTTTACACATATATACCGGGCTAATATTACAAACAGCTACCGTATTGTCCGGCATATAAGACGGCTTTTTAAACCAGGAAAATCTTCTCAAAAGTTGGGGGTCGTCTTATACGCCGGGTGCTGAAACTTCCGAGCCGATCTGGAGAATCTGCGGTTGCCGCATATGGTGGGGAGAAGCTCAAGAACGGCCGCGGCCGCATCCCCGCCGTATGCGGCAACCGTATGAAAGACCAAGGAAGGCGCTGTACAAATATGGTAGAAGAAAATCCACTCACCAGAATTCGTGGAAAGAAGTGAAACGCGGTCCCGATGTGAAGGGCGGAGCAAGCTGCAGGCGTCCGGGACGCCCGGGGTATGGAAAAAAGAGATAGAGGGGGGACAGAATACACAAGGCTCCAGTTAAGAAATACTATGGTTTTAGTGAAATTCTAAAAAAATGTAGCATTAAAATAATGCAAAAGAATAAACAAAGCTACAGTTACTTGGAGACAGGGAGAGCTGACCAATCAAAACTTATTAAGCTCCACTATACGAATATAACTGACAATAAGCACAATATACTTTCACTTTGCAAATCAAATATAAGCTTGAACAGCTCGTCTGCTACATCACAACAACATGTGATTGAGCACTAGCGCTCCAGAGGGCGCTACTGGTATGTATGTATGTATGTATGTATGTAGTGAATGTGGGTGGCAGACAAGCCAAGCACTGCGACCGAAGGTCTATTGTACTATCCCACAGGAAATAAGGATAGATGGAGAGAAGTATGGTGGGAGAAGTGCAGGGGAAACGGGAGAACCCCGAGAAAACCTACCCAGCGCGGATCGTCCACCATCACGAAACCCACATGAGAACCGAACCTCGGTACTCAGAGGTGAGAGGCCGATGTTCTAGCAACAACGCCAACCGCGCGGCCGGGCGCCACTGCTACTAGCGCGGCTTTGAGTTGAAAAAAAGAACGTTTTCCTGGAATGCCCTTCTTCAACTCACTCGCTTTTACATGGCTCTGGTAATCAGACTTAAAATTGAAGAATATGTTCCTTTTTCTACTCAATGGGTGCATATACGTGCAAAGAAGAAAATAGCTATCTCAGTTTAGTTTGTGATATTTTTGGAACATGTACCTTTTTCAATTCACTCATTCAAATGCCATTACTGGAAAATTGAAGAACACCTCCACATGTTTTGACAAGACATAATATTTTCATTGTTTTGAAATAAATTACATAGTCAATGTTGTATTAAGTGAAAAATGCATTTTAAGTAGGATAAATCGGAATATACAAGGTGGCCGTAATTAAACTGACACTATTCAAAGCCATCTGTAGCTCGATCGAACAACGGGAATGGCACCAAATTTAGTGGGGAGACTAAAGACGACATGAGAAGACGGATTCAGCGAAGAAAAAAAGTAGTTATAAAAGTCGTCGTTAGAGGGAAAAGTGGCACTGTTGTAGCCTACGTTGCCGAGAATTTACATACAACGCAGGTAAGAGCCGCCCAGAAATATCGCGATATGCTGAACAGTTTCGCCAATCCGCAACTTCAGCAAAAATAATGGAGGAGATAATTTTTATTTAGGATGGAGCACCACCACACCTTGCTCGATCGGCACAGCAGCTTCTACGACGTCACTTCACAGACGAAACAGTCATCAGTTGCTTCTTCCGTTTGCATGGACGCATCTCTCCTTCATCTAACTCCATGAGACTTTTGGCTGTGGGGTAACTTGAAGTTCAAGGTCTACCTTGGTGGTGTCTCGAAGTTGGCTATTTTAAAGGACAATGCCTCACCGGCTGTGACGAACATTCCTTAAGACATATTAGGTTCTGCTGTAGAGAATGTTCTGTACAGGACGCAATTCCTGGTCCACAAGAACGGTGGCCACATTGAACCTGTCACTTCCCCACGGGTGAAATGAACGTGCTGCATAAAAGGTTATGATGTTTCAGTTTAATTATACAACAAAGTTAATCGGGTGTGCCGGCTTCATTATTGTATAATCATATATTCAGCACACGTCAAAAGTTTCTTATGATGTTTCAGTTTAGTTTCGTCTTTATTACTCATTTGTCTGTCCATTTCAACTCGTTTTTATATTGCACAGCGCCGTATTCCCCCCTATCGACTTTTCCGAACTACTTTTTTTCCGCGTAATTCTTCTTCCCATGTCTTCATTAGTGCAATTCCTGTTGTTCGTTCGAGCTGTAGGTGGCTTTGAGGTGGCAGTTTAATTACGACACCTTGTATATAAATATTTTAAAGAAAGTGAAATTCTCATGGGAGTAAATTTAAAAATATTTATTAAAGAAAATCTTACTTGAAATTTGATATTTACCTCAATATTTCTAAGTGAAATAGTCAGTTCTACAGGATAAACTATCGACCTACCATACTGGAATTCATTGTACAGATACTCCTTATGTCGAAAGTCTAAATAGGCCTGTAAGAAAATTGCAATTGTAAATATAATTAAACTAATGTTTAATTTTAATTTAAAAACACAATTTAAACATTGTGATTCGACATTTCGATAACCATCACTTCTTCAATCAAAAGCTATTCTAGAATGATCACTAAATTTAATGTGTATCGTGACATCAAATATCAAAATGAAGACGTGAACACACTTATTAAAACTTTAAAAACTTTAAAAATATCAATATTTAATTCATTTACATTTAACATTACATAGATACACACTCTAATTAAAAATATATACATATTTACAAAAGTAGAGTCTTTCGAACCTTCATGAGATTCATCATCAAGCACATTGGAATTCTTTAAAGATTCTGGTTAAATACAATAATAATATTTTTAATCACAATAACATTCATTATTCAAATTAATAAATTCTTTATTAGTCAATTGGTAAATTCTCCAACCAAAGTTGTAACCCTCTATCTGTCATCCAAGGAACCAAATATGTTTTAAAAAATATTTAATTAAAAAAACATTAAATCGACATGACATGTTTAGCCGAATTCTTCCATTGGCCTTTACAACAAGTATTATCCTAAAGAAATCTCAAATATCACATGGGGATGAGATATTAAAGGCAGAATTATAATGTAGGCGGACAGGGGGAAAAGAGAATAAAAAAAAAGACATTGCCAAACATTTCTCTTGGCTTGTGGTACATAACTAACAGCATTGGTGATGGAAACTTGTATCAATTGTTCATCAGAATCAGCAGTCGTTCCGCAGTTGGAGTAGCGTCGAAATCCAATACCTCAATATCTCACCCAATTTGATACTTGAGATTTCCCTAGAATTTACATTGAATACTTGTTCATTGAACACTTTACATTGAAATTCCATAATCTGATGAAGATAAATGAAGAATTCGGCTGAAACTTGTTATATAGTTCTAAGGCTTTTTTTTAAATCAATATTTTCAATGTTTTAAATTTTAGTAAGTAAAATTCAGGCCTTCGTTTTGATATTGGATATTCTAGTTATTCACACAAAATATGACTTATTATTGATATTCAGTTATAATGTTTTACACATAGAAACCAGTATTAACAGATGTTTTTTGTCTGGCGGATGTATTTTCTGACACGAATTTATGAGTTTTCAGCTCTTAGACTTCATTACACCATCTTTTTAAAAATGTAAGCTTGATCGTACTGCTCAATATTTAATTTATTAAAGGAATGTTCTTTTAGACTCCATTGAGACACACGGAATCCATTAGAGAAATAAACGGAAGTATGTAACTTTTAGGCTTATGTATCTGAGATATTTGACATAAAATGTCAAACCACTGAATATCTGAAGATGATGAGAAATTCCAAATGGCAATTTTCAGAATTTTATAGATTTCTGTATGACGCCACGGTTATATATGTAGAATACATATCATTTGCTCCTTCGGTTGCTTTGAAGGTCATTTGGAGCTGTGGGACAATTATCAAGTAAATCAAATAAAAAATAGATGTCAATGAAGGTGGAAAGTGTCTCGGAAAAAAGAAGCAAATAACTTAATGACTGATGCTATAGAAGCATTTGGAGTCATCGTCAGAATGCAGAGTACCATATGGTTGGCCGATGACTCAGCTGTTGCTAATCGATGTAGTTACTGTATCTACTTACAAGGAAAGGTAAGATGCCTTGAATAAAATTGGCGGATGAAACCAGAACGCCTCGAAGGGGATCCTCACTCTGTCCTGACATGCAAAAAGCGAAGTATCAAGATCATACGGAGTCCAAGATATATAGACATATATCTGTGCTATTCAATAACAAAATACCCTATTTTACCAAAATAAATGAAAGTTAAAAAAAACTTTTGACTATTTTATAGAAAGGAATATATAATTCATGATAGAACAATAAGGATTAGCACTTAAAGCAAAGGAAGATATTGATCCACATGTACATTTTAAAGTTAGTTACACAAAGTTGGTAACAAATACGTGGGGCAAGATGAAACCAACAGGGGACGAATATGTACAGAAAGTTTGCACAAAGTACAATGACAGCCTAATGATACCTATTATGCTTATGAACACAGAACAAGTAGATTTGAGAAAGAGCTTCACTGTCATCACAGTCTCCGAGAGAAAGCAAGCAAACATGTTTGCTGCTATTGGATCACTTATCAGCTACAACCCACTCGTATATGATAATGGAGATCAAATCAATTGCAGGCATTTTACATTCGCCAA
>JAFIDM010010028.1:15397759-15418209 GCA_023159025.1 Thereuonema tuberculata | reverse complement strand
TATGATAATGGAGATCAAATCAATTGCAGGCATTTTACATTCGCCAAAGTATGTACTTGTGTAAAAACCATCTGGTAAATTGCCACTTTCCAAACCAGATGACCCAGACAATATTCGATATTATGGCTGCACAACAGCAAATATGACCAAACAACATTTTATAACATTCATGCGGGACGTATTTTTACCTCAGCAAATGAACAAAAGATTCTTCTTTTAGTGGATTAATGGAGTGCTTTCAAAGATAAAGAATCAATAATGGCCACTGTTCCAGAAGGTAAAACATTGGAAGTTGTCACGTTTTCTTTTGATCATTTTGTTTTTTTCATTCCCGTAACACGTTTTTATTCTCAATTCACATTTTATTGTTTTTAATTAACTTTTACTTGGTGTTTTGAAAATTTTATCTTAGAAAATTTTGTTTTGAAAATTTGTGTTAGATTTATTGCTATTTTATCAATCACATTTATCTTTCTTTTCATCTTTCTTGTCATCTTGTTTTTCGTTGACCCTTCTTGTTTCTCTTCATTTTCTTTTTATCGTTCTGTTTAATGAGAACTTCTTTTAGTTTGTTTTCCTCCTGGTTATTAATCTGTCAATTAAATCTTCCTATGTGTCAGTCGCTGTCACCTGTATTACTATTGGTTAAATTTTTATGTGTATTGATGACGTGGTCATATTGCTACCGAACTTTCGGGGCTGGTTCGGTGGCGCTGGGGAACAAAATGCGACAGGAGCGATTTTAATTTAAAATCACAGAGAATTTATTCAGAAAAATAAATTACGAAATTTACAGGTCTCAAATTATCGATTTGGTGACTCGCTCGGGTACAGTCGTCTTCGAGGCTATCCGTATTGGGGCGGCCCTCGTCAACTTCTCCCGGCAACTGTATCGTCTGCTTCATTATATGCCCGCCTCTGGCTCCGACAGAGTCCACTATCCAGAGGAAGACAAGGTCGGACCGCACTACTCTTCACTGAGGTGGATTGGCGTGAGGCGAATCCACCGTTTCGGGGGGTGGACCATTCCACAGGTAACAATATTTTGTCAGAAAAAAAAGATAGATTTGAGAACGACAACACGGACAGCAACTTTTGAGAGGACTTAGTCCTTAATCACCATCTCTCAATGGCTGTTGATCTTTATTTTAGTATTGTAAATCTCCGTGAACTTTGTTGTTAACTATTGGGATGGTCACTAATAACTAACAACAAAGCTCACGGAGATCAGCTCGAACTAAAATTTGTGTTTTGAAAAAAAAATCATTGGATTCGCCGGCTGTTTTTCTCAGTAGAATGGAAAAAGAAAGCCAATTCCCGTCATTGAGAACAGTTCGCAAAAGGGTAGGAGACAGAAGAATGACAGACTTTGTTGTATCTGCAAAGTATCGAGAGGAACATCAAGATTTTCGGAGACGGCAGAGAATGGCAGTGATCTCCAGAGTGAATTATTGGATACGGAGAGTTTCGGATGCTTCTCCCGAATCCAGCCTTGTATACGGAGCTGGCAAGTTCGCAACAGCAGTGTAAGCTTCACTATTCCGCTGATGTGTCTGGATGCACAGTGGCATTAATGTGTGTATTTTATTTCAGTTCTGTTAAGAAGTAGAGATAAGTGAAAAATGTTTTTCGTGTTCTTCGCAAAGCTGCGATCCCAAATGAAAAAACAAAGTGTGCGACAGTGAGTCTATTATGCTACTGTAAGTACTCTTTTTCTCTAATATTAATTGTAGTTCAAAGAGACTGAGAAAAATTCTTCTTACGAACTCATAGGTAGTAAGGGACTTTAGAAACTGTCATGACCTCGATAACATTATTTTGAACATTTTTCTTTATACATGTGTTTGATATATTTTATGTACTTGAGATTTATATAAATATTTTAATTAATAAGTTCATTATCTTGATGTTGTATTTATTCCGTTTGATATAGATTTATCTTATATTCATCTTAAACTTTTACGCTTCGATATTTACTCTTTGGGCCCAGCACTATTGTAATTGTTTACATCTTTTCTTTTGGTTGAATAGTTCACTTTATAGATTTTTGTGACAAAATTGGTAGCAAAGTATTTATTATCATTATTGTTCACGAAAGAATACATCTTCCGTGTCAAAGTGGAAAACAAAATTCACCCAAATATATGGAATGATCCAGCCCCACGATTTGTATTTCGCCCCTACAAAACCTTTGTAAACCACATCACTGACACAGTCCTACGGCTAGCTCCCCAGTTCAACATATGAGGAGCTTAGTTTGAAAACCCGCCATCTCCAAAGATTGCAAATTTCGAACCAATGGAGTTTTTGCTAAGTTCAAATCAAAATTCGTCGTTTGCATACAGTTTAACTTCAAAAACAATGAATTGTGATACGATTTCGATACGAGTGCTGTTTCAAAGCCCGCCATGTTCAATAGGAATGCATTAACAAACCCCTATTTTCCGAAAATTTATTTTTGGAGATGGCGCGTTTTGAAACTAAGCTCCTCATAAGACAAAGAGAATTATCCTACAAGCTCTAACTTATTTTCAATTTACTGCTCCACTCATCAAAAACCTTATTCAGTTTGTCTTTTCAAACGCAAGATAAATATCTGAAGAACCAGAAGAAGGTCAAACTCCAATTCAGTACTGTTTTTCAGTACTGATACAGATATAAATGATTCCTGTAGCATTTGTGAGGAATTGAGCGTAATGCAATGTGTACACTGTATAAATGCATACTATTTATCAATACAACTATTGACGAACTTCACATGTGTCAGTGATTGACACATTGAATTTCTTCGTTATGTCCTGAAGTAAACTAAATATTTTGAAAGCAGGTAAGATGACAAAATATATCATTTCCAACATTGTTTCAAAGGCTTGTTATCTGTATATTGTGCTTTTCTATAGTACACAGAAATGTGTCTACATCTTCGACACCATATGATCTTGTACCCAGTTTTTTTGCAGGTAAGGCCAGAGTGAGAATCCCATTCGAGGCGTTCTGGTTTCATCCGCTAATTTTATTCAAGGCATTCTACCTTTCCTTGTTAGGTTTGCAGCAAACAAAAGTCATTTTGAGCGTCAAAATCGCAGTGGTGCCCTCAAAGCAAGAATAAACAATAAAAAACTCATTAATGAAACACATGTAAGAAAATTCATGTGCCAGCAGTCCGCCGGGCTCGTTGAATTTATTTAAAGCATAAAAAATTCAATCTGTGCATAATAATTGTTTATTCTTTCTTTGAGGCACCACTGTGATTCCAACGATTATTTCTATTAGCCTGAATTCTGAGACCTCGTTGTTCACTGGTGACTGCTTGTGGCTGATGATCACCAAAGAGCGTGAAACAGCTGTTCCAAGATGTCGCTTGGTAAATAATTTGGTCTTACCCATTGTTGTTTATTAATCATCATTACAATTGTTGTTCCTGCTTAGCGAAGCTGATAACCATCAATAGGTAGAGTAAGAAAATAATATTGAGGCTGCAATGCTGAAAAGCAATCTAATTCAGAATTGATTTTCTTTAATCAAACTCTATATGAATTGCATGTGACATCATAATGTTTCATACAGACAAGTGCAGTTTGAGCTAATGTAGAATTGTTTTTGGCAGATTATTAAATAATGAGCTGTAACTACATCCGTTTATTTCATATAAACTGATGAATAGAAACTTGACTAACATATTTGTGGACGTCTAATATTTTAAAATATATTTTAACATATTTTAACGTAACATATTTATGACGCAGTTTTAAAATTTTTATGCATGCTTTGATGGGATTAGAATTAATTAATAAATATAAATTTAATTAATTTGTTAAGAAAATGGAGAATGTGTATTTGGCGATCGTCAACTAAGAGTTGTCACCAGTAAACTATGACATCTTGGTACATAGGCTAATAGAAATCGGAATCACAGTGGAACTTCGAAAGCTTAAGCAGAAGCTTTTTTAATATCAACTAGATCAATTAAAATCTTATAAAATCTGAAAGAATATATTTAAGCATATGCATACTTCAGATCTATTTATATATATTTATATATCTATTTACCGAAATACAAATTTTATGGTAAAAAATAACACGAGGACATCTGTTTACTACAAGTAAACATTTAATAAACTATATTACGTTTCTGAAATATATTTTTTTTATTTCTTTTTTTTTTATATTTTTTGTTTTCTAAATGCTTAGAAAAAACCTTGGCATTTGAAAAAAAGGGAATAACAATGAATAGTAATGTATTTTATTTAAATATTTTATTAACAAATTTGCTTAACATCAACAAATATATTAGACTCATGGTCAAGTGCACCAAACTTCAATTAACTTTGACGGCTGCATTGTGAACGTAGCTAAAATTAATGGGGGGTGCTGCTCCAGAAAAATTTTAGCCTTTATTTTAAAATTGTGTGAAAGGAAACAAATATAAAAAGAAATTTATCAAGTTTCTGAATAAATTTTCTTTTTATACATGTTTGTTTCCTGTCACACAATTTTAAAGCAAAGGCTAAAATTTTTCTGGAGCAGCACCCCCCACTAATTTTAGCTACGTCCAAACTGCAGTCATCAAAGTTAATTGAAGTTTGGTGCATTTGGCCATAAATGTATTATCAGATTATTATTGACACACACATTAAACTCTACTAAAATCAAAATTATTTTCCAAGTTCTATAGATACAGAAATATTTTGATGTAACCTACCCGTACATACATCATACTTATATGCCATCCAGAAAGTGTAGGTTTTTCTAAATTTAGCTTAATACTTGTAACTGGACCAAATGTTTTCCATAAACCTATAATTAAAAAGAAAACTTCGCGTTAATTTTTATTTTATTTTTTTTTATTTTTTTTTGCAGAATTGTTTTTACCAAAGTCTCAATTTACATACTTACAAACATACATATATTATTTTAAAAATTTTCTTAATAAATTACATGAAATTATTAGAAATAAAATTAATCCTGATTTTTATTGGCTTACCAATAATCATAATGATATTATGAAATATGTAAATAATACTAAAAATATTTTTAGTATAATTACAGCAGATTTTGAAAACTTATTTACTAATATATCTTCAGATTCATTAATTCAACAGATTGAATTCTTGATTTCTGAATTTATATTTGGTATCTCTATAAATAAATTTCTTAATTTTCTTAAATTTAACTTATATAATAATTATATTGAATTTGATGATGAAATACATTCTCAAATTAAAAAATTGGGATGGTGTGAATTATAGTAGCAATTTTGCTAATTCATTTTTATTGGCTTATGAATATCAATTTTGTATTGATGCCCCTTTTCATTTTAAAATGTTTAGATAAATAGATGATTTAATTATTTTTAATACTGATTCGACAATTGAGGATATAGAGGACAAAATATATAAAAATATTATTCATTTACAAAAAAACTAATGATAATTCTAAATTTGCTGATTTTTTTTAGATTTACAAAAATATTTATAACAACAAATTCCATGTAAAAATTATTTAATAAACATATTTATTTAATTTTAAAATTAATAGATTTCATAAATTTTCCGGCAATGTCAGTTTAAATTTATTTAAATTTATGTTTTAAAATTTATTTTATTTTGTTCAAGAACTTAAAAGATATCTTGAAATTAATTCTAAATTTGCAGATTTTTTGCATAATTTAAAGTATCTTATTAGAGAATTTCTAAATAAGAATTTTCCAATATCAATTATAAATAAATATATTTTGCAATTTCAAAATAAATTTAAATTTCAAATTTATTGAAATTTATAAAAAATATAAAGTTAAAGATATTTTTATTTATCATAATTTTATTTAATCATTTACAATTCTTCTAGATAGAATTTGTTAATTAATATTCACTTAAGTTATCTTACGACAACTCAAAATTAAATCCTTAAATTTTAAAAAGTTTTGAGATTGATTTGATTATTTTTTTTTTTGTAAAAGTATTTAAATACTAATAAAAATATTACTAATATAATAACTGAATAAAAAAGAGCAAAGTCTTATAATATTTCGTTTTTATTATCTAAATTTGTTTCTAAATTTTAGCTACTTAAATTTCCACTTATGTCGCTGATGACGTGAGGATAAATTGGCCGCATTTTCACAGAAACAGTGATATGGTTATTGTATTGGCTTTTTTTCAAATTTCACATTACTGTTCGGCTTTATAAAGTTTAGAACTACATGTTAGTTTTATTCTTATATTCTATACTATTCTAAATTGCAAAAGATTGATTGAAATTTTTGCTCCGCGAAACTCGAAGGGCCAGCTTTGAGTTTTATCTGTTAGGTATACACATATGCAACAAACTTCGAAGGTGTTTTAGAGTGTGAAAAATGAAATAGTTTTTGATGAGAAATATGGGTTCCGGAAACGCACCAATTCCCTTTTATATCCCCATTTTTTTATTCACTTCAAAATTTTGAACGGTTTAACATGTTATACTTACTGCAGGGCAATAGATTGTTGTGTATGTGAGAGCGCATGCGTCACGTGCTTCCATACTAAATTATTTTAAATTTAAATTTTTTATTTTCTTTAAAATATATTTCATTTGTGTCATTTACACTCTAATAATGAGTACTTACGCCAAATTCAAAATTAAATGCAGTGAATGTGAAGATATCATGAAAAAAGCAGAATTACGCTGCAAATCATGTAGCGCAGAACAACATTTGAAAAATGTGTTAATGAAGATAATGCAATGGATATATCAACGCCCACAAGAAGAAGCCGATGGATATGTTTAAAATGCAGAAGAATAACAAGCAGAGGTAAGCAAGAAATGGCAAATTTAAACAGTGAATTAATAGCAAAAAATAAGAATGAATTGTCACTTGACATGTCTACCCTTATGGAAGAAATGGAAAATTCCAGAACCTCAATAGAACTAAGTTTGGCGCAAACCATTTTAAGGAATAAAAAAGAAATTAAGACTCAATGAAGTTTCTAGATAAAAATTATGATGATATTGTTTAAAGACTAGATAAATATATCAAAAATCAAAGTTTAATTGAAGAAAAACAAGAGAGACTGGAAAATGAGAACAGAATTCTGAAAGAAAGTATAAAGAATATTGAAGATAATGTACATAAATTAAATCTACCAACAAGAAAAAATAATATTGAAATCTCAGGTATTCAAGAAGCAGAAAATGAAAATTTGCAAATTAATGGCTTGAGAACCCAACAAACAAAATAGAAGCCAATCATAGATTTGGAAAATCCACAATAATAGAAGTAGAGCGATCATTATCCAATTTTTAAATAGAAAAGAACGTGATAACTGGTTACAATCATTCAAAAGAAAAAAAGAACATAATCAATGATGATATATTTGGAAACAAAATCAATTCAAGGATTTATATTAATGAAAATTTAACATTGAAATTAAAGAATTTATTTTGGAGAACTAAACAAGAACCTAAACAAAAAGGGGTACAAGTTTATCTGGATGAAGAATTACAAAAAAATTAATAAGAAAGAATGAATCTTAAAATGTAATTAAAATTTCAAGTGAAGCTGATATAATTAAAATTTAAGTATTATTGATTAATATTTGAATATTAGAACCATAGAAGGAAAATGATTAATCATCATCAACTTATATAATTGGCTAAGTTCGTCTGTCTGTCTGTAACTCAATATAATTAAGTTATTAAAATAGATCCAAGGTTCTCAATAGCACCATTGAATCAAGGGTACTCAAATTGGATGAAATATTAGTTCATTTTGTCATTCCATGTTGTTTCCATGAAATTTTATCCTTGGGAACTGACCTAGACAATTGAAATTCTAACAAAACATATGTTCAAAACCAAATAGTTTTGATACCACTGCACCCATTTTAATGAAATTTGGCATATTACTCAGTTTTTTACGCTAATATCGAAACTCAAAACCATTTTTGCCGTAGAAGCTTTGTTCGCAAGTTTGCGCAGTATTTAGATTACAAAGGTGAGTTTTAAATACCTTTCGACGTTACAGGTCAAAAATAAAAATTATTCCATTCCTGCTTTTAGTAAAATTTATTTATAAGGACAAACTTAGGGATGGTTGCTATTTATTTCAAATCAAATCATCAATCAAATCATCAATCAAATCACCAATCAAATCATCAATCAAACCAAATCAATCATCATCAAATATATATATACATAATTGGCTAAGTTCATCTGTCTGTCTGCCTGTCTGTCTGTAGCTCGATATAATTAAGCAATTAAGATAGATCCAAGGTTCTCAATGGTACCATTGAATCAAGGGTACTCAAATTGGATGAAATATTAGTTCGTTTTGTCATTCCATGTTGTTTCCATAAAATTTTATCCTTGGAAACTGACCTAGACAATTCTAACAAAACAAGCGTTCAAGACCAAATCATTTTGATACCACTGCACCCATTTTAATGAAATTTGGCATATTACTCAGTTTTTTACGCTAATTTCGAAACTCAAAACCATTTTTGCCGTAGAAGCTTCGTTCACAAGGTAGCGCAGTACAACAAAGGTGAGTTTTAAATGCTTTTCGGCGTTTGGGTCAAAAATAATAATTATTCCATTCTTACTTTTAGTAAAATTTATTTGCAAGGACAAACTTTAAATATGGTTGGTATTTATTTACAAGAGCCTGTTTTTAGTCGTGGACAGTTATATGTTGCTATTTCTCGAGCACATGGTGCTTGCGACGTCAAAATCAAAAGTCTTGACCGAATAGATAAAGGACATCTGATAGAAGGATCTGATGCTGTTTTTACAAAAAATGTAGTTTATAAGGAGTTTGCTAGTTTAAACATAATAGATAATTTGGAATTAGGAAATCTAAATATTACAGAAGATATTAATTCTTGGAACCCCATCTTATTAAATGGAGGGTTCAAAAGCCAATTAGTGTAACTTATTTTTTTTTAATTTGAAATTTTTTCTGTAAGTCATACTCTAATGTTTATACTTTCTGTTGACAAAGTGCCCAAATCACTCCTCCAAGTGTATAGTTATGTTATCTTTCAATAAAAAATTTATTCTTCAAATTTAGAAACGTTGGTTTTTTTTTGGTACATAATTTTAAAAAACCTATTTCATTTTTTGGTTTTTTCACTTACACTGATTGGCTTCTGAATCCTCCATTAATAATGAATTAAAAATTAAAGTTTTCGCAGCATCATTGGGAGGATCTCCGCAAGGTAGCGTTATAGTAAATCTATACCAAAGCCGAATTGCCTCATCTATCTACTCTAGGAGCGGTATGACGCAGTACTAAAGGGTCTATTGAGTACTAAATGGACAAAAGTGTTTTGATCATTAAACGGACCGTTTATCTGTTACTGTAATAAATTATTTATTTCATCATTCTCATTGCCTATGCCATTCCATTTCGACTGCTGCTTCTAGGTATTGTAATTTTTTGGGCATTGAGTGTACATTATTTATTCGTGAGTATCAACGTTTGTTTGCAATTCAAACAAACCACTTGCATTTAATTGATTTTGCACGTAAGTACTAGAATGTAAGTAATAATCCAATATAACAGTAAATTAAAAGTACAATTGTAATTCATTCATAATTGAAATAGGTACATTTATTTCACATAAGCATAAATCGACTGACATAAATTCTGAACAACCTCTCGCTGTGAAATTTTGATTGCGAACTAAGAATGAAGTTTTTAGAGACTTCCACTAGTGTGTGGATGAAACAGAAACAGATATTATTTTATTTTATTGTCCAGGCCAGCTAATTAAGTAATTATTTCCAGATTATGTAATCTAGAGCACTTAAAACTTTTGTAATTACTTGGCTTTATACAACGAAATGCTCTTTTTAATTTGTTTTTTGTTTTTTTAAATTGGCTTATGGGATTCCGAATCAGGATTCCGAAGAGTCCAAGGAGTACAAAAATATTTATCCTTAAGAAGTTTTTTTCATATCGTATATTTACAAACATATTTCGTACAGAAATATCTGTAGTTAAATGATTGAGAGATTCCGAAATTATCAACTCTGAATTTCTTTACAATAACCTGTAATTGTGGAAGTTTCCTCAAAAATTGAACATCCCAAAGAGAAAAAACGTTCAAAAATAAAAGGTTTTCAATCAATTGCAGACAAGGATATATAAAAAAATGCATTGAAAATTCCGTTGTAAAGATATAATTTCATTACATACAGGGCCGTTTCTACCATTAGGCAATACTAGGCGGCCGCCTAGGGCGGCAAAATTTTAGGGCGGCCGAAGGACGGATTCCGTTTTTTTTTTTTTTATTGTTAAAATAGGATTGTCATTTTTTTTTTTTTTGGTGGGGGCGGTATTTTTCAGTTCTCGCCTAGGGTGGCAGAACACCTAGAAACGGCTCTGATTATATAACTAAAATCTTTTTATATTTACCTTTATTCTTCAATACTACACACAACCCACCAGCTGTTAAAACATCCTCAAATTCAAAAATTTCGCTACATTTCAAATCGCCAGAAGAAGTTGAACACTAAAAAAAATTGCAGAAAATATTATGTAATAACCAAGTAACTTAATTGTAAAATTTCATTAACTTAAATTGTAAATTTCGAATTTCTCTATTTATAATTTTTATGACAGCTTACGAAGATACAGATATTTGATAATAATAGTTAATTAAAAATTTATTTCTTTTACAAATCTTCTACAAACATATATCATATTTATATTGATCTTACATTAATGAAAAATTAAAATTCTGAAGTTAACGTTATAAATTTCAGAAATTCATTAAATGATTAAAATATTGAGTTGCCGAAAAAGTTTGTCTGTTTTTAAGTAGAAATAAAAGACCTCTTTTCATTGTTTTATTGAACAACGTCTTCAACGGTTTCTTCCGCTACCTTCTACCATCTTTCAGGCAACTTCATAATTCCATCTTCCTTAAACTTTTATCTTTTTGAGCAAAAAAATCTTGCAGGTGCCTTTAGTGTCTTCCAGGAATTGAATTTTTTCCATTAAGAGAATTTTCTAAAGACCGAAACCAATGAAAATCCGAAGGTGCAATGTCTGGTGAATATGGCGGATGAATCAGGACTTCCCAGCCAAGCTGTAATAGCTTTTGCGTGGTCAACAAAGAAACATGCGGCCTTGCGTACTTATTTTCTACCGTCTTCATTATTAAATTGGAGATACAAAATTCACCAATTTTGATCAGTTTCTGTTTTAAATGCACACTGGGATAACAGCTGTTACAATATAATTTAACAAAATGGTTTCGAATGACGTTAAAGATATCCAAGCGCTACTAAAGCCAACTGACGTAAAAAAACCGAACGAACTTTTTAGCCAACCCAATACCTTACATTATCTTGACATTTGCTTTGATGCTTTTTATTACTGATTTTTTTGATCTTTCTTCTTATTGTTTTTGTGAAATTTTTATTTTAAAAGAGTTTTTTAACGTGTGTTAAAATTAATTTGATAAAAAGATAAAACGCACAAACGATCACATGCTAAAATATTTAAAAAATAGTTAAAAAAAAGTGGAGCCTTTCGTATTGCGCTTTGCGGGCAATACCACTTTTCAACACACCCCTTTTCAATACAATGTGTTGAAAAGGGGTATTGCCCGCAAAGGGACCCCTTTTGAAACTTTTTGAAACTTTTATTCTTAATTAAGTATTCTCTATTTCATCTTCAACTTTATTCTGTGCAACAGTTTAATTAATACAATCATACTTAATTTTTAAATTTAATACCTAAGGAAACTGTACCAATAACTACATCTTTTTTTTCCAGTGATTTCAATATTTCTTGATACTGAATTAATGGTGAGATTTTGACGAATTATGATGATAAAATTAAGAATTAAATTTACTGAGAAACATCTTTATTTTTAGTGAAAAAAAAAACTATGTAAAATATCCATAACTTCTTAACCAATGTCACAAACCGGTTTTGAAAAAGCTTACTAAAATTAAAACACTTACCTTAACTTCGTTTCTGATATTTTCAGATTTAATATCATACATAGTCCATATAGTATTCATGGTAACATTAGGTAACTTCAACAGATCAGAATATTCTTCGACGTCCTTCTTAAAACGGTTCTTGTATTTAGTGGTTAGTTCATCTAAGTGTGGAGTTTTTCCGACTAACGTAGATGGACACATGACAATGAGAGGAAGCTTGAGCTCAGAGACAGTCTGAAATTCTACTTTCCTTGCTGGTTTTGCATCAAAGAAAGCAAAGGTACATTTACCACAGTCATAGATTGCACCACATGCACATATCACAAAGCAAATGGTCCAAATTACTCTTCTAATAGGATGATAAGTGGTATTAATAATTTTATCGAAGCCAGTGAGAGTGATAATACTACGCTGATGTTTTGTATTCTCTATTTTAGAACCAAGCATATTCCTGTCAACGTGTTTCTCTCTACGGATTCTTATTCTTCTTTCATCTAAAATACTTCTTTGTCTCTGAAATGCATTCGGTTGCTGTGAAGTAGATGCAACAGCAATGATTCTGTCATTTCTATTTGAAACTTTACGTGTTTTGTATTTGTTTTTTTCTGTAAATGGTAACCGTTTTGGCCACTGACCAACATTGGATACATTTCCATTCATATTTCTTCGAGGGAATGTAAATTTTACTTGTGTGTTGGGTTTGAGCTTATATCTGCTCATCATTTCATTATTGGGCTTGAAAGTTAAATCTGTAAAAGAAAGAAAATGCTAAGTTTGTAACTTTTTTCTCAAAAGGATTTAATTTTTCTTTTTTTTTCTTAACTTACAGTTGTTTTTACTTGTTTCCTAACATACATACATGTTTTAATAGTATGGCTTATTTTTTTTTTATTTTAGTATTTATCATTAAGATCACTGCAACATCCAACAAAGAGGAAGATAAACAGAGAAATGACAAGATATTTTCATTTCTGAATTGTATTATTTGTCTGTGGTAATGAATAAAATTTTGGAGCAATATTACAATTACGCTTGCACAATTATTATCGAATGTGGATGGGAAAATACGAAACACTGTTTACTGACAACAACATTTGAAACAATGTTGATGACAAATTGACGTCAATAAAATATACTTCATATATACTTATTTGTTTGGAGACAAAAATATAATCTTATTAATAACAATATTGATGAGAAATATCTCTGACAATTTCGTAGATGTAAATTCGAGGTTTCAGTCATTATCTAACAATATTGGTCAGAATAGAAAAAATGCATCAATTGAAAAGAAAAATATGTCAAAACATTAAACCAATATTGATCCAAAAATCAATCGCTTTCATTCAATTGAAACAGAAGAAACTGTTTTTCAATGAGAAGCACAATTTTTTTCAGTGAAAAAGCACTTACAGAATTAAATTTAAAGTACATAAATTATATATAACAACTCCATTGAAAAGGATATTCAATTCCTTTTCAACAAGAATTCAAGAGATCTTTAATACATTTCACTTTCAAATTAATAAAGATAATTATTTAGAATATTCTTCGAAAATAACGTTAAAAACAAATCAATTAGAACGATCTAGGATTATATTTGTCAAAAGCTTCCAGCAAAGCAACTTCAGATAAAATAAATAACTCAAAAAGTGAATAAATTAATAAATTAAGTAAACCTTTGAGATTTTGGCTGGGAAAGTGAGTGAAACATAATAGTTTACTTACTTTATATTTAAGAAAAGTTATTAAATGATTTATCCGTTAAATTTATGAAAATAATCTCTTACTAAAGAATAAAAAAAACTCCATTGCTTATTTTATTATTTCTTAAAATAATTATAGTTATTTTGTTAATAGTTAACTTATATAAACATAAATATTGAGATTTGTAAATACAAAGTCTCATTAACTGCATATTCATTGTTATTATAATCAGATCTATTTTTTTTCTTTTTCCAGACAAGTACTACAAAATGAACTTTCAAGGAAAAAGAGATTTTTTTTTTATAGTTGAATTCATGTTTGTTACAAAAATGAATCTTATTCGTTGCAAATCAATAATGCTACATATTAGCAAAAGGTGACCAGAATGATGTCTTATATTTTACGCGTTTGCAGGGCCTTTTCTACCATTAGGCAAGGCTAGGCGGCCGCCTAGGGTGGCAAGATTTTAGGGCGGCCGAAGGACGGATTCCGTTTTTTTTTTTTTTGGAAATTAAAATAGGATTGTCATTTTTTGTTTGTTGAATTGAAGATTCTGTTTTTTTTTTTTTTGGTTGTTAAAATAGGATTGTTGTTGTTGTTTTGTTATTTTTTGGTGGGGGCGGTATTTGAAAGGGAGAGGGCGGCATTTTTCAGTTCTCGCCTAGGGTGGCAGAACACCTAATACCGGCTCTGCGCGTTTGTCCAGTTTTTTGAGGTTGTGTACGATTGTCCCGATGAATTTAAGTACATTAAAGTTTTGTTAGCTAATTTTTAATATATTGTTTTACAATTTCATACATGCATTGGGAGTATGCATGCCATTAAAATTATCTAATAAAAAGCTACAAATTCATTGCAGAGGACATCACAGAACGTGATAGATTATAGATATTCTATTTTCAGTCTTTCTAGTCATAACAAAATGCAAATTATAAATTTGCAGTAACGTTTGTTGTTTCCTAGGCAGCTTCAAATAAGAAAAATCAGATGGTATCATTCTGAACTTTTAAAGAGTTGAATTTTCTTAGCAACTTTCAATCTTAATCTTTTGATCGCATTCTTGGATTACCAACTGCTGTCTTGCCAGTTACCAATAAATTCGATAGCTTTCATAACCACTAATATCTGCCTGTCAATATAAGTACGAATAGTAAATCTACCAAATTACATATTCAAAACGACAACCGTCTTGTTGTTGATAAGAACAAAGAAAGAATAATGGCTGGGGAACTATTTCATAGTTTCATATGCTAATCCTGTTTCAGATGCTGATGGTTTCTGTTTCTCTTATCTTCCACATTGAACAATTGCTTAAGAGATGAATACGAATCTTTAAATTGTGGTCTTGGGAAGGGATTCCATTCTCTCTTTAACAAATAAAGAATTCAAATAACTTTTCATTTAAGTGAAAAATCCCATAATTGCTAGCACGAACTTCTGTTAACTAATGAATTTTGTAGTAAATGAATAAGAAAAAGTTCCAAATTAACTTATGCGTTCAAATTTAATATATTTTACGCAATAGCATCCAGCTCTCAATAAATTCATGGAGAAAGGAAATTTAATAATGTACTACTGTAATCCACTTTAATTGATTGATTGCTTTAAGGAACTGAGCAATACCGTAACGATAATTGCTATACGCGTATCTTTCCATAAAACACTACAAAATAAACCTTAAACTACTTCTTTCTTCTCTGCGGAAAGCTTTAAAACTTATTATAAGGCAATCAATAAAAAGAGCTAATAAAGAAAATTAAATCTACTATTGGATTATTTGAAAATTCCATACGTCTATTTTCAGTTTTTTTCAGTCGGAACAACTTGAAACCTGCTGTCCTATTATGTTTAATATTGCACCGTAATTCTCCAATAGTCGGATGTTAGAATTCAGAAATAATGGTCGCAATGAATAAATGTTAATAAATTTATTAATAAACTTTCCTTTTCTTAGTACTTAATATGATATTTGTCGATTGGTAGATTATGGGTTCATTTTCTATCAAAATATAAAAAATGAGATTATAATTATTCTCCTATTTTCATCTACATTTAATGAACAAGTGGACAAAATTTTATGACAAAATATAAATTTCAGGGCGACCCATAACAAAAAAAAAATAATAATAATAAAATGGAAGTACATTAACATAAGGTAAAATGAATAAAAAAATTAGGAAAAAAATAAAAAAGAAAGTTACGAAAATAAGAAAAACAAAAAAATCCACGCGGATATTGAGAAAAAAAGATTAAGAGAAAAAGAAGAAATAACAAGCAGTAGTTATAAAAATTCGAACCGATAATCTCCAGCATAAGAGTCCGAGAACTTAACAATCAAGCTAAAGCTGACAACTGAAATGAGATGGTTGAATTTGTAGCTATATAAATTACAATTAAGCTAATAGCAGAAATCAAATGTAAACAATGCCAAATATCTCAAACATTCGGGATGGGTAGGCTGAAAATACCATATTCCTATGTTGTTTGGGCCTCTACCACGATGGTGAAGTCCGTTTGGCGATCCGACCTTCCGTTCGAAAGTTGTTAGGAGGATATAATATAAACAGTGCCAAATATCTCGAACGTAGGGGGTATTAGCTCATGAAAGTACCCCATTCCTACAGTGGTTGGGCCTCGGAACACGATGCTGAAATCCGTTTGTCGATCCGAACTTCTTTTCGGAAGTTGTTAGGGGTGGACACACACGGATGGACAGGACACACGCAATAGCTACCGATTTTGGACGCTATCACAATAGCTCCCAAATAGGTCGCTAATAAATTTCAGAATTACTTATCGTTCGACTTACCTGTGTTGATCATGTGGGAGAAAGATGATCTGTGGTTTTAGTGAATGGAATGTTAAGTAGAATAAACTGACCCGCATTTTTTCATTTGTAATAACAATGTTTCCAATTGAAAAAAAAAAAAACTTAAATTTAATATTGAAATTTCTTGTTTTCCAAGAAATTTCAATATTAAATTTAAGGATTTTTGGTTCAATATCAGTTGATTTTCTGCAATGAATGCTTTCATGTTGTTGTTTTGAATAGAAGATGATGTAGACTATTGAAATAAGGTGAATCAATGACTTTAGATGAAATTAAATGAGTTTTTTTTCCCTTGAAAACAACTTCAATTGATCAGTGAACATATTTTTCATCAAGCATATCTAATATAAATTATTTAAAAAAAATAGGAATTTTGAATAAAATTGAATATCGAATTTAAGTCACTATCTTCAATAGAAATCCTGTTGTTTATATCATCAAATACTTGTAGACATAAATAAGTAAATATTAGTAGAAGTATAAATAAAGTAAGTTTAAATTATTATTGCTGCTTATCATTATCAATACTGAAGGAATTCTAGTAAAAAAACCTGAGCAAAACTAATTCCTTATACTCTGCTTGTAGAAATGTCGATGTGAAGTAGGTTTTTAGATTATTTTCTAAGTTCACATCATATAAATCATAAAAAATCGAAAATTCTTTGATTCATAAGGAACTATGCAGTGATCAAATTTTATTAATTTAATTAAGAAATCAAAGATTTCGTAAATCTATTGGGTAATAAAAACCCTATTTATTATTATTTTCCAATGGAAGAGATCTACCATTACATTTTTAAATATATTAAATACAATAAAAAAATCTTAACTTAAACCAACTGAATTGTTGACATATTAGATAATAAATAAAATTTGAATAATAAAGTAATAATGAAATTCCAAATAAACCAGTAATGCTGAAAAAAACGAATGTTTTCACATACGAAGCCTCTGTTAAAATGTAAATATACACAAATAGAAACGAAGAAATATAAAATGAGTTTGTTTCATTCCAATGAAAGAAGTGATTGTCAATATTGACAAAGACATATATATTAAATATTTAGTTTTAAGTATTATAAAATACTTGAAATTGAAATGCAAAGCAGAATTCCGAGATATTTAGAACTTTTCATAATAGTACTAAAATTTCATTTACAAGAAAGGGGATAATGATTCTGAATAAATTGAACGAAACAGTAAATGGTAAGCTAACATCTTTTTTTAAAAAAATATTTTAAAAAAGTCCATGATCTCGGAATCGGGGGTAAAAATAAGCTGTTAGAAAATTATTTAAAAACAGAAAAAACATCATGTCAAATTTTGTGTTTCCAACTAAAGCGGTTTCGGAGATACGCATACCCAAGAAAATTTGGCCCCACTGTTTACATCCCTTTGGGTCCGAATAGCGAAAATTCGGTCAAATAGCATCTTTTCGATTTCGACCAAGTATGTCAAATTTCGTGTTTCTACTTCAAGCAGTTTCGGAGAAACACCTTCAAGAAAGTTTGGCCCCCGTTTACATCCCTTAGGGATAGTTAAGATTCGGATAGCTTACTTTCTCCCAGTACAATCTAAGGAAGAATTCTGTCAAATGTCAGTTTCCTGGCTATATGGGAAAGAGGAGAATTAGTGACGAGCCAGTCAGTAATGGCGTTCGCATTTATGTAAACAGATTGTACCATTGATCGGTCAAGTCAACTTCACTAAAGGTAAAATCTTCATTTTGTATTTTCCTTCTGTTAAAACCCTTACACTAAAATCGATTCTAATACAATTTGTTAAGATTATTTTAACAGTAAAAGTAATAATAAATTAATTATCACGATATTCAATAAAATTAAATTTTAATCAAGTCAGTGATTTGAATAATAAAATTAAAGTAAGAAGTAATAAAATCTATTTATTTTAATAAAAAATAAAATCGGAATGAATTTACCAAAATGTAATTAATTATAAACACAGTACAACTGATTAATTTTCTGTGAATTACATTCCCTCTAATGAATATTAAAAGAGAAATTACATTAAAAAATTAAAATGTTATTAAATTATTTTTAATAAATACTAAATTCAAATATTTTGAATTATTTCAGTGGGTTATATTAAATTATAGTATGTATTTATTATTATTTTCAAAGATAATAAAATATTAAATTACAGTATCGTATTTATTACTATTTTCAAAGATAATAAAATATTAAACCACAATACTTATACTGCAAGGCATATTAATTCAAAATTTTACCACTAGATGGCAGATGTTGTTAAGAATATTGTTTCTCGCTAGCTTCCACCAGGATTTTCAGCAGAGAAAATAAATAAACAAATAAATAAGTATAATGAGTAATAAGTATAAAATATAAGTAATAAGTGTTAGTAATAAATATCAATAATAAATAAATAAATAAATAAAATTATAATATTTTAAGATTAAAAGTCAATAAAAAAAAAAGAATAGTATTAATTTATTTATTTATTTATTTATTTATTTATTTATTTGTCTTTATCAATAAGTGAGTAACAGATTTTCAATTCTGAATAATCTTTATTGAAATTATTTAAATATCATTAAAATAAAACATTCCTGAGCATTTACTCACTTTTAATTGCCTGAAGATAGCAAGCCGTTGCTTAATATTCTTGAATATAACCTAAAGTGACTTTGGGTTAATACAAATGCCTGCAAAGTCAAAGAAAGGCCTGGAGAAGTTTTTCTTATACCATCGGTTTCCTATTTCTGGGTTAAATGTGCCAAAATGAATTGGAAGAAAATTGCTATGTTAAAGTATCCCATTATAAGCCTACACAGCGTTTTGAGTCATGGGAGGTAAGACTCCCACCCCCACATCGCTTCCTGCCCAATGGAAGTAAGTGGAGGTCAGATGATCAGCCCAACGCCTGCCCTACCATTAACTCTCGGAAAGAAGCGCGGTGCCCATTTCTACAGAAGGCTGGTTGGACTCTAGAACCCGTCTGGAGGAGAATTCGATTTGGGAAAAAAACCCACCTACTTTCGGGGATATCGAACCCATCTCCTGAAGCCTTCAATCAAGTGCCACTTTGTTACAGGGCCCAAACAAATAGTAGATGTATAATACCAATGTAGATTTTCTATGTAAATTGGATAATTGATTAGTTATTATTTGTGTGTGTGTGGTCGGTTCGCACCGAAGTGCGAGCTTCGTTGCCGAAGCATCCGTGCTCCAGGGAGCGCTAGTGTTCCCAAGACGGCGAACCCCTAGCAGACTCCCTAGAATTACAAGGGAAAGATACTGGGGTGGTTTCCCGTGGCCTTCCCCAGGACGCCATTAAGGAATGACGTCAGACCGAAGAGAAAGTGAAGAAGAGGCTACAACACAGGAAAGGAAATTTTTGAAACATCCATGCTCGCTACCGGGATTTGAACCCGGGCGCTGGCACATTGATCTCACGACAGACCGACGCCTGAGACCGCTCGACCACACCAGCACGGCAGTTATTATTTAGTAATCTAATAAGCAATTAGATAAGTAATTAGTTATTACACTATTCCTCTAGCCCAGAGATTGCCAACCCGTGTGCCGCAGCACTTTAAGTGCCTTGAAATCAGCCAGCGGGTGCCGCGAGATTTTGTAGGGAAAACTTGTGAGTCTTCTTCCATTGTAGTTGTCTAGTGTTCCACTGTACTGATACCCAAGACTATTCTAAAACTGTAATTAAGATTATGTATTTTATTTCAGTGTATGTATTTAATATGTATTTAAATATGTATTTTATTTGAGTGTTTATTATTATGTATTTTATTCCAATGTTTGATATTTAATAATGGTAATGGAGTTGTTGTTGTTTTTTTTTTTAAATATGAATATAACATGTTTCTAACATCACAAATTTAAATGTAAAAAAACTACATTTAATACTAAAGCAAATTTTCAAAAAGATTACGTCTTTTCTTTTTCAAGCCTAAAAATAACAATAATAAGTTGAAGAA
>JAFIDM010010028.1:15377102-15391886 GCA_023159025.1 Thereuonema tuberculata | reverse complement strand
AAAGCTCTTTGAAAAGGTCAGACATGAAATTAGTGCCTTGGTCAGTAAGAATGCTATGGCATGTTCCATACTTAAGAATGACATGGTCTATAAATGCCTTAGCCACAGTTTCAGCCTTTTGATCCCTGAGCGGTATGGCCCACGCATATCTTGTCAAGTGATCGATAATGGTTAAAATGACTGTATTTCCAAATTTAGTTCTATGCATAGGGCCAATGATATCCATGGATATTCGTTCCATAGGACGAGTGGGTGGCTGAAAATTTTGTATAGTATGTCCAATGGGATTTCCTTTCAAATGTTGACATGTGTCACATTCCCTAGTATGTCTTATTATATCCTTTCTCATCCCCTTCCACCAATACAATTTGCTTAAATTCTTATAACATTTTTCCCATCCCTCATGACTATATAACCTATGTCCATGAAACCTATCCAAAAAATACGGTTTTAAACTATCAGGTACAACAATCTTGTTTCCATCATCACAGTTCACTTTTAAAAGTCCATCCAGCCCAACATTATATCTATATTGTAACGAATCTCCCTTTCTAATTCCTTTAATTATTTTAGCAACTTCCGAATCATCATTTTGAGCTGACAATAGAGTTTTTCCTTTTAAATCAATTCCTATTCCCTTGTTTATATTATTAATTCGGGATAAACAATCCGCTACCACATTTTTCTTTCCTCTTATATATCTAGAAGTAATATTATATTGCTGGAGTTGTAAACTCCATTTCAATAGTCTTCTATTACTGGTTCCAAAGGAAGAAACAAATTCTAATGGTTTGTGATCTGATTGTAATATGATTTCGTGACCGTATACAATAACATGGCATTTCTTCAAACAGTGAAGGATAGCCAAAGCTTCTTTTTCAATTGTGGAATAATTCCTCTCAGCATTGTGTAATTTACGAGATATGTACATAATAGGTCTAATATCTCCTTCAAAATCTTGTTCTAACACTCCACCAATGCAATTTTCAGAGGCATCACAAGATAAAATGAAAGCTTTTGAGAAATCAGGATGGGCCAGACAATTGTGATTTATCAAAGCCTCCTTTAACCTATCAAATGCTATACTTTGAGGCTCCTTCCAAATGAACTTCCTTCCCTTAAGGGTTAAATCAAACAGTGGAGTAGCTATACGGTTGCAGTCAGGAATGAACTTTCTGTAGAAACCAATGGCTCCTAAAAACCTACGGACACCCTTCACATTCGTGGGCGGGGTCATGTTAGCTATTGCACTCACTTTGTCAATGTTAGGCTTAATACCTAACTCAGAGATGGTGTGGCCCAGATATGAAATTTCGGATTGAAAGAACTTACATTTACTGGGTTTTATGGCAAGATTTACTCTACTTAGTCTTTGGATTACCATTTGTAAGTGTCTCACGTGTTCTTCCTCACTTTTGGAAAAAATCAAAATATCATCCTGAAAGGCAAGGGCATACTTTCCAAGAATTCCTGCAAGTGCTTGATTCACTACGCTCTGAAACGTCGCAGCACTATTCTTTGCCCCTTGAGGCATTCTCGTCAGAGAGTATTTCCCTGAGTGGGTCTGAAATGACACCATTTCACTGCTTCTCTTTGATAACGGAATTTGATAGTACCCACTATTTAAATCAAGGGAAGAGAAAATAGAGTTTCCATTTATAGACATTAAGAGTTCGTCTATATTCATAGGGGGAAAGTCTATAGTTTGGGTCACAGAGTTTAGAGCTCTAAGATCCAGTACTAGTCTAATATCTTTATTGCTCTTCTCAACGACGAGAAGAGGAAAATTCCACCTACTGCTGGATCGCACTATGATGCCAGCTTTCAACATTTTTTTTATCAGCTGTTCTAATCTGTTGTGGAATTTAAAAGGAATCCTATATTGATTACGAAATATGGGTTTACAGCTTGTTAGCTGGATGTCATGAGGTTGTACCCTAGCTTCACTCAATTTACTTATGTCCTCAACAAAGCTACCTTTAAATTTTTTAACTACTTCCAAAAATGTCCCTCTCACATATTTATTCTTAATTGATGCTTTCCACAATTCCTTCCAGTGATCCAACCCTTTTTGTTCGATCACTTCCATGCATATCATGTCATCACTTCCATTTTCTTCTAACTCCATGTGATTTTCCCCAATTGATTCCTGTCTCTCATACCCATATACTAATTGATCATTATTTTTGTTTTTAATAGGCTCTCTAATAGAGCTGATAACATAGGATCCTACTCTGTGTTTGTTTTTCACGTATAATGATTCATCATTTTCAATTATATTATTATTAAATTCCATAACTTTGTTTTTAAAATCTAGCCTGACCTGATATTTCATAAGGAAATCCATCCCAAGAATGGCCATTGTATCATCCCTCATGAAATCTGAAGTGTACATACTTAATTCAAAATTATGTATGTCGGTTACAATTTTCACTTTTTCTTTTCTGTCATTAATTTTATTACTCCCAAACGGAGTGGATATTATCATGCAGGATCTCCATTCACCTTCATCCCTCTTGTTTAGAAGAGAAATATTTGCTCCGCTGTCAATCAGAATAAACCCTTGCCTGTGATTTATTTTAGCAATTATGTGGGGAAGCTTATGTTTGAAATGGAACTCAATGAACTTCCTCTGGGTGTATTCAGATCTCATATTGACTTGATTCATATGACCCCTCTGCCCTTCACAAGTATTCGCAGGTCTGGCGAATACAGGCTTGACTAGTTTAAATCATTTTGTCTGAAATTTTTTGATTTGCAATCCTTTGCAAAATGCCCAGATCTATTACATTTATAGCATCTATCTTGTTCGTAATCCCTTTTGAACTCTCTCCTTCTACCACTGTACCTATTGAAGTTTCTGTCATCTCTACCTCTCTCATCATCATGTCTTCCCCTATCATCATATTTATTCCTTTGTTGATATTGTCTATCATATCTATCCTTAAACTGATAATTACTCCCATAAAATCTGTCTCTTTCCTCATATTGAGCCTCCCTATCATATCTATCCTTAGCTTGATAATTACTCCCATAAAATCTATCTCTTTCGTCATATTGAGGCTCCCTATCATATCTATCCTTAGGTTGATATTTATTTCTATGAAATCTATCTCTCTCCTCATAGTGACCTTCCCTATCATCATATTCTTCCTTATTTTTAGTTCTATCATCTTTGGTATGATTTTCATTTTTGTTAAGAGCATTGACCTGTGTTTTTAGCGTGAGGTTTTCCAATTCTAACTTTTTAATTTTCATATTTATTTCCTCTAAAGTTTCAGTGTTGGCGCTCGCCATATTGCTTACTATTTTCTCTTTTTGACCCTTAGCATTAGCTTTTTCTTTAATTTGAACATATTCCTCTAATCCCACCATGGCTTCATTCACATTTTTAAATCCCTCTTTATATAGGTAATACCTGGTTTCATCTGATGTGAATGAGTCAATAAATTTTTGAAGTAAAGCTGCCTCACTAAAGATAAATTCATCCCCCTTTTCATTTGTATTTCTGACAGTAGCCATGAATCTACTACTATACTCTAAGTCATCTTCATGTTTGTTTTGTCTAATATCGAATAACTCTCTCCTTCTATTTTCTATTGATGACACTCCACCAAATTTTTTTTAATATCAATTTAACTATACGATCAACTGTCAACTCCCCCTCAGCTTCCTCTGCCTGACTAATGTATGTTAATGCTTTGTCTTTGAGTTTACTAAAAATCAACGATACCAATGTCTCCGGATCCACGTTCAGCTTTTCGTTGATTTTGATGAGGCGTCGCATCTTCTGACGAATCACAATCGCTTCCTCGTGTCCGCTAATTGCTGGAATCTGTTTTATGAGATCCACCTTGTCCTCGTTGTGCCTACTTCCTGAGTCGGGAGGGGTAGGTGATGCCGGTGGCGTCATAGTTTATGATTTGTAATATAGAGGAAGAGAAAAGTAACGTAAATACAAAAAAATCAAATTATAATAATGAAACAGGATATCTTAACTCTGTAGAGATTTTACTTTCCCATGCCCCAAAACGTTGGGCGCCAATATGTGTGCGGCTGGTTCTTGACCAAAGTAATTAATTGATTAACTAAAATTACCGCCACAACACACGTAGATTTAGCTTTTGGCTAAATCCTTTTAGGGGGTGGGTCTTAAGGGATCTCTAAAGCATTAATAAAATAATATGCGAGGAATCCTTTTAACAATCAATAATAATTTTATTTACAATAACAAAAACAAAAGATTAAATATGTAATCAATTCAATATTTTTACAAACTGATCTTTAAAATGAAGTTAAATCTTAAATTGAAATAATAACAACAATTGGAATTACACAATTAATTTACTATTATTAGAGAATGTGATAATCTATTCGTCTAGTCAAATCACCAATCAATAAGTACTAAATTAAACTTATAAAAAAAAATTCAAAAAAAAAAAAAACTAAGTCAAATCAAAAACCAATCGTAAATATCTCAAAAAAAATAAATTTCCTGCTTTTCAATTTCAAACTAAAATAAAAATCATTACCCAAGACCAAAACAATTTATTCCCTGATCCAACTGGATACTGATGAAAGTAGCTCTTTTATCTTTACTGAATGGGCTGCACCACAATGTTAAATAAACGGCTCCAATCTTTCATAACGTTTCTTACTTTCAATATTTCTCTAAACAGTTCTCTTAACCAATGCTCACAACCACAGTAATGTGTATATACTGGATTCTAGTTGTGGCAAAAATACTCATTACGCAGATGTCTAACTCAAAACAATATTCTTTCAACCATTGCTCACAACCACAGTGACGTGTATATACTGGATTTTCGTTGTGGCAAAGCTAAATCAATCATCAGATATCTACCTTCCTATGATTTCATCTTAATGCAATCTCAAGTTCTTCCTTCATGTGATCAGCCCTCAGTATTATTTTAATGTGTGAACATCCTTACCTGCAATGCTACTTACCATCCAGTATCACAGTTGATCTACGGAAATTTGTCTGTGATTAATTTACCAACTCCGACAAGTGGCCTCCGCCCGTATTTCGGAGAAGTGTACCATCACGGCGGTCTAAAAGTAATGATGATCACGTCCATCCACTGGTGAAGGAGGAGAGAGAGAGAGCGAGAAAAGCTCGGGACCCCCATTTAAAGATTTTTCAAACCCCAAAATAAAGCATAGTGATTGGTCATTGATTTTTCTTAAACCCTCTTACAGATGTGAACTGAACTACGAATATAAAAGATAGGTGAAGAGATCAGAGCGAAAGTCATGTCAGTGACCTGCTCTAATTCTCCACAAAGGATTTCATCTTGGGGGTTTTTTCCACAAAAACAACAAGTTTACAATTTTCCTAAAATAGTAGGCCTATATATTCATACATTCAAAACCATTTTAATATTTTTACACGGGATTAAATATAATCAATTAAAAATATATTCAATACATATACATTGTTATTAATTTGGATTATGTGCTGAAATTGATTTTACAAGCATTTCATTTCAACACTAACTTGCACTATTTCTTTCTTACAAATACATCAAAATATAATCCATTCTTAAGTATTAAGTACATATTTCAGTACACATGATTATTCTTTATTAATTGAATTAATATTAATTTACTAATTAAATGTAATTAAATCAATACATTAGTGAAAGCAAGATAGTTCATTAAAAATGACGATTAATTGATAGCTATTATTTTCTAATTAATTTATGCTAAATATATTTTTCTATTTCTTAAGATAACTCATGTCATATAAAAAGCTTTAATGTAATAAATTGAATATTGCTGGTTGACATAGATCTGATTTCTGAATAGCGTTTAAAAAGAAAGGTTTTTGAAAAACAAGATAAACTTTAGTAAGGAAAAAAAATGACCCTTAAAACACTACAATGAAATTCATCATCTATTCACTCAGTTTTAAATACATTATAAACACAATTGACCTTAACAATAACCTGTGCTGGTCACAAGCTCAACAATCACAACAATCGCAACAATTGCGCCTTTTGCATTCGCAGCAATCACATTTATAATAATAAGGAAATTAACGCAATTATTCAACATAAAATATGTATCAGAAGCCGTTGCGAAGCATTGTGATTGGTTTACTAATCGCTATCTCTACCTTCTTTTTTAACAATATGGCGTTTGATACAATTACATTCACTACATTAACAAAGTAATGAATTTTATCACAAGTGTTCGCTATTAAGTAGATGAATAAAAATAAAATGAACGTTCATCACATGGCTTAAATGTAATTAGAAAGATTTAAGTTGATTTAGACGTCCGCAAAATTTTTGCTATGATTCTTTTTTGTACAGTGCTGTAAAATATACTGTTCATACATTACTATAATTTTATAGTACTTTCAGTGTATTTTCCAAAGGAAAAATACACTATTGCGTTCTGCCCTACATAAACAGAAGAGCCCGGGGCCTTATGATAAGCGCCGATCAGGGTTCCTAGATCATGAATATATATGCCATTAAATTCTTCTTCCCACGGTTTATATATTTATATTTCCACTTTTTGATGATTTTTTTTTCCTATCTTCAAAACGTTATACTCACGTTGTTTTTAGAGCTTTGCCACAAACTGCTTAGAGATTTTAGGGCATTGGTTTAATTAGAAATAAGTAACAAAAAAGTCGGAATCTGCTCACGGAGTTTTAGGGAGCGGGCCTTAGAAGTGGGCCGGAACTCAAAGTTGTGATATGAATAAGTGCAGTAAATTTTGAGCTTTTGAGATAAAACTTTTACGGGTGCTAGATACCCTTAAGAACTCGGCTTATATTGTATTTCAACCAAATCGGACAACCCGTTTCAAACTGGCGGCCGATAGAAATTTCCACTTTTTGACGATTTTCCTATCTTCAAAGCCTTATCCTCAGGTTGTTTTTAGAACTTTTGCCACGAAATTTTTAGAGCTTTTAGAACAATGGTTTAACTACAAATAAGAAACAAAAAAGTCGATATCTGCTCGGGGTTAATAGGGGTCGGGGCTTAGAAGTCGGGCATGACCTCAAAGTTGGGATGTGGATAACTGCCGTAAATTTTGAGCTTTTCCAGCTGAAACTTCTATGGGTACTTGATACCCTTAACGACTCGGATGGTATTATCATTCACGATTCACCTTCGGGAAATACACTTACCGCCATAGATACGCGGCAGAGATATTATAGTATTTTTTTTAATAATATAGAACTATATATTCTTGAAATATTTCACTTCCATCAGTTCGGTAAGATAGAAAAATGAAATATTATCCAATGATTGCAAATATAGATAAAGCGTAAGGACTTTTTAACAACACAATCGTAAGAACTAAGAATCTTAATTCGAATTTAAAATGAATTCTCCGGTGGCAACACATTCCCTTTAGTTATTTTCATTTTTTATTTAATCATTCTGCTGAAATTAAAAATGGTCAACCTTCGTTAACTCAGCGATTGGAATTCAAGTAATCTCCAAATTTACAAGCAGTAAAGATGGTTAGTTTCCTGTGAATAACTGCACACTCTTCACACACAAACCAAATTCAAAAGAAAAGAAAAATTAATGAACTTATTAAAACGTAATCGTCTGTGTTAGTCAAGTTTTCAGGTATTTATAGGAAAAACATAGGAACTAAAAAAATGGTACTTCCATTAAGTAAAACAATACAAAAAAGCTCACTGTAGAAAAATAGATAAAACGTAATATATAACCTTTATAATGAGTTTCAAATGAATTAATGTGCACACAGAATTAATTTTTTTTTAAAACACGTTAAAAGTATGTAACAAGTTTCGGGAACCTGTAATAATGGTTCGCTTCTTCGGACTACAAAGAAATAACTTTGGTCAAATTAAATAGATGCCATTCCGTGATTTGTCAAGCCCCTAAATCATGATAGAAAACAAGTTATAATCTGGTTTCCATTAATTATCGAATTCTTAAAAACACGTAGAATACCACAACATCGACTAGTAAGCACTAAAGATAGTAATTAATGTATCGACGACGTTCAAAGCCTCAACATCTACAGCCTGAAACAAGTTAAAATTTAAATCTAACATCATTGTTTGATATACAATAGGGAGTTATTAAACGATGGTAGCATTTACTAGGAGAGTTATTAGCAGTGTAAATTCTAGTCTATCGATGAAGGAATATTTAAGGATGGAGGAGTCAAGATGTCTGGAATCCGCCCTTTCCCTAGAGGGTAAAAAAACTATGCACTGTTTCTCCAGTGCATAGAGAGGAATCTTAAATATCCATAACTGATTCCAATGAGCGAGCATGGCAATGACAGCCTTGTCAATAATGCTCAGTAAAATTAATAATTACGTGGTAAGCTCCTTTTCTTTCTATGTAAAACGATATTTGCAAATAATATCAGAAAAACATGAAACTTTTTTTTTTTTTAGGGATCTTAATAACATATCTAATGATAACCTTGAACATGTTTTTCATGTTCTTAATTGTACATATACACTGAATGGTTACTTTATTAGAGACACCTCTCACTCTAACGTGGACAGGTCCGGTAGTGATGCACTGTGACGTACTGTTCAACGAGTGGCGTAAAGAAGGCATGCTCGGTATTAAGTTCGCCGGAATATGGGAAGAGAAAAGATAACCGGCGACTGGTACGAATCGTTTGCGGCAACAGAAGGACAACAACATGACAGATTACAGCTGAATACAATGCAGATGCACTAATACGCATATCCGAACGCACAACACGACGGACCTTGTACCTGATTGGTTTTAACAGCAGAAGATCAGCAAGGGTGCCTTTGGTATCACAGAAAAACAGGAAAGCGCGCCTGCTGTGGGCCCAGGAGCATCGCAATGGGACACTTGATGAGTGGAAAAAGGTCGCTTGGTCCGAGGCACCTCGGCTCCTTCTCCACCATGCTGATGGCAAGATGAGAATATGGCAAGATGAAAGTGACGACCCTGTAAGCGGGTGGCTGTGGAATAATGGTTATTGGAACGTTCTCCTGGAACACACTTGGCCCCCTAACACCACTCAAGACATCTTTCAATGCTATCGGCTACCTCAACATCAGTTGCGCCGTTTATTGCTACAATGTTCCCCGACGAAGATGGCCACTTTCAACAGGACAACTGAATTTGAATACATCATTAATTGTAGGTTTTTTGTTATATTAAAGGAAATACCATATAGAAAGCACCAAAAAAAAAAAAAAAAAAGATAAGAATATATTTTTAATTTTAATAAAAGCTTTAGGCTATATTAAATACCACTGTTAGAACACGTTAGAACACTGTTAGGCAATGTTAGGACATGTTTTCGTATTGATTTATTTTTATTAGTTGATGTAAAATTGTTTAAAAAATTATTAGATTAAGTTAGTATATTAAAGCTTTTTTAATCTTGTTCGCCCTAATGCCGTACACACACGCCACGTTCATACGCCGCCACATCCTACCTGACATTTTTTGGAGCATGTCCTGTGTGATGGTTCGAAATGAGTCCTCACAACTGCATTACGCAATTCTTCATTTGTAGCATAACGACGTTCAGACACATAGGCCTTGATGATTCCCCACAATAAGTTCGTTAGGTCAGGACTTAGTGGTGGCCATTTCAATGGAGCGTACTGCGACCAATCCAGCATGATGGAAAATGTTCATGAAGAAACCCGCGCATAGTAAGAGCGAAGTGAGCAGGTGCCCCGTCCGTCTGTAATCATATGCATTCTATGATACCCGCATCTTTAAGCTGTGAGATTCACCATGTTTGTAACATGTGTAAATAAGTTTCACCATTAACATAACCATCAAACAAATATGGTTTAAACAAATGAGGTGATGTCATCGTAGCCCATATCATTACGTGAGGTAGATTCCTCTCCAACTCCAATGTGTAAGGAGGGTTGTCTTTCGCCCAAAAGACAACATTTTTGTTGCGTGAACTGCGATAAATCCTGCATTCTAGTGTCAACAACTGAAATAACATCCAATACTAAATATTTACATTTAATACTACATAATAGGGAGTACTGGACCTTCTCGTCACACTGTATATAGAAAGGTCGGTCCGATACTTACCGTCATTATCCAGTTGAATCTATTTTACTAAGGGCTGAATTGACTTTAGGACTAAACATCAATGAAAAATCCCGATCTGTGCAAATTGAATCTTAAATCTTAAACTACACAATTTTACATCAACGAAGAATTGTATAATTTTTGATGCAGAAATATCAGAACCTGAATTTGGAATTTCACTGCCATTTCTTTAATTATTCATTTCCAATGAGATATAAAATCAAGACCTTAAAAATTTACAAAGGTATAACTTTTAAACTAATTTCAATATTCATAATACATAATTAACTGTAGAGTTTTACAACATTTTTTACCAAACATATCTAATAATTAATTTAAAATAACTTAAATAATGAAGTAATATATTATTAATAGTAGTAAATTTAATAATAAAAATTTATTTTCCTTAATTTCTTTAAGGCATCAATTAAATTTATTACTCGCATTATTATTTGTTTGTTATATTTTAATCTGTAAATCATTTTTTTTATCGTAAAACTTGCTGAATGTTTAAGATCTTGTAAATTTATAATTGCTTGTTTTACATAATTAAAAATTAATTACACACAAAAAAAAACAACTAGATAACAAAATTTATAAATCTGTTAACTCAGTTAAGATAAATTAAAAAATTATCATAATATAAAAATTATCAAATTATCATGTTTTAAATCATTATTATCTTTTTGTTTGTTTTTGTTTTCCAAGAGTTCCTTTTCCGTAGCGTTTACCATTTCATCATAGCGTCGTATGGCTTCCATTTCTTTGATTAAGGGTTTATGTTCCGTCTCCTAAGAATGATCCATAACTCCAAAAGCAAATTCCTCGTATCCGTATCAATGGAATTTCCATTTATCCTGAATTAACACATATATATTCTAAGTTCATTGCATGTATCAATTTGTGTTTTGATTATGAAAGGCATCTATTTTTTTGTTTATGGCGCATTACGTAATTAAATTCTATATTAAGTTGTGAAATACGAGATGAGTATTCCGAGTAGAGTCTCCTGATTACTGTCTACGATCTTTATCATCGTTTTTTTCCTTCTGCCCTTAAAAAAATTGTCCCGGATTATAAAAAAAAAAAAAAATGGAAACTATACTTCCTTCCAGGCTAAAACCATTGAAACCACAGTCTGGCTTCCCTTATAAAGTCTGTCATCGCATGATAAAAGGACGGAGATAATTCCGAATATTTCAATCTGCTTCACTTTAATGATTAATTTATGTGATCATTAAGCTCTGTGTCAAATATTTTAATTTTATTTTAAGTTTTCAATGAAAAAAAAATGCGTCCTTATTTCGCGATAATCCATGGGAGGTAAAAAAGCGTTTTGCTATTGGCTGAGGGGATTGTGACGTCACCTTTGTATAAACAAAAGCAACGTTCCTGCTATTTCTTACAGTGCCTTTATCGTTATTGCTGCTTACAGCCGAATAATTCCTTTTTTTTTTCTAAAACAAGTGAATGTAATTTTGGGCAAAAGCATAAATTTAAAGGTGAGCCATAATAATTAAAAAAAATTAAAAATTATAATAAAAAAAAATTAGGAAAAAAATAAAAAGAAAGTTAGGAAAACAAGAAAAACCAAAAAAAAAAAAAAAAAATCTACGCGGAGAATGGAGAAAAAAAAGATTGAGAGAAGAGAAGAAAAAAAACAAAAACAAAAAAACAGTAGATGCACGGATTCGAACCGGCAACATTCAGTTTATAAGTCCGAGAACTCACTGACCACGCTATTACTAACAACTGAACTGAGATGGTTGCATTTCTAACATTTAAGCTGATAGTCGAAATCCAATGAAAACAATGCCAAATATCTCGAACATGGGGGTGGCATTCACCCCTGAAAGTACCTTATTCCTATGTTTTTTGGACCTCTGAACAACGATGATGATATCCGTTTGTCGATCTGACCTTCCGTTCGGGAGTTGTTACGGATGGACAGACATGGACGGAGTGGACAGGACAAACGCAATAGCTACCGATGTTGGTCGCTATCACATTAACTCCGAAATGGGTCGCTCAAAATTACTGATACAGGATTACGAGATATTAATTAAAAATATTCCAAAATAATAAGGATTACGAATGTTTAATTTATTTGTTTTATAACTCATTCGCACTAAACATCTTTTCATTCAACAGTAACAGTAACGTTTTAATAATAAAATCGTCATAAATATCTCAAATAACTTCTAATAATAACTTATTGAATTTTAAAGCACAGTTGATAATTCATTTTTTTTTTTGATCCACGATGTTAGATGAGAACACGTGGCTTTCAACGACCGGTGATTTATCGGAATGTAGATTTCATTACATAAACTGATAATTAAATATAATAATTCTAAAGATCGTAAGTATTCTAGTTATTTTGATCCTCACACACATAGTGTAGATTTCTTACAAAATCTATCCATGCTGTACACTTCGGATCTAATGGAACTCTTTAGAACATATCTTTTGAGGTGTAGCAATTGTTTGTGTAAGAATATAACAAAGGTATGTGCTATACCTTACATGTTCTATACCAAAGATATTGTATCTTTGTGATTTTCCGCGGCTACCATGACTTTGTCAAAAACTGTAGCTTCTTCAATACAACAGTCCCAGAACAAGCGGAAGTTTACATCAAAGTGACGTCATAGCTGAAACAAAATGTCAGCCAAGCGTTTTTTGTGGGCGTGGTTAAAGCCTCTCTTCATCTTTAAATCCAGGTATTTCTTGATGAAAAAAAAATAAAAATATACCAAATATCCTAAAATCACTATTCGCGTCTATTTATACAATAAAATTTTATTTGGTATTACCTCCATTTCAGTTTAGACGCCTTTATTGTTGGAAATTCGTTCTTTTACAGATATATCGATTTTGATTTTAATATACATTGTATATTCATTGTTTTGAAGCATAGTTCACATGATCATACATCAGAAATCATTCGCATTTCCACAATAGAAATTTACTGATATTCAAGAGGAAACAAGTAAAAATAAAATTTAAAACAAACAAGCAAACAAACAAACAAACAAAAAGGGGTTTCATGCTTCAAAGAATTCTCACCTGAGCACGTTAAACTCTTTCTTATTAAACTGAGTTGGTTTTAAACCTTTATATGCTATCTTCAATTTCTTTTGTCGTTGACGGTTTCGCAGGCCAGAATTGAAGCTTTTTTTTGTTTACAATCATGCCTGTTTCAGTCGTATGATCGAGTTTCACAAAATCTCTGGTGCAAACACGCAAACATCAAACGTCTGTTGGGGAAATGTGTACGATACAATTGTACAATCGCTCGTCCTGTAGGCTAGGTGCAAATCTGCACTGTCAGCATTAGTGAAACGATACATCCTACTCGTACAAAGTCAACTTCTCAAATGACTACGGCTCATACTGCCCAATTAAAGAGATGTTAAACAGCGCCCTCTAGGACATTCGGACATACGTTCCACTATGAATACGGGTTCTATTTGTATTCCTGATTTACCTTTGTACAGTTTGTACAGGGAATTTTGAATCACCCTGTGTATTATGTTAAATTTTTCTATATGTCAAATTTTATCAACATGAATGAAAATGATATCTTTAAAGAGATAATCTTTAATCGGAATTTTTTTTCGCTTACTCTCAATAACATACTGCAGTATTACATCTTTAAGATAGCTAAAAACAGTCAATATCAGAGTCTTGATGTACTGAAGAAAACGTAAGTGAGCTCAATCTCTTAATATTATTCAAAGCTTAAGTTTTTACAGTTCGGTTCCTTTCTCTAATTGTGTTACTGTGAAAGTTTTGAGATAAGTTTTCTTAATCATCGTACCTTCAGTTTTTCGTATCTCTTACGTATCTTAGGAGTGATCCATTTCGGTTCGTCACCTCTCAAACTGAAGCGGGATTATTCAGAAATTTTAAACGCCACAATTAGGTTTATTAAAACATTTAGGTTTTTGAAGATATACTTACATCAATTACGGTAATACTATCCTCAATGTTATTATATGATATAATTCAATTGTTATCATTTTCGATGTAATTCCATGTTTTTTTGATTTAAGGAGTGGAAACTTATTTGGTTTCACTCCGTAATGTACCTGAAGAAGAAATCAGTTTATGTTTTGAAATATAGTGAGTTAATCTAGAAGAAGAAAGAGTTTGTTGGTTTATTTATTTAGATTTTTATAGGTTTGTGTATGGATATACTTTCTTTGTATATTTTTATTACACTGAATAAAATATGCTGCATTACCGCAACACTGAGGAAGAGTGGGACAGTCGAAATATTGTGTATTAAAATATAATAAACGTTAGTAGAGGACCAAAGGAAGTTGATATCAAGATTTCATACTAAAATACATTTATTGCATTCCTAAAAACACATCAGAATTTACTTTTAAAGGAAAAATCTCGACACTGCAGATATATTGAGTAGACGAAGATCAATGTGAAATTGACTGAAGTAATAGAATAACAAGAGTGTCCTTCAACGGAGGAAAATTTAATTAAGTATACTTAAGAAATCTCGTACGACACATCGAAAGAGATCGTTTCTTGAAGATAGTTTGGAGGCTTTTCACTCAAGTAGCTTTAATTGTCTAGCAAAGAAGTGAGGAAATTTATGAGATTCACTCTTAGCGAAAGGATTTGATTTTCAAATAGAAGATTCATATTCATTTTGGAACTTTTATGATTCTCGGGACCAAAA
>JAFIDM010010028.1:15366220-15377002 GCA_023159025.1 Thereuonema tuberculata | reverse complement strand
ATTCTATATCGGTGTAATGCATCAGGGTGTACATCAATGAAAGGACAATAGTTAGCTATAAAAAGTACTTAACGACATGACTCAAAGGTTACTGAATAAAAACTGAGGAGTGCGTGCGGCAATTTGTGGAATTTCAGACAATAACGAAATTAAATGATCGATAGAATTGAGAAAGCAAACGAAGGAACAACGCTACAAAGTTGCGAATCCTTCCTTGTAGCGTTGTGCCTTCGTTTGCTTACTCAATTCTTTGAATCATCGGGCACGTTAAAATTTTTTTTTCATTAAATGATCGATGTTTAATCGCTTGCTTGGAAATGTAAAACTCGTCAGATAAACATATGCATCCTTTATTATTATTATATTTTTTAAAAAAACTGTCCGTTATAAGCGATGTCCGTTATAATGAGGTTCTACTGTATTTCCATCCATTGATAAATTATTAAACTTAGTTTCTTTCTTGAATTTGATGTTCAAACAAATGTTTACAACATCAATGCATTCCGAAACTTTCTGTCCTCGGTTCAAAATTAAATGATATAGCCTATGTGAGAACAAATGTATCATTTCATTTTTAATTATGATCTTATACTATGTTTAAAAAGATTTGGATAAAAAAAGTGTTTTTTTGTTTGTTTTGTTTTTTTGATAAATTACTTGAAATAGATTACTTGGTCCCTCTTTTTATTGTTTTGAAAATTGTGCAAGTAGAATGTGTAAGTTGCATTAAAAACTACTTTTTCCTTACAAAGCTCAAATTTTAAATGAACTGAAGCATCTGACTGGTATTTGTAGTATTCTATATATTATTCCACAATTTTATATCCTCTATATATTTTATTTATATTAAAATATTTAACGTGTGTGAAATAAAATAATTAACTTAATAAAATACCAACACACAATTATAAGATAAAAATTAAGTTTACAAAATGTTAAAAGTACATAGCATGGAGCTTTCGGGCGTCTGTGCGGCAGCTCCTCATCAACCTTGATAAGAGACTGCGGCAGAGGCCCGAAAGCTCCATGCTATATACTTATAACATTTTGTAAACTTCATTTTTATCTTATGATTGTGTGTTTAGTGTAGGGAAATTAGACAAAAAAGTGGCCGAAACCGGACATTTGAAATAACAAGCTGAAAATTGGTAGAAATGTTGAGAATAGTGTTCTGATTGATATCCCAAAATCCCAAAAAATCCATCTTGGGGAAAATCCGCCATTTTGAAAAACCGCCCCCATCGTGGATTTGTCGAGTTTTAAGCATAGCGACTGAACCGAGTGTCTGATTGTATTCGTTTTTGCACCAAATTACTTAATTCAGGATGCGTTCTCTTCAAAAACACTAAAATTAATAATTATAGACCAATTTTGGTGCTTCAGAAAAAATAATATTTATTTAAATGCGACAAACGAAAATTGGTCGAAAATTATAATAAATGTTATCGTAACAAACAAAAAAATGAATCAAAGAAGACTTCATAACACAAGGCGTGAAGTACAGGCAATACAAATACATTATGAATTGTAAAAGTTAGGTAGCTTATTTCGTGTTGTCACTGGAGCTCGACTGGCTGTTCACTCACTGGCGAAATCTTTCACTTACTGGTAATGCATGATCTGAAAAATTATAACCTAAATTAGCGTCGATTTAAGTAAAAAGTAGTCCTTAAATTTTGTAGTTATTTACTGTTACTATGACAACACGTCGGTCAAAGGTTGAACGTCATCATCGCTATCCGAGTCAGCATAGTGCAGAAGACATGGTTTTCCTTGCACAAGTATGTGCGGCTACTGCTCAGGATATGGCTGCACAAATTGTATGGACTACTCTGACTCGCATAGCGATGACGACGTTGAGCCTTTGGCAGACGTGTTGTCATAGAAACGTTAAATACCTACAAAATTTAAAGAACACTGTTTTACTTGTCTTAAATTGACGCTAATATAGGTTATATTTCTTCAGATCATGCATTACCGTCAAAGATTTTGGCCAGTTAGTGAACAGGCAGTCGAGCTCCAGTGGTAACACGAAACAAGCTACCTAACTTTTACCCTTAATAATGTATTTCTATTGCTGCTTATGCCTATATTTCACGTCTTGTGTTATGAAGTCTTCTTTGATTAATTTTTTTATGTTAAAAGAACATTTATTATAATTTTAGATCAATTTTCGTTTATCGGATTTTTATAATTATTATTATTTCTCAAGAACCACACTTGGTCCATAATTATTAAGGTAGTGTGTTTCGGAAGGTAATGCAGCCTGAATTACGTAATTGGACGCAAAAACGAATACATTCAGACGCTCGGTTCAGTCGCTATGCTTAAAACTCGAAATATCCAAGATGGCGGCGGTTTTTTTAAAATGGCGGATTTTCCCCAAGATGGATTTTTTGGGAATTTTGGGATATCAATCAGAACACTATTCTCAACATGTCTACTAATTTTCAGCTTGTTATTTCAAATATCCGGGTCAATGTCTAATTTCCCTGGACTAGTTGGTATTTTATTAATTTCATTATTTTATTTATACAATTTAGAATTTTCTGTTGTAAATGTGGATTAACAGAATGATTTCTAAGAAAGATTTCTGTGTTTCAGAGGTTCTTGTTTTCTTATGATACTTAAGGATTTTATAAATAAAATAAAAAGTCTATAAATAAAATACAAGTTAATTCTATTACAATTCAATAAGTAACTGCAGGCAGCAGTGTCCATTTTCAAGTTTCTTCTGTTTAAAATATTTTCTTTCTTCTTATTCTAATTAATTTAGTTCGTTTTTTAACATCCTATTCTGGTTCTGGTTGTTTGTAGTTTTGACCATCTTTATCTTTGTATTTGATACTAGTAGTGTGTAATTACTATTTAACTGCAACAAATAATAGTAATCCTTGATAGTAATGAAGGTAATGGAAGCAAAATAAAATTTATAAAGTGATTGTATCAACTTGATTGGAGAAATGTACACCAACTTACTTTGCAAGCGGATAGTGGGTTATCATCTGCATAATAACCTGCTGGTCTTTCATAACATGAGAACCCAGTATCTGGAATGGATTTGAGGAATCTCTCGTTCATTGTTTCTGACAGATCGTTCTGGAAGTTGAAGGAAAAAGTTAATTAAATATATTTAACTTTACAGTGGTATCTTATTTAAATAAATGCTTAGATTATTTAAACAGAAAGACAATATAATCGTTTTAGTATTTCATTAAATTTGAGTGAATTTCAAACAGACATTTAATAAGAAGGGAAAAAAAGGGGAAAAAATTAGAGTTGGTTCGAAGTATTCAAAAACAATACAAGTAAATAATTTTAAAAATTCGGTATTTCAGTTTTTAGAATCATACCTAAATTAAAAAAACCAGTAATACAATGTATTTTCTTTTTATAAATTCAATTAGTGTTATTATATTACTATTGAATACTTACAAATTCACTTTCCTTACCTTTTGAAGTAAAAGCAAACAATTAGAATTTCAATATTTATAAATTATTATTTCTATCAATGGCTATAAACGGATTTTTTTTTCCAACATTTAGTATCATATATAGGCTGAGGTATTTGGAAATCAAGAAAATTGAGATCCAAAAGATTCTGGAAATTCAGGAAATTGAGATCTAGAAGATTCTGGAAATTCAGAAAATTTACTGCTTTTAATATTTACTAAGAACAATAAAACTTGCTCTAGACAGTAATTTAAATTTAAATTTAGTATTATTGTAGACTCAGCAGAAGAAAAACTAATTGTAGTTACTATATATAATGTTAAGAAAGGAAAAACTAAAGACTGCATATAAATAAACACTTATTTCTAACTAAACATGCCGTTCTTGAAGACATTCTTGTAATTATGCGAATATAACATATATAATGTTCTGTATTTTTAACTTGGAAAATGTCATCAAGCAAAATTAAAAACCGAATGGTGGAGAAAAAGACTCTGGTAGTGACATAAATTATTAAGAAAAATATTTTTGAAAAAATTGAGAACTAAATCAGTTTCTTTGGTTTATTGTTCTTAAGGTCCGAGAAAAATATTTCAAAAACTTCTTCACTAAGTAAGAAATATCCAGAAGTAAACTTAATCTTAGATTTCCCTAAATTTTTAAAGTGAGTTTCTTTAAGACAAATTTGCTCATTACGTGCCAAAAATTGAACAATTGAATAATTACAATTGAAAAGTTTTTCTTTGTTTTGTTTTCTTGTCAACCAACGGTGATCTATTTCATTCCTGCTAATCCATTTTGAATCATTGAATTTAGTTGGAACTAAAAAAAAATCAGCATTTAATGAAGTTTCAGCACATGGAAACTTTCAAAATTCGTTAATCCGGACTAGTTGGGACCGGACCTTGACCGAAAGTCATCGAAAGTTCGGATTAAACGGAATTTGCCTTAAAATGCACATAACACAAGTTTTAGATGGGTAAAACTAAAAAAATCGGCGTTTTTTCTTTCCCTACAGCTTACTTTTAGTTTTAATACTACATATAGACCTAAGTTTTTCACCTACGAATTGATGTACGATTATCAAATGTAGGTCCACTGGTTGAATCAAAGCAGTGACGTTCGGGGGCAGAAATTTCACAAAAATGTCCCCCTTTCGCAGTTGTTCTTCAGGAGGGTGGCAAGGTGCATTGTCTATGAACAGTTACACTTTTTCTGGGAGTTTCTTTCTCTTTCAAAAAATTTTCTTTTTTTTAATCCCATTCGGATTAACCGGATGTCCGGACTAGCGGGACTCTACTGTATAAATATATTCGGGGAAAAATATAAACGAAACATTGTAAGAAAAATAGGTGTAAGTTCTTCAAGATATTCTTGTACGTGAATATATTTATATTATAAGTTAATAACAAGAGATGTAATTATAGAGGTTCAGTTATTTTTCCTAGAATAAAAATCTGCTATCGAATATGTTTAATGATTTGTATTAACAAAATTATGTGATTTGTTTTTATATAAATAGAATTAATTTTTGAACAAAGAAAATAAAACAGTAAAACTTACCGTCATTAACATTGTGGATATTTCAAAACATAGCACTGAAATAAAGAAGATAACAAAAATATGAGTTAAACTTTTTATTAGTTAAAATAGGTAAATATTTGAAATAAATAAGAATGTAAATAACTTTCACTGAAAATGAAATTAATTATTAATTAATAATTTCTAATTTTAATGATTAGCTGGTTATTTAGAATGAATTAGAAACGACAACCTCTGCTTTAACTGTTCTCTGTTCCAACTTACCATCATCAACAGTCCCCTGATTCAGTTAATAAATATCTCTTTAAACTAATATTGGCTTTAAAGACCATCTTTATGCATTAGTTAATGTTGATCAACATTTGCCGATTATTTGCACACCTGATGAATTTCCCTAATTTAGGGCGCATGTCGTTGTCCTGTGTTGACAGTGACTTCTGGAAAATACTGTTATTATTGGTTTTTCAGAGAGTGGTACAGTTTTGAAATTCTGCGGATAAACATTAATTTGATTCTTTGATAAAGAAGATGTCTTTAGTACAGTTTAAAAGTAGTTATTTAAATTTTATCACTAAATTATCTTAAATGAATTGAAGAGCAAATTTAATATCGTTTGCATAAGAGTTATGCGATAAAATTGTGATGCAGTTTGAATTCATTAGTCTCGCGAAATCTCAGTTACAATAAATTCAGAAGCTTCTTTACTATGCAGCAACTATGCCTCTCTCCAAAGCGCCTTTACACTGTTATTAATATGTTTAAAGATTTATATATTTTACAGAATTTGGATCAATGAACAATTATATATCAATATTATGAAAACGTTATTCTGTCTGTCATTCTGTCATAAGACGTTAAGTTTTACCAATTTTGTGACCAAACTATAAGAGATAGATTGGTCATGCAAATGGATAACATGTAGATCTTTTTAAGACAACAGAAAATGCTACAAAAAATCTTTCGAAAAACTTTTTTGATTTCCGAGATGTTGCCTTTTAAAGGGTCAAATTTTTGCTTTTTCTCAATTTAAACGAAAAGTATAAAAGTTGAAAGCAAACATTATATTGAGAAAATGTTGGTATTTGACAGTTCTATCGAACGATATATCAGTCATTCACCAACGTTTCTGCGTTTGCAAGATACATGCAAAAATCTGTGTGTGGCGCAACCCCAGGTGTGTTGCGCCAACCCGTAATAACCCTAAGTTAAGCGGAGAAGGCCACAACGGGCTGGGAAGTCGCTAAATAAATAAAGTGTTTTTTTAAATGCTATATATGCAATTTAGAAATAATATCAGGTAAGACAAAACATCTTTAACAATGCTGTAAACCAAAGAGACAAAGAATAAGATAAGAAGACCAAAAAATCGTTTGTAGATATAAGGGAGACAGGATCCAATAAGGACGTAAGCAATGCCAGACATTTGGTAGACAAGAATTATTAAATGTTAAAAGAACAGCTAATCATAGAAAATAGTAATGAAACATATTGAGTTCTAGATCTGTGACTCTTTCTAACAACAACAATATTCTCTCTATGATCCCGAAAGAGTCCAAACAATGACATACTAACAAAAATGGCAGTCGTGTATAAGTTAGAATGCGGGGACTGCAACGCCATATATTTTGGAAGCATAATAAGCACACTCAGGGGAAGTGTCCAAGCATTCAAGAATAATAAAGGACACATTTCAGACTGTATGGACCATTGCCTCTCGAAAAATCATAACAAGAAATAAAGCCAAATTCACATGAAATTGTATATTTAACTTGTTTTTGTTTTGAAATTATTAAAAACAAAAGCCGCATGAAAATGTTTAGCTTTTATCATAGATCTGTTTTGTTTTGTATTTGTTGTAAAATTTGAAATCTATGTAGTATTAATTTTTTGAAGAAAGCTTGAGGAAATCCAGAAATTCTCTTGATGAAAAATTATATTTAGTAAATAAATGAAATGAAATGTAGAAGAATATAAGACCCGTACCTTAAATAAGGAACATATATTCTCCTTTTGAATTGCAGTGCATTTGGTTTAATTTTCTTTACAAGAGAACTATTAAATACTAAAAACAGTAAATTTTATTTATTATTTACTCATGTCATTAAGTTAATTTATTTTATTTTTATTTGTTTTGTTAAAAGTTAAAGACTCCCACGAATAGGCCTTGACAGGCCCTTGGGACAGCTGGAGGTAAGGCTCCCAGCACAGTGGACCTACGGGACGAAGTTGGAGCCGGGGGGTCAGCCTGACGCCCGTCCGCCTTTAACTCCCGGGAAAGAAACTCGGTACCCATTCCAGAGAAGGCTGGGTAGGCACTGAACCCGTTTGGAGGAGAATGGAGCGTGGAAAAATCGAACCCGTCACCTCCAACCCGCAGCCAAGCTCCCTTACCCGCTCGGCCATCGGGCCCACTATTTGTTTTGTTAGTTTTATAATATTCTGCAGTGCAAGATTGTCTGCCTCTAATATATTTAGTAATAAACTCATTGCCAAAATAATAACGTACTAATAACAATACTAATGTCATGTAATGATCGGAGCAGAAATATTATCTTTCTTGTGTAAACTGATGCTGAATCAGTTTCTTTGATACATATCTAAATTTTTCCGCAGTAAAGTCATTTTGATATGCAATTTAGTATTGTGTTAAACAAACAGCATAATGGAATCTCTCAGATGCATCCCCAAGAAATAAAAGTTAACAGCATTGAAATTACAGCTGAAGGCATCTGACAGCTTAAGTAACAACACATTACATTTATTGAATTCAGGATTAAAGCTGTCATCGAATATCCTCTTAGCAGGACAACTCTCAAGCCTATTAATATTCTGAAAGACCTGGAAAATGATAAATATTCCACAATATTTCTGACAGCAGTTTTCCCAAATTTCATCTCTTTACGAAAATATTTATAGTCTGAAATTCTAGTTTGAAGTCTTCTTAAAGCCTTTCCAAAATAACAACTCAAATAAAGAATTTTATAAATGAATATCTAGTGTTAATTTGTTCATCACTTTCATGTTATTAGCGATGCGGAAAATCTTGTAATGTAGTTTTTATTTTAAGAATAACCTCAGCTTTAAACGGCTGAAAATCTTTGAAGGCCAAGGTTTCTCTTTGATGAAAAGGAACAACCAAATATCTAATTTTCTTTTCTTATCGATCTTTATCTCTAAATCCTTAAACTGCTCGGTTTTGAGAAACGGCTTTCTATAAAATAAACTGAGTGCTGCAGATGCTTTCGTAAAATCTTTGAGATTCAGACAATTTCATTTTTGTAGAATTCTTGTAAAAAATTGTATATTACGACTTTTTTTTATGCTTCTTACAATGAAGTCGCTATTAAATTTGATTGTAAAATTTCATGGTTTATTTGGTTTACGTTTATAAACAATGAGGAAACAATCACCGACACACCTGGGATAAATTAAACCCCTTTGGCATTGATCTGGACTCTTATTTTCCTACATTCACATAATTCTCAGCGAATTTTAAAAAATTCCCAAACCCATGGGCAATCCTTAAGGATATCCAAACCAAAATACTTTTTATAAACATTTGGAAAATAGCCTGATAACAGTTTCTTATGTTTATCAAGCATAACAATATGTAGAAGAAGAAAAAATAAAAGGTTCTTCTACTTGGAGTTTGATTTATACTAAAACCATGATGAAATCGTCAACGATCTTTAGTTTTTAGAACTCTTGAATAAGACACATTCATTCATTATTGAATTTTTGATGAGGAATACAAGAAAAATTTGCACTTCAATTTGCATAATCTCTTAAGATGACAGCAAACGAACCATAAAGATGTCCATTGAGAATTGCCCCTCAACTTTGTCTTGTATATTTTAGGCAATCGAGTAGACATGAACAGTTCAGTGGCTGAATTTTTTTTATATGTTGCATTAGTTTATAGCAACAAATCGAACACTACGTAAAGAAAGACGAAGTATCAAAATAAACTAATTGCATTTTCTACTGGATTTGTTGCTATTTCTGGAATACCTTAGAGTAGAGGAAATAGGCAGTCTGACTTCTTGGACTTTAATAAACATATCAATTCTATTGTTAATACAACATTTTTGGATACCTTACGTTAATTTCCTGAATAATCTTTCTATTGAGAATTACATTCAATTTTTCAATTTTGATCCTATGTAATTTTGAAAAGATTTTTAACCTACGTCTAGTAAAGATAGATTCTTCATCAACGAAATGTTCAGAACTAATTTTTATAATTTCAGAATGATAAATAAGGATAACAATATGAATAAGATCAGCTAATTCTATCGCTTAACTCGCTTAAGTTTCAAACTATTTGAAAAGCAATATTCATTGGTCACAAATAATCTTTGTCAGAAATAACCATTTTAAACAAGCTCATAAGATGCTTAGGTACCGAACAGAACTCATAATTTAAATTTTTCATTTTAAGCTATAATAAAGATTGAGTTAAATGTTTAACATTGTGAATTATTTATTCACAAGTTTATTTCTTGTGTTGTTGTTTGCTAATCATCCTATTTATTATTATTTTTATATCTCATTACTTATTATTTTTTATGATTTTAATATTTCATTTTGTTTATTTGCTTTTAGTAATTTAACTTGTTACATCATTTTTTTTTCCTTACAATTTTATTATTTGCTTGTTTATTTGTTAGTATTTTATCACAGTTTACAATTATCATTTTTCACTCTTTTAAAAGAAATAATTGGTTTTTTTTTCAGTTATTCTTCTTGAGAATAAAACGTAAAGTATAGTATTTCTGAAAATAAGAACTATTAGGCGCTATTTATTACAGTATATTCGGATTTTTGATAGATTTAAAAGCTTTTTTTCTTACAATGACATAACCGAATTTAATTTAAATTTTCCACTAATTTTAATTTCCTGAAATGCAGTCTATCAAGCGTTTTAATTTGATAATTCAACATTGTTTTAGAATTATATTTATTAGGATTATGGAGCCACCCTTCAAAAGAAAATTTTAGAAGTAGTTGAAGTTTTGTGTATAAATTATTTTTTTTAATTTTGTACAAATATTATTAATAATCACTTTATTTTACAAATTTGAAACATCACTCAAACAAGACACTCTTATAATTATTGAAAGTATATCGAAATATCCATTCGATCAAAGACAACATTCTTAAAAAAATAATTCCTGAGTACTTTAGAATTAAAAAAAACCCAACCTAATTCTAACGTAGAATATTAATACAACAATATTCATTAAATAATACATTTCCTCTCCCACATTTTTAGCTATAGGGAATTGTTTTTACTGTACATTACGATAAGTTACGATCCATCGCTGACAAGTAGTTGATAAAGATAACTTTATTGATCGTTATTAATAGTTACGATGCCTTTAAGCTTCAATTTATTGCTCAATAAATCCCCAAAGTTCAGCTTTAGTTTCCATAACGACAAATAAGCAAGGATCTATGATTTTTAGGGAACGTGATCAATTATCTATCTATACACACATACACACATATATATAAAAGAAGAGTCTATAAACCCTTTTTCTCAAGAACCACATGAGATACAGAGGCAAATGTGGTATCAAATTGTGTAGGCAAGCATGATCATGTTGTTAATCATCATCATCTTCACATATCACAAAATAAATGTAAAATTAAAAATAAATTAAAAATACATTTATTACAAAGGAATTTTCGAAGAGACTATTTCCTTCTCTTCTTCTTTTCAGCTACAATAATTTATAACAAATATGGGAAGTGAAATCATGATAGTTATAACATTTCATTGTA
>JAFIDM010010028.1:15333147-15365820 GCA_023159025.1 Thereuonema tuberculata | reverse complement strand
CCGTGGGCACACCCCATGTGAGCTTTTATCCTTCTGGATTTCTCGCTCTAACCCTACAAAGGTCAGAAATGCTGAAATTGTTGCTCTCCAGTTTTAAATTTCACAATTCTTCAATTGAATCGCAAATGTGAAAAAGGTACTAAGTCAACTTTTTGTACATTTTGAGTTAGGAAATGAAAATGGGTTCAATTGTGTTCAACCCATGCATCATTTAAATGGGAACTAAATCAGGCTTTTCCAGAAGTCTATGGAGGTCAAAAACTTGAATACTGCTTTACATTTTTTCATTATTTTCGCACTAGTGTTACATTGCCGTATGATACTATACATAACATATATATATAACTTATATGACTAAAAAAAATTGAAATCAAACATTTTTTTTTAACTGCAAAATATGACAATATAATTGCAAAACATGGAAAAAGGTACCTAAGTCACCCATAATTTGGAAAAAGGTACTAAGTCGAAATTTTTAATTATGTCTTTGTACATTTGCAAACTGAGGTAAAAATAAACAAATGACAGGCATGGGTCGGCTTCCACAGTCGTTTCACACCACACCAATGGATTTTTAATTGCTGGCTCTAGTTTTGAATGTGGAAGGTTTTTTTGTGTTTTCTCAGTTTGGTATTTCTATGACTTAGTACCTTTTTCATATTTGCGATTCAATTGCCATAGACGGCGGAAGAAGAGAAAGAGAAGAAGAAGACAAACACAGGAAAGAAAGTAAACATCCAAGACGTTACCGGGATTCGAACCCAGGTGCCTGCGTATCAGCCTCGTGGGAGACTTCAGTCTAAGCCACTAGAACATGCCGACACGGCGAATTGTTTTTATATAATCTAAAGATTATCACTAAATAGTATACAGAATACAGTATATTCATTTCAAAGAATTCTCAAGCTATCAGAGCTTAAACGAATGATGTTTCATCTTGCAACAACAGTAATATGTAAATGCACTTGATCTAATCAACTCTGTTCTGATTTCAAGTGAATTCTACATTTCAGATACATTAAGTTCAAAGATGAATTGATGCGGATTTATTTAAGAAATAATTGAAAATTGAAAATTGTAAATTATTCCACAATTTTATCTATTTTAAAAGAATTATTATTTGCTTTGTTTTTGTGCTAAACTAAGATTAAGTTATAATTCTTAAAAAATGAAAGATGGAAATTCTAAGAATTATTGAAATTTGTCTGATTTTTGCTTGGTGGATATCTTTAATATTCATTATCTTAACATGCTTCTTATATGTATGATCACTGCCTTTAAATGTACCGTTATAAACAATCTACCTTTGAGAATTTGATATTGTGTTTGATAATTCAACGCTTTATGGAAAGAAATAATAATGGACAAAACCTTATGGTTTAAAAAAAAATATTAATCACTATTAAAGTTAGGGCCAGCCTAAGAAATGAAAGAAAAGGAAAATGTAATATACATCATTCCGTATAATAAATAAGTAAGTGAATAAATCAGAAACTAAATAACTAATTAAATAACTAAATAAGTAAATGGCAATGGAATCAATGCAAAACTTTCCTCATACTCAACAGTTTCGAAATGTAAACGAGTTAATCAACTAAGTTTAGATTGAGTAAAGTAGATGATAACAATTGTTAATACAGGCTACCAAAATGAAATTATATCGTCACATACATAAATTTTGCACTTACATAAGAAATTTCACATCGATTACTGAATTATTGATTAACCTACAGCTGAACAGCTGTAATTCCGTAACAGCTGCTGAATGATGAAGGATGAGAAAAGATCATCCAATTTCAGCATTACATGAAAACAAGACAATATACCTTCATTGCAAATAAGAATAACCTTTTTTCGTTAATTATAAAAAAAGTTTTACACTATTCCAACTTTTAAATTATATTATTAATATCAATATGTAAGAACTATTTCTACAATAACGAAAAGCTGGTAATCACATAAATGATAAAAATAATAATTGAAATATATGTAAGTATTATTTTAAGCACTTCTAATTGTGAAGAAAATGTAACATAGAATTTCCTATTCATACGTTCAATCATTTCACTTATTATATTGTAGAATACAATAATGTTATATTAAATTATTAAGGCCAGATACACAATTTGAAAAGTTCCAAAAAAATATTTAGACAATTTAAAAGATGACCAGGTTTTGAAATCAAAACCTGGTCATGTTTTAAAATGTCGAAATACATTTTTTAAACTTTTCAAACTGAATGCCTGGCCTTAATAATATTTCACTTATTTTCCAATAAATACAGAATCGATTAACAATCCTAAATATTCACAACAAAAGCATTTAGCAAAATATATTATGAAACAATAAACAAAATGCATTGTTAATTTTTGACTAAAAGGAATTAAACTTAACAATAGACTTTTCGATTATTGTTGAGATTCACATTCCTCCTTTTTTCTATTATTTTCTGCTACAAAAAAAAAAGACGAAAGCAATATCATATGGCTACGAAAGTATTATGTAATAGTAGGAGTCGTAATCATAAGTCAGTACAGTACTACTAAGGAAGTCATGATCATCGACTTGGAGCGGAGCGCACAAGCAATTCAGCAAATCCTTTTATTCATAAAAATAATCCATCACTTAACAAAAGACTGTGTTCTGTCCGCCAATCAGGATTCAAGTAGGATTTCCTGAAGGTATGAGTGGAGGCTTTAGATTTTATATAAAATATTTTACTGAAATTCAAATGAAAATTTAGATTAAAGCTTAGAAAGAGATCATGTCAAAGATTGTAAGTAAATGATATTGTTAATATTTTCTCGAGTTGTTGAATTGTTCTTCAACTTATTATTGATATTTTTAGGCTTGAAAAAGAAAAGACAAAAAGAAAGTCTTTTTAAAAATTTGCTTTAGTATTAAATGTAGTTTTTTTACATTTAAATTTGTGATGTTGGAAATTTTGTTTTTGTTTGATTATTTAAGTTTATATTGTTTTTAATTGTTTACATTTATTTTAATTGTTTGTGTTATTATTTAGAGCATGTATAAGTTCTTTGATTTGTTAAGCATGTTTTATTCGTGGATGATGACTTGTTATTGTTACTTAGATCATTTGTGTTTTATTTAATTCACGTTTAATTTATTTGTTGTTATTGGAAAAAGAAAGATATATTTTCTTTTCATTGTGTATATATACCTTGAAAAAGTTCTTTGATTAAAAGAACGAAATATTGGTGGAATTTGGTGTTTTAATATCGATATATGAAGAGTTTGTTATACCGGTATTTAATATTTTGGAGTAACTTTGAATTTGACTTAAAATTTCAACAGTCTAGTCAGGCTCTTCATTTAATGATATTTCTAATGATATTTGTAGTTTCTTACCCATTCTTAGTGATTCAAGCTAATCTTTATAAGTTTTATATTTATTCTGCCGACTTATCATCTATCTATTGTAGCCCATATCACTTTCTTTTTTATTACCATTGTTAGATATATAAGAATTACATTGATGTATGAGTAATGATGGGTAAAATTCAATCTTACTGTGATCTCCGAGATCAATGTTACGGAGATCTATCCCGTAATAAAGAGAAAGCTTGCATTGATGTAATTGTTACCCACTTAACAATTGTCTACAGAAATGTTGAGAATGTATTGAAAAAAAAATTACCTTAGTTTCAAAATATTATGTAATGATGCAGATACTTTGAAAATTATTTTCTAAGGAATTCTAACTTAATAAAAATAAATTACGATATCTATGAAATTCTGATTAATTTATAATAATTTTATAGTTCACATACATAAAAATTTGAAAAACATCTAAAAAGGAATAGTGAATAATAATTAAGCTTAATAATAACTAAAGAAATGGCGAGAATATTTAGAAACTTTAAATTAAATTAAAAAAGTATACTTTAAAACACTACAAATTTACATATAACTCATTGTCATTGACTTTTCGGCGACTTGAATTCGGATCGAACTCTTTTCCATCTACAAATCGCTTGGAATCGTTACAGGCGATATCCTCTAATATTATGATTCAATTTCCGTTTTGCCATTTTAAACTGTTAAATTTTGGCAGCTGATACTTCGGGTCCTGTTGCATATTTTTGAGTGATATTTTGCACACTAGTTCAAAACACGAGTATCAACAATAATTAAATCAGACTAGTCAAAACGAAAATCTGGATTTTTACAAATGTCGCCACTGTTTACATCTTGTTGTTATTGTTACCCTTTATAGTCGACCGGACAGAGCCAAAACTATAGAATGTACAATTATGGCTGATACGTTATTAGATTCGTCTCGTTGTCGCGGAGTGCCATCGTCATTTCCTTTTTTTGCTATCTCAAATCGAAATATTCGCCAAAAATGCTAAATTGTGAAATTTTGGCAGCTGATATCTCGAACCCTGTTGCCTATTTTTGAGTGAAATTTTGGAAATTAATTCTAAACATCATAATCTACAACTGCAACAAAAATAATTAAAATCCGACTAGCCAACACGAAAATCTAAACTTTAGAAATTCTGTCCCTGTTCACATCTTCTTCCTGTTCTTCTTGTTGCCCTTTACTCGGCTGGATCTACAGCCAATTATGGCTGATACGTCATTAGATTTGTCTCGTCGTCGCAGAGAACCCTAGTCATGTGCATGTTTGTATATCTATAGGCTACTGGTTTCCGAGATATGCCTAAAAGCGTGGTACAAGGACAGCCTACAAGCTTAAGTATAAGACATATACAGTGCTGTTTTTTAATTTTTATTTCTAATAATAACTGTAGTTAGAATAAAACACTTTAGAAAGAAATTTTCCTAAAAAAATAGCCAAAAATGATTTGGATAGTAATTTATTTTTTTAAAAAAAGTACGGATTTGGACCTGGGATATCTCAGCAGCACTCGGGGAATCTAACCACTAAGCCACGGATCTTTCATAAATAAGCGGTTTACTAAGTTATATGTATTTAAGATCAGTTATAAAATGAAACAAAAATCATATCATATAAGCGAATTGCTATATAAATTAGTGTTTGCATGCGTATACTCTATAATGACTACTGCTTTATACAGATACTGGAGCTAGGCTATACTGGGGTACATCGAAAGAATAAGTACTTTGAAAACAGTAACAATATTAATATTAATAATAATATTGACTAGATTAAAACATATTTCCTCAAAGCAAAAAAGTTTCAATAAATTAGTATTTACAAAAACGCCACAGCTGGGTTACATAAAAAGTAGAATTATAATTCAAGTTTATTACGAGTTTAAACCTTGAAATGCCCACTGATAAAAGTTTTAATTTGGGAGTGAAGGCTAAACAAAATTAGGCAAAACAAGAACCTGAATCATATAGTGGATATATTTGGTAAAGACGGATCAGAGACTGACGTATACGGGCGTATCAGTTTGTTTTGTCGAATACAATGACTGGTGTTTACTTGATGACTGAATATTCCATGTGAAAGTCCACACAGAACCTTAATAAAAGTTAATATTAAGAATACTTTTATCGTAAACATAGCAATTAAAATCTTTTTTAATAATCTTTAACTAAATATTAAATTCAGTATTTTAAATTAAAAATACTTGCGCTTCCAATTAAACATGCACATTAAGATTATGGTAAAATAAGAACCTAATTTTGAAAATAAGTTAATTAAGCAGAACCTACCCCTAAAATGCATAAACCAAACGGAAAATTCGATAGTTTTATTACGTTTTATCTAGATTGTGCTAGCCCACAAATCTCCCATTACAGGTTATCTTTTTCCAGGTGTAAATTGGAAAGATAGCCAATTGCAGTTAGGGACCTCTATACCCAATTCGAAGTATTTATTCTGTGATTCAACATTTTTTTATGCGCGCACTATATGATTCAAGTTCCTTGTTTTTCCTAATTTTGTTTAGCCTACATTCCCAATTTAAAATCTTATCAGTGGGCATTTCAGGGTTTAAACTCGTAATAAACTTGAATCATAATTCTCCCTTTTTACGTCACACCAGCTGTGACGTTTATGTAAACACTATTAAGCAATTAGTTTTTGACAATCTATTAGAAAACGATGTTGCAATGTTAAATAACAGAAAATATTTCTCTAATATTTAAACTCAATATGCAATTAATAATTATTAATGATACAAAAGTTTTTCCATATATTAAGCCTGATGAAGCAGTTAAAAGACAATAAACTGCGAAATATTGCGAAGAAAAAAAGAAGATGTGTTTTGTATCATTAATAGAAAATATTTCAATTAGTTTCAAGTAATTTTTGGATAACATGTTATTACCTTGATGATTACATAGTCATGATTATCGATGATGATTGCTAATTTAGATTTTCTAAAGATTTTTCACTTCTTTTTAAGTAATTGCAGAAAGAAATGTTAATTATTATTTTCTTTTTTATTTATTTACAGGTTAGATTTCCTAGACAAAAAGATTCAATAACTTTTCAAATTAAATTATCTGTATCTACATATCTACCATCATTTAGAAGACAATGATTCTTCAATAAATACTGTTCCAAAATATCAGATTTATCTATCTCATTTCTTTTATTCTCTCATGAAATTTGGTTAATTTATGGTATTTTACATTAGTAAGTATTATTGTGTATAACAAGCAAATAACATACTTTTACAATATAAAAGTATATAAAGTCAGCGTTTCAGGTTTATTGGCATATTCCTATCTAAACTGTAAGGACATAATAATACTAGTAATAATAATAATAATAATAAACGGAACCCTGTAACATTTCAGAATTTGCTTTTCATCCTAATCAGAATTGTGAGAGAAATGCACTGTACACAATGAACTACTTTCTACGATATAATTTTATTTCGTTTCTGAGATCAGAATCTTTTGAAAAGGTCATAATGATGATGCTGTCCTCTTTCCCATTACTCCGATGGCTTCTTTCTGGTCAGTCAGTGACCTTTACTCATCCAACAACTCACTTCTCGTCTATTGTACAAGCAGACCATTAATCTTTAATTCTTTGAGAAAATGTTGTGCATGTAAACTATAAACATAATAGGAATTAAATACAGCTTTAGTTCACTATTAATTCCCTATTCCCAACCACAGTTCATTGGCCAGTTATTCACCTATTTATATCAATACTGAAGAAGTGGATGATGAATGTAAATTATATAATGATAATAATTATATGACAGAAACGTAAGCAATACAAAACGCGGTCTCTTCTTTAACAAAAACAATGATAATAATATGTAGTAAATATTAAAATAATTCCAATACATTAGATACAATTGAAAAAATGAACCTGGCATTTATGATTCTGCAATCTAAAATTTGGCCGCATCTACTATTTTTATACTCTAATCATTTGTAGATATTCTAACTGTTGTACAGACTTTTAGGAAACTTTTTCAGCTTAAGACAGCTTTTGATAACATAATTCTTTAAATATAACATCTTGTTGTAATTGACGTTATTTCTATTCTAAGTCTGTCTTCACATTTGCGTTTTTTTTTCTCAGGATTTAAGAATTTTCTTCAAACTGAATTCTAATCAAAAAGGTTTGAAATATTTTTCTAAAAACCCAATAATGCGCGGTTTTGGGATTATTATTCGTTATCAGCTGTTAGTAGATATTTGAAATTTTCTTAAAGTAATATTCTTTACTCATATACTTAATTCCTTCACCACTAAAATTTATATTTATTTATTTATTTATAGCTTTCTGAAACTAAAAAAAAATTTCAACTTTTTTTTAATTATTGTAAACTATATATTTTTTTAATTTCTTTATGTTGGTATAAAAATAAACGATTTTTCATATTTTTCTTTTTTTTATAAATTATTTTTTTGAGGTATGTTACTTTGGTGTATTTAACGTGTGTGGTAAAACTAAGAATTGAAAGAAATACTCAATAAACACACTAAAAAACATTTTAAGTTATATATTTAAGAAATAATAAAAACATACATTGCATAATTGAAAGGGGGGACCTTTGGACAGTTTCAGAGGCGTTAAGTCCTCCATCGTCAGCAAGATTAATAAGAATGATTAATAAGAATAAGTGTGTTTATTGAGTATTTCTTTCAAGGTATGTTACTTTACGTAAATAAAATTGAGGTTTTAAGTAAATTAAATTTTTTAGCCTTAGATTTTTAAACTAAGCTTTTTCAGCCTTTTCAAATTTTGTAAATGAAAACTTTTGTTCATCCTTTTCAGGTTTTAGAATCTAAACTCTAAATTCTAAAAAAAACCTCTACTATAAAACTAGAAGCAACGTAAATCAATTATAGATATATATAAGCTAAAGAATAGTAATGCATTTTTACAATTTACAATTTTATGTTTTATTTTTAAATTATTACCATTAAAATAGAAATGATCTAAAGAAATAAAATTCATTTTATATTCTGATTATTCGTAATATTTAATTTTTAACATTTAACCTATGTTTCTTGTAAATAAGTATTCTGCTCAAGTCTGCAACTAATATTTCTTATTTATAATGCCTTAAAATCACATGTTAACTAATTAAAACTGATTTTTGTTTACACGATTAATTTCTTTATGCATTTAATTTAATCATTTTTTTTATATATAATTTTAAAAACATAAACACCTGTTTATTACATTATTTACTTCATAAAAACAGATCCGGAAGAACTAATTGCTTGGAGATACATTTATTTTCTTCCTCGGAATTTTCAGATTGCAATGATCAATATTATCATCTTGACTGCTGGTAGGCATTTTTCCGCTCAGTGGATTTTCAAACTCAACTTTTAGTTCTACCACTAAATTTCTGAATACAAAAGAACCACTCAACTGTGAAGGTTAATTGACTTCCATCTTGGATTCTTCATTCCTCTCTGAATTCCGGTTTATTTTTTAAATATATTTAGAATATTCAAATGTTTTTTGTTACTCCTTATATTTTTGATGGTATTTTAGCATTTAATGAAGTTCTTGTTTACAAACGACATAATGTATATTATTTATTAAATATACAAATAAATATGTAAATATACATAAGTAGATTCATACCATTGCATTTTTACATAGTATTATATATTTGTTATTACGAGACAATATTATTAGAATGTCGTATGTGATGTTGTGAATTGTAATTTAAAATATAAATTTATAATTTGTTATAATTAGATGCTATTATTACTGCTTTAATGTTTAGTTCTCACTTATTATTTACTTATGTAGTTTTAAATAGGTAATAACTTTACGAAGTTTATATTTTTCAAATTAATTAGTAGTCTAATAAAATTACAATGAACCGATTTTAGAAGATTTTAAATATATTCTCAGTAAATGGATATCTACATTTAGATACAGTTTTAAGGTTAGTATCTGTGTTAGAAAAAGAAAGGAAGTAAAATTCCTACAACCAAGTTATAGATTTAATTATAGAAATTTATTACTGCCAACAATTTAAAAATAATAATTATCTAAGAACACTAGTAAATATTAGATTTTTTAGCAAATGAAACATGGAAAAAAAACATTCAAAATCTTTATTATATATAAGACGAATTCATGATGTTACATGTACTTAAAAAAGGATTTCTGTACGTTTATTGTAGACAGGACTAATTTCCGCTGTTAATTTGCAGTGTTTAGATGTTTAACCAGAATTATTATCTAAATATATCAGTAATTTTTTAAATGTAAAAATACTTATTAAAGTATTTCTTCTAATTATTTTTATATATATTAACAATTAAGTTCACTTTTCTTCTTAAAAATTAAATGAAACTTTGTAACGAACACTTCCTTTAGAATGTTGTTAAATTTAAAATTTATTATATGGATAATTATGAATATTGTAATCTTCATTATAACTGTAATAAAATGAAGAATTCATTCTAATTAGTATAAAATGAGTATTTAACGTTTATTTGCTGACCTCGGTCACGTCGATTACATATAGTTAATTAATATTTAATCGTTTAAAAACTATAAAAATATTGTAAAACTAATGAGAACGAGATTAGAACTTAGGCGTCTTTAAAGTCGCATCGTTATGCTTACTAGACTTGAAAAAAATCATTTACTCGAAAAGGTAGCGATTAATTATAGTAAAATGGATTAACGCTACCACGAATTTAAGTATTATTAATTAATTACTTACAGTGTTCTTTTAAAATCGTTACAATAGATGACATTAAAAACAATTCAATATTGGCAACGTTGGTGCATGATTCATACTAACGCAATGGTCGTGGTTATTAGTGTATAAGAGTATTTAATTATTTTAAACATAATGAGAATAATGAAAACATAAAGTGTTTGTTTATACTTTATAAAATTCAAGGTCTATTTTTGAAATGACAACTTACCGAGCGAGAAACAGAAGAGTCCTAACTTCATAGTTTGCTGTTGTTGTAATTAATTAAATCCACCCTTGGGTCTTTCATATTTGTCAATGGATGACGTGGCCAGGGCCTTCCTCCACCCGCTAGGAGACTATTTCACGTAAGGAGTGCATGGTTCATAAAAGGACCTGCCGAAAAAAGAGAATGAATGATGATGTTGTGGCATGATGAAACATCGACTCGAAAACCGCCTGTCAGATTCGCAAACTCAACACTGTCAACACTACCTGTAAACTTAGGTGTTACAAACTCAGACGACTGTGCTAAGATTTGTAGATATTCCAGCAGCGCTGTAACGATAGATGTTTGGTAAACAAAGCTCCATCAACTTTCTTCTTACCGCGGACGTGAAGAAATAAGGCTTGTTCTGTTGAGCTCCGTCGTCTCCATTCAGGAACAGGATATGGTTCAAGTTCAAGATGCCCCAGGCGACGACTGCAACCACCTGGCCTGGGCGTTCACCCGCACCAACCACACTGCCGTCGGAGACAGAAAAGAGAAAAGGAAACAAAGCAGAACATTAGCGTTAATCTAACGGTTATCAAAGTATAAGCTGACGTTGAAAATTATGCCAAGAGCGATATCATTTAATTGCTACAAAGGATTTATGTGTTACACAAAATGTGAAGTGTTGTTATTGCTTCAAGTCAACAAGTGATTTGTAAGGGTAGATCAAACAAAAATGCCCTTCTTAGTTATCAAAGGGTTATTTCAAGTCAATGGAGTGTAAATCTGTTTTTACTTTATGTTTTAACGAAAACATATTTTAATATTCAAAAATATAAAAATTACGTAAAACGATTGATTAGATTAAACTTCAATGAAATTAAAAGTCAACAATGAATATCATGAAGGAACTTTTTCGGGATCGGGGCGGAGGGGGAGACAGGAGAGGAGATCTAACCTACTAATCTCAAATACTCTTATATTCGAAATTATCTTTAGCTACCAAACATAGCCTTACTCCGAAATTTCGAGAACTGAGGGCGGACATTCTCGGCTCCCCTTCTATGCAGTCTTTAGGGAATGTATAAATAGAAGCATAGCAGGATCTCATCGAGGGGTTATATACAAAAATAACCCAATAATAATAAAAATAATTACTAAATCTTTGCTGCGACTAAGCTTAAAGAAAATTCTTAAGAAAAATTTGAGTAAAACATAGTTTAGACTACATTACTTTGATGCCATTTTGATTCAGTTTGTTAACTTGTCATCTACATTGAAATCAAAAGAAATAACGCCCAACTTATCTCCTCTCATCTTTCTACTGCACATGCGCAAAAGAATTTCTATCGTTATGTTTCGATCATCAACAGAAAAATAAGTACGCCACAAAAATTTTACAAAAGTTATGAACTAAATATTTTTCTGTCTTAATAATAACTTATTACAAATATTGAACATTATTACGTATTACTAATTAAACTGAAATAAATTGATAACTAAATTTTGATTTATGTTAAAAATTTCACTAAAAATAAGTTTATTATTAAGTTATTAAGCAAAATAGCTTTTCTCTCACTTTATCATTAATTTTAAAATTATTGTGTCTTTTTTTTTTAACTTAATTTTATTTAAGTTAAATAAATCAGTTTATTTCTCAATCATAAAATTTGATTTAATTTTGTAACAATTTTGATAAAATTAAACATATTTTAATTATATTTACTTTGTATATCCTGTACAGAGACATAGTTAAATAAAATTCAGAACAAACAAAAATAGAGAAAAATACTTCATTATTTCATATCTAAAATTGGCATATTTTATTTCTGATTCAGGAAGTTCTTCAAGTGAAGTTCTTCATACTGTCTCTTTTAGCAAAACAGCGATCAACATATCCAGAAACCTGTAAACATCTGATTTCTTATTACCAAATACACTGCGACAGCGTAATAATTGAATCGCACAACTGTCCTTCGTAGATAAGTAGCCGGCAATTTTTAGTGGAGAATAGGGATTCACTTTGGACTATTCGAATAAAAAAAAATCAGCGGCTAAAATCACTCAACCAAAAAAAAGCAGCCACTTCTATTTATATACTAATAGTATTTTCTTTTTTTTTTTATTTGTCTACCTTCTTATTTCTCTTTATTTATACAAGACTATGAGGATGTAGTGAGGGAGGTTTCAACTTTCACCTACTTCTCTACTCTACCCCCAACAGGCACAACTCTACCCCCACCTCCCTTCGACTTTCTCTTTCAATAAATTGTCGTTTCCTACTTGTGTTCATCGATGTATCCACTCGTCATTGATTGATCCACTACAATCATACAATACATGGCTGACTTTTAAAAGAAAAGATAATATTAAGAAAACTTATCTTTATATGTTTAGAGATCTGACAATATCTACTTGATGAGACATATAATTATCAAACAGAGTATTGTTAAAGATACTTCAGTAATAAAAATAAAAAAAAGTCACTATCGTTTTTTAAAATCAAAGAAATCTTTTACTAATGTTATTTTTTAATGATTTTTTAAATCATTTTTCTTTATTATGACAAAATATGCAATCTATAATAACTCAATAAATTAGATTGGTAACTCTAATTAATCAACCAAACATCGCTGTCAATATTTGCTTCAACATATCAGATAAAGATAAACATCAAACGTTAATCAATAATTTAATTCCATTAAATTACATTATTTCAGATCCTAATTTCGTAATTTCCAAATCTCTACCTTTAAATGAATTCAGTTATGAAAAGCATAAATTATGTTTGTTATTAGAGCATTAATTAGATATGCTTAATAGTTGTAAATAGGATAATTATAACTAATAAATATTTAAGGAGTTGTCTGTTTGTCTATCCATAAGGCAATTATAAAACTGTAAAATTTCACTCAATGCTTAGGGTCGTTAGGAATTGATTACAGTTGATTATATTAGTAATCAACACTTATTTCAACAATACAACAATAGAGTATTACCAACACTAGTGTATTGATCAACAATACAATACTAGTGTATTACCTTGATCTCAATTTCCTTCGAAGGTATTTGAAAAAAAGGCAAATTCTTCATTTTTCTGTAGTTAACGTCGTGAACTTCAGTACAGCCCCTGGAAATGTTATTCGGTCTATAAAGAAAGTAGAATTATTGAGAGTAAGAAAATAATAAAAATGAGAGCAATGTAAATAATCTTAGGAAGCAATTTTTTGTTTTTTAACTTAATGACTCTATTTAAGGCAATGTCGAAATACTTTTGTCAAATAAAACTAAACATCTCATTTTATTTATCTTTTGTCATCCGTTTATCCCTGAAGAATCTGGTATCGTTATCCATTTTACACTTGTGTAAAACATTACTAGATGATTTACATCAATCCTATTGTTGTACCTACAATGACATTCACGCATACTTTTTTTCTGTTAGGTCGCAGTAATTGTTAACAGTGCTAGATAAAATAGCTTGTTGTTATTTATCTGGCCAATTATCGCTTGTTATACTTACTGATTTAAGAGAAAACACATTTGATTGGACAGCCACAGTCACAGTCAAGCAATTATTTGATTATTTTTTTTTTTTTTTAGATTCAGTTAGTGCTTACTTTAGAAGTTACATCAACTCCTCACCTCAGATTGAATTTCTTACTCTGCTTACTCTATACTGAACAACATTTTATCAAAATATGTTCTATTCACAATATTTCTTTCGTAACATATAACTGAAAATGTAAAGTAAGTTATTATATAGTATTATTTACTCATTGACGAAACATTATTGTGTACAGTTAAGTGTCTGTTTCGATACATTTATGCTAAAATTACTTACTGATTGAAAATTATAATTTTATGCATAAATGTTATTATTAGCGACAACACGAGGCTGTAGGAATTTGAAACTGACTATAATTTTATCGAATTGATTCTAAATATCTTTATCATAAGAATAAATTCTGAAAAAACTTGAAACTTTTAGAAAAAAATAAAGGCCACCACACAAATATATTTATAACAAGTTTATACATTAAAAATCACAAACGTTTTCAAAACGATCTGCATTCCATTTTCAAGTGAGAATTCTAAACAAATTTTTCACACGTTAACTTGAAGCATAACTTCCGTTTTTTTCTAGTTTTTTGTTTTTTAATCTTGAAACTTTAAAAAAAAGAAAAGAAAAGTTATTTCTAAATTGTAATATCTAAAAAAATGTTCAAATCCAGTAATTGTCTCTTGTCCATAAAGTATGCCAAGTTTCAAGAAGATTCGTATAGTGGTTTAAATGTTATTTGGATGGGGGTGGGGGCGGTTATTACAAAAGCACACAGACATTGTTTTTGGTCTCATTTTACTTGTCTTTAGATTCTTTATTGAATGATTGTCGTATTAAATAATTTAAACAAATCAGTGCTGTTATTTAATATCAGAGCTGCTGCATTAAATAAGAGGAAGTTTTTCAATTTAAATAGAATAAACAGGAACTTTCAAAACATCACAGGTTATACAGGAAATGATAATATTCACACTGTGATATCTCATTTTTATGGAATGAAACTTCCCTTATTTCGTTTGCAATTTCTCTATCTTTGATAAAACACAGTCATTCTAGATAATCAAAGTGTAAATAAAAGAGAAATAAAAGTTTTAAAGAAGTTAGAGCTCACTTTCCTTAACATGCAGTAACAGATAAACGAGGCTTATCAAATCAGTCAGTCTGTGTGTTCGTATTTTCCAATAACTTTTGAGCCGCTATATGGATCTTCTTGAAATTCAGTATGCATACTTAAGGACTACAGAGGATTTAACTTTTATATTTGAAATCTGCTCCAAATTAGTCCATGTAGAGAAAATAGCGCGAGAAGTAGACAACAATTTCCAACGAAAAACCTTGGAATCTAAACAATGGATTTCAATTCTATTTCCGTTAATGCTTCTTTGTTTGGAACAATGAATATTTAATCTTTTTCCTAATCCATTCTGCGATGTTTGATATGAATAAAAGTAATCCAACGTAGACAATTTAAGTGAATGATAAGGTTTTTTTTTTTTCTTTTTCAGGAGGTGAACTGGATTTATACTGTTTATAATCAACAAATATTAAAACTTGAGAATAAATATAGGCTATTTACAATTGACGTTTTCATAACTTATTTATTCTTCTTCTTTCTTTTTGAAGGGGAGAAACATAACGAAAAATCACGTAGATTTGTGAATCCCGGATCGATAAAACGAAAATTCTGTAATTTCTTAATGGGAGTGATTGACAAATGAATCTTTCTCAACCTTAAGTTATGTGTAATCAATGAATCCTCCAGCTAAAACATTAAAACAGTCTTAATAATTGTGTAATATTTAATATTTTAGATTTAACAAAAAATTGCAGAATTCACTTTCTTTGTTCATTTTTCTATATCTCGTTATTTCCAAAATCAATAGGGATTTTCCTAGTAGCATTTATATTTATTTCTTAAATTTCAGCTATCTGTGATTTATAGTTGTCGAATTGTGACCACAGATAGACCTGTTCGACATAAGCATTTTAAATTAAAATTTAATAACTTTTTTGTTTAAGATAATAGAAGAAATCCACAGTTAAACTTCACATAGCAACAACAACTGAGTTTTTTAGACATTTAATAGTAATGTAAGGACATTTGTATAGTTACAAAGCCCAGTTGTTATTAATATGTGAACTTTTTTGTTGTAATTGTTTTTTATCCTCGACACAGGTGCTACAAAGTTTAACCAAACCTGTAACTCCTTGCGATCAGTAGAGAAAACGCCTTTGGGGGGGGGGGGAGTTCCATTATTCCACAACCAAAAAAAAAAGAAATTATTTGGTCTTTTCCAAATATTTTATTTACTTGTATATAAGCCTCGCCAACAATGACAGGACAACACTGTGACGGCTTTTAGTGTAGATACAGTATTTGCCCATCATATGTATGACTGATAGCAAATTAAAATGAAAGCATTACTAGAAGCATAAATGAATTTGTTTATTGAAAGGCTTGGTTATAAGTCACATTGCGAGTGAAAATTCTAGTATCATATAGGTTGTCCTGAAGGAGGAGTGGGACATGATACTATGTAGGTCCTTTTTTTGAGGGATTTCCCCACTCCGGGATGAGATATTATCTCGATATTTCTGCGCTCACCTTTATGTAATTGATGTAAGTTATATAGAGGAAAGGTACCTAATATGAGACCACTTTTTGAAATGCGTTTTTGAAAAGCTAAAAATAAAAATTATTTTATTTTTAAAATTCAATAATAACCTTACATCATTATAGTTTACAACACATTAACCAAATGTGGAAGAATAAACAAACTTTTCATGTAGTTATGAAAAGTTTACAAATATGTCGGATATCAGGAATGAAGTTAAGATTTCCTAATATGCGTAGTAAACAAAAGTTGTCATCTGAATAATATGAGACATTAACATGTATTTCTCTGAACAACTAACCATATCTTTCTACTCGTAGGCCTAATTATATTTGATTTTCCTACATTGAGGACACACAAAATTGTCTTCTTCAACACCACAATCTTCATGAGCCCAGCGATAACATATAGTGCACTGTGTCCATTTTTCTCCATGTTTGTCGTCAGAGAAATGAACCAGTGCAGAAGAGGAATTCTGTGTCATCATCAGTGTCCATATCGGAATCACCATCCTCATCAAGATGAACATCAGAATCAGAGTCACTCGATGATTCTTCTATTTTTCTATCGCATATCTGGACCCCCATGATATCGCATATAAGGAGTTCGCTATCTTGCACAAATAATCATACCTCTTGGACACTATATTCGTTTGAAAATTAAACCAATTATCAATAATTGTAGGTAATTTTATAACAAATAACAACAATGAAATAGAACTGCACTATCCCCTCACCTTTAAGCACAAATATTTATTTAGCACCAACACCACAGAAACTTGAAAAAGAAATATTTTAACAATAACCTCTCTGCGCTCCGTCCAACTCAGTTCTGGCGTCGTTGTCGTTGCTGTAATTGCGGTAGTCCTTGAACCCACTGGAAAACTGTTTAAGAAACTTTCCAGCAGAGTTCACCATCTACAGCGGCCGTAATCGCGGTATCTCATATTAGAGAACCATCGCAAATTAGGCACCTTTCCTCTACATCTCCCGAAGAAGGCCCGAGGCACTGGGCCGAAATATTGACATAATATCTCATCCCGGAGTGGGGAAATCCCTCAAAAAAAGGACCTATACAGTTTTTAATATAATTTAGAAAATGACCTTGACGGTCATTTTTCTTTTTTTGATGAGTACTTTGATGTTGTCTCTGTTTCGTGAATGCGACAATGCAACATAATGCTGGCCATGAGAAAATACCTCGCTCAAAAAGCCTCCCACGATTACGAATTCGGGCACACACAAATAGATCTACCTGTCGTACATGTGAGAAACACATGGGGAGAGCGTTACTTTATGCACAGACACAGATCTGGAAAACTAAATAACAATTTATATTTAATAAAATGGTTTGGATGGACGATGAATAAATGAACAATATTTAACAAATAATTTGAATGTAGTCCGCATGGCGTAATGGATAAGACAATCTGATATCGGATCAGAAGATTGTAGCTTCGATTCCTGTCGCGGACGTTCAGTTTACACTCATTACGTCATATAACCTTCCGCCCTCTAACTTATATTTAAAAAAAGTCCTGTGCTGCGAAAAACAAATTCAAAATTCTATTGTATGATTAAACATAAAGAAAAATAGACTGACATTCATTGATTAATAAAAATACACATAAAACATTCAGGATGTTTTAAAGTCACTGATACAGATCTAGTTTTGTATTGGGACTGTTTTGTTTACGGCATTATAATAAACTCCTGCAAATCATTCAGTGAAAACAAATACAGTTACTACATGTTACTGTAGATTTGATTTGTCTTTTGAAATAACTTTCATCATCAGAAAAGAAAAAGGTACAATTTCTATTTGTAAAATGCATATTCGTTGATCTGACCCCTTCGGCGAACACATTAACTAAAAACCTGTAGAATCTAGAAAGTGATATATTTTAAAGATAGGATTAGATTATTAAAAGGAAGACTCCTACTGATTTTGATATGTATGAGACCAATACATCAGAAGGTGTGGGCTTCAAATATTGTAATTTTATATTGAAACTAAAGTTTAATGGTAAACGTAATACGTTATAAGAAAGATGCAATGCTGTTTCGCCTACTCATAGAAGCCAAGTCCTTTGAGTTAAGTGAAGCCAAAATCAAAAAGCATTGAGGCTAACACAGGAAATTTCAATCTCATAAAAGTTTTAAAGATTGGATGGAAACTCCATAATTCGTTTCCTACTTTACCTCTTTTTTTGTTTTCTAAATTTTGAGAGATCCCAGGGTCAATGATTCAAGATAGTTACATTGTAATTAAATAAATTAATACATTGTCACACATAGCTACAGAATTGTGTAAAAAAATCATTGTAATGTGAACTTCACAAAAATGAACCCAGAAAGTGAATTCTGCATATTTTTGTTAAATCTAAAATATTAATTATTGAGACTGTTTTAATGTTAGGCTGGAGGGTTTCATTGATTATACATCACTTGTGATTGAGAAAGATTCATTTGTCAATCACACCCATAAGTAGGGTGATCAGACGTCCCGAGTTGTCCCGGATTTTAGTGCATTGTCCCGCATCTGTATATGCGCATCTTGTAATCAAGAAAGTGCTTTTGTTTTGTTGTGAAAATTGTCTGTCACGGATTGACATTCGGAAAATCTGGTCACCCTATTCATAAGAAATCACAGAATTTCCGATTTATCGATCCGAGAGCCACATATCTATCTGATGGATATGTCTTTTAATTATTCCATTGTCAAAATCTCTTCTTCATTTTCATGCAAACGTCTTTATTGATATAAGTTGGAACAGAAATGCAAAACTTATAAAAATAGTTTTACCACTTTAAATATGCAACTATTTATGAAGCTCAATAAAATGTAAACAGTTTAAATTAGAATCTGACAATAGATCTTCAGACAGACAGTGAATGATGTTAGAAGTCTGGTCAATTATTTTTAAAAATATTTCCATACATTCAAAAGTTAACATGACAACCAATTTTTTTTTTTGCATTCTGTTAAGTTTCCATTCCTGCAATAATATTTTGATTTAAGGCTAACTCTAAAATAAAAACTTTTTTTTGAAAACTATGAACTGTTGTAGCATTTTGTTTTTTAACAGAAAGGCTTTAATCAGATAAATTTTAAAAGGAAAAGAAAAATGCCCAGTTTGATATCATACACATGTTATCTATATATTATCTACATGAATCTTCCTTGACTTCCTCTTATCTTTTGTTTGCCAGATATGAACATGAAATATCGCTATATTTTCGCAAATATTAACTTCTCAGTTTCATGGCTAAAGGTGAAATGATAATTATGTGTTAATATTGAATTGAAAGGTTTTGTTAGAAGAATGACTTGTTAAATATGGAAGTAACATCAAATATATTATATGTAAATAATATATAGTTGGTTTAATATTTAAAATACGAGTAGCTATTCGCTTTCATTTTCAGGACGCCTTATGTAATACCTTTCTTTTTATTGTTATAACAATTGTAGTTGTTATAAGTTACAACTTTAGACCATTTCAAAAAGTTTTTAGACCATTACTAGAAAGCTCTAATGACATTATGTATGCTTTCTTACTGATAGATAAGAAGTGATACGTTAGCGCAATCTCAGATTTCTGTGGGCCGTTGTTAATGGATGAATATTGCTTTTTCTTTATTAAAGTACAGAGAAAGAAGAATCATCAAATACGGCGAAAAACGGATCACTTACTTGATCCTGGAATTCACTGAGAAGCAATATGGCGGCGCGGCGTCATAAGAACAGATTACTGTAAGGTCTGCACAGCCATGCTAGAAGTATAATTTGGAACGTTTTACACTAGTTTAAGAGTCAGAGTAGTGGAGTATTTATTTCTGAATTACTGCTATTGCTACAAATTTGTCCCATTTGACGGTGAAGAGAATTGCCAACGAGAGAAAAACGATGCGACCGCAGTTCTTTTTTCTTTCCCGGGCATTTTCTTTTCCTTATACGAAGGCATTTTTGGATTTGGATTATATTTACAAAAAAAAAGTTAATAATATAAAAATAATAATAACAGTACACAGATACGTTAAAGATTCAAAGAATAAAAAAAAAAAAAAAAAAAAAAAAAAAAAAAATTTTGTTCTCTTCTACTTTGCTTTGCAGAAATTTAAAAAATAGTTACAATGCTTTGCAATAGAGATAGCTGAGCATACATAGAATTAGTAATTCATAATCCATGATTTTCTTCTTTTTTTGTGTCTCGTATAGATGTAAACAGAACCGGCGTGAGACTATCATGCGCCCTAGGAAAAAAAAAAAAATGCCAACTTCGATTTTTAAGCACAGATGAACAATGAACTATTATATTTCCCTTTCATTACGTTTTTTTTTTAATAATTAATTTGTATGTGACCCTTAAAAGGTCAGTAGTGCAGCTCTGTGAGGTCTGCGCCTTAGGCGGCTGCCTAGTTTGCCAAACGGTAGCGCCGGTCCTGATATAGTGGTAATAGAGAGAACTCACTGGATTACAAGAATCTGAAAAGAACTCCTGTGAATAGTGATATAGATACAAAGAGCTCTGAGGTATGAATAAAAAACATTCATTATCGCAATGATCCAATCCAAAGTCAGTATGTACTAATATAATTGTTAATATATATAGTAATGGTTTACAGAAAGATAAATAAGTTGATGATAAATTTAAAATTGCTAAAAAAATTCTCACAAAAAGGACTTGAAAGTTAATCTTAAAATCCTGAAAAGACTAAAAATTGTGTTAATTTCGACATCAAATCTTTATTTTGGGTCAGTTGAGAATAATAATGGGATATATTAATATAATTCTTACTTTCAGCGAAAGTAAAGATAATCAAGATACTTGCGCATATATGTTTTCATTGTTCTCTGATTATTAGACCTGAAATTTCTTAATTTTAGCAATAACAATGTTGCTGAAAAAATCATTTTTTAAAAAAAATTCTTACAACGAGTAAACGTAAAAAAAATACCCCAAATGGTTCAAAAATAAAAATAAAATAAAATAAATGAAATACAAATCAAATCAGTTCAATTCTTATGAAATAGTTATGTTTAATTCAACAAATGTTAAATGTCAATCATTTCAGTCAATTTCAAAATCGAAGATTTTAGAAGTTATTAGCCATTAAAAGTTAACAACACTATTTTAACTTTACTACATTTCATTTATAGTTTTCTTTCTACAAAAGTCTTTTAGTGTTTTATAAAATTTAATTCATTCTTATTAGAATTAGAAAAATGGTATTTTCTCTCTATAGGAAGTCAATCAGTCTCTCTATGTATAGTTTTGGATGGATCCTCTTGAAACCTGGTATGCATATTTAAGGACTGGAGACGATCTAACTTTCATATATGAAATCTTTTTCAAGTCGTCTCTTGACGCGAAATTACTGCAAGAGAAGGTGGAAAAAAACCCATAGAAAATCATGACAGTTTTTAGTCTTCTGATAAAATCAGCAGACTAATATTCCCGATTTGTCTCTCCTGTGGACAAGTATCATTAAAATCTCATTAACTTATCATTAAATCTTATTAAATTATCATTAAGCACAACAATCCCAACAATCGCAACAATTGCGTCTTTTGCATTCGCAACAATTACATTTATAATGCAGCTCTACAACAATCACAGTAAACGCAACAATTGCGCCTTTTCCATTCGCAACAATCACATTTATAATAATAAGGAAATTAAAGCAATGTCGTTGATATTTTCTTATCAGAAGACGTTGCGAAGCATTGTGATTGGTTTACTAATCGCTTTCCCTACCTTGTTGTTTGTTGTCCACGCGCTTTGATAGGATTAAAATTAATCGGCTTCAGGCAACTTAAAGAAGGAATGGCAACTTTTTTTTAATAAATAAAAAATTTCTATATAATCAGCTGATATTATAACTTAAAATATTTTTTTAAAACCCTTTTCTTTTCTGTCGTAAAAACAGCTTCCATGCTTATATGGCGTTCATTTTGTATATATATTTTAATTTTTTTTGTTTTTTTGTTAAGGAAAGTAAATATTAAGTTCTTTTTACGAATTTCTTGTTATCCTTTATCTTCTACGAAATTGTGAATGACTAATAAATTTTTGCGCAATAATAATTTTGTAACTTATGAATTTATGATTTTAAATGGAAAAAAAACTATGTTTACCAAAAAGATATCAGTATGAACTCGATTTCGTTTTTTCAAAATAGATAAGATAAAGAGCTTAATTCCAATAAAGTTAGCGCTGATAAATTTCAGTTGCAGTTTAAATTCGCAAATTTATTTATTTATTTACAGTATTTGTGAAGAAGTTTTCTTAATTCTAAAGCATTTACCTTTGAAAGAGAGGCTTTGTTGATGAAGAGTAAACAGGATTTGATGTGAGGGAAAAATGAGCACTTCCCTTTCATTGTAGTATTTTTTTTCGTGGGAATGCGCCGTTCCCCTGGGATGTGAATGGAGTCGTCCGTGACGCTCTATCGACCGCAGCCCATCCAGGTGAGTCCATGGTCCGGCGTGTCTGCCAGGTGTGCGAAATAATAATTGGCTGCCTACGAAAAGCTGGTTGGCGGAGGTAGTGAGGCATGGCCGAGGAAGTCTCTCCATCTGCTAGCTCACTAGGCAGGAGAGACTCGGCCGACATGAAGCAGCCGACTGTCGTTCCCGTCAACGACGAGCAGGACACCGCCAAGAGCGAGCCGTGTGAGCCGGCGCGGGCGACCGAGGATGGCGACGAGGCCTCGGCTCACGTTGTTGCGCCCGTCCCGCAGCCCATCTTGGAGTCACTCCCTCAGGTGTTTGTTGTGAAATACTTAGGAAAGCGGGACGCCCGCGGCTTGTGGGGTATCAAACACACCCGCAAGCCCGTCGACGAAATGGTGGCAGCGGCCAAAGCCCTGAAACCGGGGTCGTTCCTTCCGTTCCTGCAGCTCCACGTCTCCGAGGAGGGTGTGCGCATTAGCGAAATGCCGCAGAACCAGAACAAGAACTTCGAGGAGGGCCTTCTCCCCATCGATATCATTTCGTACGGGGTCCAGGATCTTGTGTACACTCGCGTTTTCGCCATGATAGTCGTACTGGACGGAGGCAACTTCCGCGACCGTCATCCCTTCGAGTGTCACGCTTTCGTTTGCGACAGTCGCGAAAGGGCCCGGCGCCTCACGTTCTCCCTTGCCACGGCGTTCCAGATTTTTAGCCGAACACTCAAAGACAAAGGCTCTCAGAAAATCGAACCTAAAAAATTTGCAATCGATTTACGATCCCCAGAAGAGATCGAATCCGATCTGAAAGAGACGGATTCTGAGGCCTAAACTTGTGTGGATATTCCTCAAGTACTGACTTTCTACTGAACTTGGCCTATTACATTTTCCCAACTGTGATGAAAACCGGTTTTTCATATATTACCCTCCATTTGTGATCCTTACTTCCTTCCAATTCCCTCTCAGGTAACGAGAATTGTAAACCTTACAAAAACAAAAACAAAGGGAAAAGTAACTAAAAAAAGACAACGAGTGTTAAAGATGCTTCCAGCTTGTTTTATTATTTATTATATATAAACTCAGAAAAGTATCTTATTTTTAAGTCATTCCAATAAGCTTATAAACATCAGTATTTTACTTTAATTCTTTGTTGTATGTTCTACCAAAAATGCCTATAAATTATCCAAAGATTTTAAATGAATTATAGCTAAATAATATTCATTGACTTCTATTTTTAAGAAATGGTTTAAAAAGCTATTTTTGTACCTGTAAAAGTATTAAAACATGTTTTGGACCTAATAAGTATTAAATGACAATTTTAAATTTTGAATTCTTGCTATTTCAAGTAATTGAATCTAAATTCCAAAATTTTTTAAGAAAATAAAAAATTATAAGTTGTTTTTTTTTGGTTAATACTTTCTATACATACATATATATAAAAAAATCAGAGTATATGTATTTTTTTTTTCAATAATATTTTTTCTTTTTGACAAAAAGATATATCATAAGAATTCACTTCGGGAAATTAAGTGAAATTTTTTTAGATATTTTATTTGCTAAAATAAAGTGAAATTTTACAATTTTCTTTTACATTTACAAATATTTTTTTTTACATGAATTAGTTTCGGATACCGTTTTAAAATAATGTTCTTCCTAGAATATAATTATAAAAATATTTATTATTAAAAGTGTTAATGTCCATATTTTTTTATTTTTATTAAGTGCTAAGATGATTAAAAAAATTATTTTATTTATTTTGTTTTTTCTAAATCGCAAAGAGACGTTATTATTTAATTTTTTTATAGTGTATGATCCTAAAATTTGATAAAAGAAATATGCGAAATTAAATTTCTATGTACGTTGTTAAATTTATACAAAAACAATAATTAACCTAAATAAAAAGAACAAGCTGTTTAGAAAGCTTTTAGTTATTAAGAAGTTTATTGAATGTGATGAAAATTGATGAAAATTGTTTGGCGAAATATGTTGCAGCTGTTTATATATTTTATTTCTCGTTATTTATAATCAAAGTTCTACTGTCATTTAAGTTTTAGGCATGGAAAAATTATATTACTTTAAAAGATTTTGACATCTAATACATTCAATTTGTAGTAAAAATAAATATATAAAAGAAAAGCAGTACTTTTTAATTCAAAGATCACTTGCCTAGAATTTTTTTAATCAAATTCCGTAAAAGATTAAAACAAAACAAAATAGAAAAGAAATCCCTTAACCTAAATCAAAATAGTGTTAATCTCTAGTCCGTTAATTCCTACATTTAATGACCCTTTTTTTTTTTTTTTTTAATTTAAGAAGATTAGCTTAAATTCCTCAAGAATAAATCAAGTGAATCTGGTGAATGAAAACAGATTTTTAGGCGAAAGTCAATTTTTCTAACTGAAACAGAATCGTGATTTTCTATTAATTTTTAACTTAAGACAATCAATAATAAAATGAAGGAATTCCAATGCTTTAATCTTATTTTAAATATACTTCTAATGCATTTTTTCTCGTCTCATTTATTTTTTATTTAAGAATCAACTTTATAAATTTTAACTTATTTATTATAATCTTTTTTTTTTTCTATTTATAATTTCTTAAAAAAATTTGTTTTGTTTCTTAAGAGAAAGCAATCCTGGTTAGAATAAAATAGAAAATAAAAATATTTTCTAATATAAATGAAGTAGAAAAATAAGAAGAAAAAGTTATATCTAATAGAAAAAAGGAAAAATATGTTTTTCATTGATAAGTTAATTAGAAATATTTTTATTATACTATAAATAATGGTATACTTATTGAATTTAACTAGGTAAAATTTATTTCAAAGAAAATATCTCATGGACCTCAAAATTATTTTTGTTTACGAAATTTCCAATTACTTTTTACTTGGCTATGTTTCGAAATTTCGTAATTACAATTCTAGTAGATAATAAGATAAATCACCGTAGATGACAGTATTGTATAATATCAATTCTATATAGTAATATTTTTGTGTATTGTTTTCTTTCAGTATTAATGTTAATCCCAGCCAATTGTTGAATAGAGTTGGATATAGAAAAGTTGTCCATATATAATAATAATTTCTTGGTCATTATGTGAGGACATGTAATTGTTTTTTCTTAGTGTTGGGAAAGTTTCACGATACGATTAAATTTAAGACTACGGCTACAATTAAGTGGCCAAGAGTAATTATATGTAATTGAAATTATGCAAACAAAACAAAGACTGTAAAAAATACAAAAAGTGTAAAGAAATCAGAATAGTTTTTGTATTACCGGTACTGTTAAAAGAATGCAACCTTTACAAATCCAAATTTTATACATTTGTTTCTGTATAATAATATAGCAAGAAGTTACGCTTCCTGCTTTTGCGTTGTGTATCAGTAAGTAGCTACTATTTAAGACACATTTTCAGATGATGCTATTTTTCAGTTACATAGTGGTCGAATAATGTAAAAGTATACGAAGTGATCAAATGAGGAGGCCTCAGACCCATTGTTTGTATATAAAACTTAAATATAAATAAGGACATGGAAACCATGTTGATGATTATGGTTAAATAAGTTATTAAGATCCCTAAGAAAGATCGCATGTTTTTCTGATATTATTTGCAAATATCGTTTTACATTGAAAGAAAAGGAGCTTACCACATAATTATTAATGTTACTTAGTATTATTGACAAGGCTGTGATTGCCATGCTCGCTCATTGGAAACAGTTGTGGATATTTAAGATTCCTCTCTGTGCACTGGGGAAACAGGTAGATATTTACCCTGTAGGGAAAGGGCGGATTCCAGACATGTGGACTCCTCCACCCTTAAGTATTCCATTGATCGATAGACTAGAACTTACACTGCTAATAACTCCTAGTAAATGCTACCATCGTTTGTTAACTCCCTATTGTATATCAAATAATGCTGTTAAATTTAATTTTTTACACATGTTTCTTACTAATAGATGTTGAGGATTTGAATGTCGTCGATACATTAATTACTATCTTCAGTGCTTACTAGTCGATGTTGTGGAATTTTAGGTGTCTGTAAGTATTCGATAATTAATGGAAACCAGACTAAACTTGTTTCTATTACGATTTAGCTGTAGATGAAGTTTGTCTACGTTCTCTATAGACAATTAAAGAGAGCAGAAATAATGAAATAAAGACAGAAAATTTATGCATTCTACCAAAAAATGTTAAGTGCCCATTCAAGAATATGCCTTGTTATCCTTCCTGCAAGTGTTTTTTTCAAGAAATTTTCTTTTAACTAATGGAAATTGTTAATCTAATGCATATTCATTGTTGAATCTTGAGTTGCTATCTGTCTACTCTTTGCTATTGAAACAATGTGACAATTGGTCTTTTAAGTGTACATTATAAATAATTTGAATCCCCCAAAAATTATCCATATTATATTGTCATGTATGTGACGTGTTATTATTCAACGATGAATATACATAAAACTTTCTTTTCAGTTTGAAAAGTCCATAGAAACTTTCCTATGTTATGGTGAACAGTTGATATTTTGATTACTGTGAAAACCTTTTCTCTTTTGTAAAGCGCATTTTAATTCATTTGGGGCGCATTGTAAAGGTGGCACAAGTTTATCTATGCTTTTACAGTGATTTTTTTGGTCTTGTTTTATTCATTTTTCAGTTCCTAAAAGTTTTCCAATAAATATCTGAAAACTTAGCTAACACAGACGATTGCGTTTTAACAAGTTTATGGGATTTGGTGTATGTATGTGAAGAGTGTAATATCTTGTGCAGTTAGTACAGGAACCTTACCGTCTTTACTATTCGCAAATTTGGAAATTACTTGAATTCCAATCGATGACTTAATGATGGTTGATCATTTATAATTTCAGCAGAATGATTAAATAAAAAATGAAAATAATTAAATGGGAATAATGTGTTGCCACCGGGAAATTCATCGTAAATTAAGATTCTTAGTTCCTACGATTGTATTGATAAAGTCCTTCCACTTTATCTATTTGCAATCATTGGGTAATATTTCATTTTTCTATTTTTACCGAACTGTAAGGAGTTGAAACATTCCAAGAATATTTAGTTCTACATTAACAAAGGTAAATAAATATAAAAAAAAAAACCTACAAAAATACTTGGTAAAGACAAAAATAACTATTGATGTTATTTAAAGAAAGTGAAGTTCAAAATATATATTTGTATATAATTCCTGATGTAAATTGAAGTTTAAAATAAATATTTGATATGTTAAATAAAGTATTTGTTATTGAAATTTTTTAATTTCAACAAATAAGTTGAAATGATATTAAGACAGATTTCTTTAAATTAAATAAGTGCAATTATTTTTTTTTATATTCACATTAATAATAGTGTTATATTGTTAAATATTTCGTTATATCCAAAAAAGCTACTTCTTATCTTAACATCTCAGATTATCTTAATTGCTTTTTTATGATAGATAAATTAGCAAAACAGCTATTTGGGTAATAATAATTTTAAAAAAATGAAAAATCTTTAAGAGAAAGGAATTTAATTGAAAGAAATCATACATTGAAGATCTATTATAGAAAGTTCATAACAAAACAAGAAACGTCAATATAATACATCACTGTGGTCTTAATGGACCCTGATGCATTAGGAAACAATCAATTCATGATGCTGCCCTCCAAATGAACAACCCCAATTAGTTGTAAACTTACAGGGACTTAGACTAAGGCCAGAACAGCACTTTCAGACATCAATTACTGAATTTCCAGTTCCTGCATTTCTGATTTCATTGTATTCATTCCGAAGAAAACAAAACAGACCATCATTGTTCTTTTTCCCTCTAAGCTCTCATAATTCCCTTAACGATTTGAATATAATTTCTTCTGACTTTTCTGACTTATAATGACCTTACGAATGCTATGTTGAAGATATGACATCTGTTCTGAATTAACTTAAATACATATGTATTCAAATTACGTATGATATTGAATACCTATGTTCCTCAAGTCAATTTCAGATTATTGATAGGTCTCATTTATAAAAGCTTTACGGTTATTAAAAATTGTCAATAATAAAAGTTTAAATATTTTGATGTAAAATACATGAAATCCAAATAACTATTTTAAGAATTCTTAGTTATAAATCTACAAAGTTGATTTTTCGCCTATTATAGCTCTTACCTTTTCTTTAAAATTAAATGCTAGAACATTTTTTTTTTACTTTAGCGTTTAACAGCAACTTTCCTTCGCGCTATGTATCTTATCGCGCTCAAACTTAAATATATTTAACCATAATCTTAAATCATCAATATTTAAACACTCGAATCTTAATAAAGAGACTATTATTAATTACAAACGGAGATTGATAGTCAGTTGTTCTACCTTATGCTGTTCTAGATATCTCCCAAAATCACCCTAGATTGAAGCCTTTCCTAATTTTCCTAGCAAAATTTATGTTCATAATCTTTATTTCTAAATGGTCTCCATTTATTTACTCAATGTAAAATGAAAATACTCCCTTCTTTCTGTACAGTAACTTTTATCCTCTCTCCGAATTTTTACTTTTTTTTCTTGATTAATTCTAAACATTTTTCCTACAAGTACTGTATCATCTGAACCAGTGGAATATTACATGAGCTGGAATTCTTTCGACTTCTTAGTATGTAAATTATAATCAGTAGAATACTTCCCAGTCTCCACTAAAATGTTTTATTTCCTTGTTGTATTCTCAACACATATATATCTTCGAACTCTTCAAATTGGTTAACATGAAAATTTTTATATTCTAATATAAAACAGTATTATCTAATTTTAAATAAACATTTAGCATTTCTCTGAGAATTTATTCTATTTCTAAATTTCACTGATTTACTTTTTGGATAGTATAGCATTCTTTTCTATGAGGAAATTTATATTTTAAGAATCATACGTTAAAGAAAAAAAACACGTTAAAGTTAAGAAATTCAGATATTGATAACTTAGTATTCATTAGCGTTGTCAATCACTTTCTATCAATTGCAAATAAAGACATTTATTTTTGTACGGACTTAGAAATAGATAAAAAGTGACTATCTGTTTCACACCAAAAAAACGAAGAAAAATATTGCTGAAAGAGACGACTTTTGTTTCCTGAATTATTTTTTTTTAAAGTGGGAAAAAAAAATCCTTAAAAAACTAAGAAATCTATATGAAGTAAATGTACATAGAAAATAATTTGGAATTTTTTTTTAATGTGCCTTCGCTATGCAAAATATATAATTTTAGAAACTTCCACAATAAAATTTAATTCAGCAAGGCTTCTTTCTTTTACTGCTTTAGAGAAAAAAGCTACCATTTTTAATATTATACGTTTTTCAATTTAGCCATTTTTAATTTTATACTCATCGTATTGATTTTAATATATCGATCACGTGATAGTCGCATCAAAAGTAACTTTAAGAATACGATGCAATGAACAGATTCCTTATTGACAGAAAAATCGATATAGTTAAGGGATTGTAAATATTGAATTGTAAACAATCCATTAGAACGAATACATTTTTAATGTCTCGTAATGGAAACAGCTTACTGCAAAATGAACGAATTTGATTTATTTATTTCTAACGATTTCATTGAAGTAAAAAGGATTTAGAGTGCTATCATAGAAAGTTATGATTTGCTCTACGTATTAACTGTAAAAACTGGAAAGTTTCCCATTTTCCCCAATTAACATTAAATCGTAATTCGAAGCAACGGACGGTCTTAAAAAAAAAATAACATTCTGAATTCATACTTTTTCTTTGAGAACTTCTTTATTAACAATATTTCCATCGTAATTCTTGAGGTTATATTTTCGAAACCTTCTTCTTACATTTTCGTAAAAAACAATAACTAATAGGTTTTAAATTTTACGAAAATGTAAGAAGGTGGTTTCGAAGATATAACCTCAAGAAGATCGGAAATAGGGTCGAAAAATTGTTAATAAAGAAGTTCTCAAAGAAGTATGAAGATTAATTAAACGATAGTGGGAAATATAAGCTTGACATATAAATACATTCTCAAATTGTTGACTTATGTTTATAAAAACTGCTTAAAACTAAATGTTATTCCGAACTTCTTCAGGTTACATCTTCGAAACCACCTTCTCATATTTTCTTAAAATTTGAAACTTGTTAGTTATTGTTTTTTACGAAAATGTAAGAAGAAAGTTTAGAAAATATAACCTGAAGAATTACCATGGAAATATTGTTAACAAAGAAGTTCTCGAAGAAGAAGTATAAAGTTCAGAATATTATATTTTTTTTTAAGACCGTCCGTTGCTTGAAAGTCGAATTACGTTTTAATTTTAATTGGGGAAAAGGGGAAACTTTAAAATTTTTACAGTTAATACTTAGAGCAAATCATAAAACATAAAATTATAATTATATATTTTACTTTTTCTTATGCTAAGTTTTACAAGAACTAAAAAGTTGATTGTTTTTTACTGTTAAAAGTTTAGTCAGATGACTGTTTCTAACGTGAATTTAATCGAATATTTCAAGGAAAATAAATAGAGAGAGAATCTTCCCTCTTTCTCTGCAGTAAAGGTGAACATCCAAGCAAAAGTGAACAATAAAAAAGGACGGGAAAGAATTATTTTTCCAGTTGTTCGTGGGGGAGTAATTAATCGTAGATCTTAGGGTCAATCTTTTTAAGTTTACGTGAATAACAGGTTTGATGTTGTGAGTTGTGATTGTTATAATTCATTAGATGGATCCAATGCAATAAATTTCACCCATTGTGTTCGTCTAAGCAGATCTTGACCCGAGTTCAACAATTATTGCTGCTGATCAACGTATTGTTTTCTTCTGACCTACATTTCTAACCCGAGCAACGAGATGTGATTGTTCTTGGTAAGAGCACTTCCGTGTCATCTGTGGAACTGGAAATGTTAGCATTCACATATTCCACAATGATTAGTATAATTAAAAGCGCTGTAATGACTGTTTCTTCTTCTCGTATTTATTTTGAATCTAGTTCGTATTTATCTTGTATTTTGAACTTTCTTGAACTTTAATTTTTATGGAGGAGTACTTAATTAAGCATCGTAATTTCATTAAAAATGATGTTGCTGTTTTTATCTTGGCTTATGTTTTGCTGATACTCGGGGCATGTCAATTGCTTTTTTGGGAAACATGCATTGGAAATTACATATTTCTAATATGCTTAGAAAGCTGAAATTTTTGAATTGGCAGTTGAGTTCATAGATATACAGTATATAAGATTTTTATCGGGAAACAGAGGGAGGAAGAAGTGAGGAGGATGACCAGAAATAAAGAAAACACATTCTATTACTATTTTATGGAATTTTAAAGAAAGTGGTACAAATAAAAAAGAAATGTATAGAAATGTTCATTCAAGCCCGTATTCGAAACTGCTAGATAAGCAACAATTTTATTTTTAATTACTAATGTAGTTTGCAAAAGTCTGAAGTTAATAAGAAAATAAACAAACAAGATAGATTTTTAAGGATTCTTATAGTTTTATACAAAAAATTAATTTTTATTTTATCTTCTGAAACAAAATTAAAAAAATAATAGACTTTTTTTTCTTATGTTTGCATGAAGAAATTGAGGAATAAAACTCAGATTAAAAATTTTAAAAAAAATGATTTAAGAAAAGAAAAAATTCAATAATTTTTTAAATCTATTTTCTTACGGTATTTCTACCTTTACTAACCATTAAAGAGCCCTTCATTTTAATACGATTCTTTTTTTCTTATACAATATAATTA
>JAFIDM010010028.1:15301768-15319432 GCA_023159025.1 Thereuonema tuberculata | reverse complement strand
ATTTTAGTAAAAAAATCTGTAATATTGTAAAAGGATTTACTGCTAATAGGAAGTGCTTAAATATATAAATAAATCTGATATCTCAAACGTTTGTCTTGAGAATTTTATCAAAAAATATATAACTTACAAGTCTGCAAGATTGTAAAATAAGAATAAAAAAATAAAATAACAAAAAATTGAGTATAGATGGTTGACATATACAAATATATGATTACTTATTAGCATTGAAAGTATTCAACGAATTAATTTAACATGCTTGAAATGTCTTGATACTTATATTAGTTTTATATAATAGTATCATTTATAAAAAAAAAAAGGAAAATTTTGTATTTTATTTTACTTTGTTGTTGTTTTTTTGTTTTGTTTTTTTACTTTTTTTTGTCTTTTTTTCCTTTCTTTTTTCCGTTTTGAAATTTAATTTCTTTTAAAGAGAGAGATATAGAGGAAAAAAATAAAATAAAATAATTAATAAGATATTTAAAAAAAAAAGGTTACAAACGAAGGCACAATGCTAAAATAAGGAATTCGCACCCTGAGTTGTCACCGGGAAGAGCCTGGGACGGACCGTTTCGTCCCGGTGAGAGCTCAGGGTGCGAAATCCTTATTTTAGCATTGTGCCTTCGTTTGTTATCTATTTTTTGAATATTTGGGCACGTTAAATTTCTATTCTTGAATAAGATATTTTCTTTACTCTTTTTTTTTAAGTATTTTCAATAAGCCGTTTTTTAACGGTTTTTTTTTTGACAACAGATATTTTTTGATATTCTGCGAATATATTTATATTCATATCATTTATGATTCTTTCTATATTTAAGTTTATATTTCTTTGCCCGTGACTATTAAAATTTGGAGGGTATGATAGTTTTATTTTATTGTTTTGTCTTAGATGATAATTTTGATTACTGTTAGACTTTATTTGTAATATGTTATAGTAGTTTTGCATTATTGTTACAGTTTAACCTCGTTAAGTCGTCACTCAAGGGACCAAACATTTTTGACGACTTAAGCGGAGTGACGGCTTAGGCGGAGTGGGAATTTAAAAAAAACACTGAAATACAGTATTTTCATGAATTGCTGTAGGATTCGGTGAGAAAAACAAGATTTTCAGAAATCAATTCTTGCAAATGAATGAGTGGAAGATAAAAAAAAAACACTTTTTATAGTTACCACATTTTAAACGTTTTAAAAGAAAGGCAATGTCTGTCTTTGAAACGTTCCAGCCAACCATTGCTGCCACCGAAATCTTCAATGTTCAACTTCTTATCAATTTCCATGGCTTTTTCTTTGAGAATCACGGAAGAAATCGGCACATTTTGCGATTTGACATGTTTTAGCTATCGAATTAAAACCTCCTCGATCTCGTCAAATTTCGATTTCCTCATTCTCTTTCTTTTGTCTTTTCAATCAGCTTCTTCAACTACTTGTTTCGATGAAAGAATATGGTTTAATGTAGTCCTGGGAATATGGTGTTCTTTGGCAAAAGCTGTTTTAGAAACATTTGATTTTTCAAAAAGTGCAATTAAATCTTTTTTTTTCTTTAAAAGATAACGAGGTAAGTTTTCGTTTCCCTTGCATGTTAAAAACGTAATCGAACCACGAAATTGCAAGAGAAAAAAATAGCCCTTATAGCGGGGCTTACTCGCTATGAAATGAAGTCACACTCAGGAGCATCAAGAAAAACGACTACACGAGAATTGTGCTTTGAATGATTAGCAGCGAGATTTCAAGAACCCAAATCCTCCGAAGGGGTAGGAAAGGAATGAAGTGACAGGCATGGTCGAAAATTCCCCGTAAAAGCTTGGCTTTCTTAAAGTGAAGGGGCGGGGCTGAAAAGACAATACGATGGCATGCAAAATAGAGAAGAAAGATGCTTTTGGCCATTTTGAGAGTGACGAGTTATCCGGAGTAGAATTAAATTTGGTGACGGGTAAAGAAGAGTTAATTTACATTATTGTGTACAGATCTTGTCGGAATCAAAGGAAAACGACGATTTTAATGGAGTGACGACTTATCCGGATGATGATTCAACGAGGTTTTACTGTAGTAGTTTTGCATTATTATGTTATATATAAATTTTTGTTTTGGGAATAAAATTTCTTACTTATTCAGATTATAATTTCTTTTGTATGAATTTTTCAAGACTTTTGACCCAAAGGTCACACATCAAATTGCTCAGATTTCAAGAAAAGAAAAACCATGATACCCAAAATTTTAAAAGGTGACCTCTGGTTGTAAAGTTATGAACGAAAACCGAATAAACTAACAAGTCATTCCTGTAATAGTATTTTATTTTCCTTTCTCATGATTTTTATTTTGAAAATTAGGAAAATTCAATAAGAATTTATATACTAAAGCAAATAAGAAAACTAAAGATGTAAAAAAAAATAAAATAAAATAAACTTTCAATTTTTGATGATTCCACTGGAACTCGTACCTATCCGTCAACCATGCGATTTATATTTCTACAGACAAATGAAAGATTTCATTAAAAGTCTTTAAAATTACACATTGGTAATAGAATGAAAACGCGAATATCCATTTCGCAAAAATTCTCTGTAATCAAATGAGGTTGTTGCGAAATTTCTCTATGTTTTGAATGTTTTCTTATGAAGTATTATTCAAAAAATGTATTGAATGAGTGCAAAAGTTCTACCCATTTTTATTACCCATAAAGAAGAGGAAATAAACGCAAAATGAACAGTACCTAATATTGTGCATAATCCCCATTGCTATCTAGGACCTCTTGCCATCTTTCTGGTAGGAGATGAATCCCATGGCGGTAAAATTCCGGCGGTTTCGAGTCAAAAAAGCTTGGATGGCAGTTTTCACAGCATCAAGATCATCAAAGATTTTCTGACTGAAGGAATTGTTCAACGCACGAAATAGGTGATAGTCAGTTGGTGCCAAGTCAGGAGAATAGGGAGGGTGGGGTAAAACCTCCCAACCAAAGCCCAGTAACTTTTGGCGAGTGATGACAGCAGCATATGGTCTAGCGTTATCGTGATGAAGAATAACACCGCGACGATTGATGAGACCTGGCCGCTTTGCTATCAAATTTGAATGCAACCTGTCTAATTGTAGACAGTAGAAGGCAGCATTGATGGTTTGGTTGAGTGGCAGGACCTCCCAGTGAATTATTCCCTGCACATCCCACCACACACTCAATAACACCTTCTTGGGATGAATGTCAGCTTTCGAAGTCGATGCAGGCGGATCAGAAGGGCGACACACAGTCCTACCACGCTTTACGTTACGGAACATAACCCACTTCTCATCTCCTGTCACAATTCGTGTCAAGAATGGGTCATTTTTGTACCGGGAAAGCAAGGAAACACAGGTGGCAATTCGGTCATCCCGTTGCTTAGCTGTCAGGTTATGTGGAACCCACGATCCAACTTTCTCGTAAAACCCAACTTACCCAGCCGTCTCTCGACCATTGTCCGGTGTACGTTGAAGGTCTCCGCTAATTCTTGCACGGGTTGGGTTCGGGCTGTTCTTTATGGCTTGGTCAATATCGTCCTCTCCAACATGTGATGGCCGTCCACTCCTAGCCTGATTTTGGCAGCTTCTGTCTTAATTCCCTAAATTTACGAAACCATCGACGACATGTGCTTATGTCAATTCGCATTTCAAAATATATAGATAGATATATATATAGATATATACGAGGGTGGTCTGAATAGTTTCCGAACTAACAAAGATTCAAGATTTCTGCAAATTTAGTTTTATTTCTCTACATAGTCTAATTGTAAGCCTATACGCTTCTCCAGCGATGCTCCCATCTCTTCAACCCGTCGAAATAGTACACGGTGTCTTTCTCTGCAAAATAGTAGTTTACTAAGGTTATGTCCACCTCATTCGACGAAAATCTCTTTCCTCCGAGAGCAATTTTTAGCTTAGGGAACAAAAAAAAGTCGCTTGGGGCTGGATCTGGTGAGTAAGTAGGGTGGTCAAGCAGTTCAAAACGTAATTCGTAGATTTTCGCCATGACAACCGCTGAGGTGTGACACGGCGCATTGTTTTTCTTTCTGCAAATGTGGCTGTTTTTCCGAAATTTCTTCCTTCAGCTTGTCAAGTAATGATGCGTAGTATGCTCCTGTAATGGTTGTCCCTTTTTGAAGATAATCGATTAAGACAACTCCATGAGCCAGAAAACAGTCGCCATCACTATCCCAGCCGAAGGAACAGCCTTTGCCTTTTTTGGAGCCGATTCCCCCTTGGCAGTCCACTGTTTTGACTGTATTTTTGATTCTGGAGTGTAATGGTGTATCCAAGTTTCATCTACAGTAATTATCCGGCGCCAAAACTCTGATTTATTGTGCCTAAACTGCGCCAACAGAGCTTTTCTGGTCCAAAGTAAGAAAACGCGGCACCCAACGCGCGGACAGCTTTCGCATGCCTAAATCTTGATGCAATATGTGCCAAACGCGTTCTTTGGAGGTAGTCGTTAGTGGTTGCAGTTTTTGGACGTCCCGAACGTTCATCGTCACCCAAGCTTGTACGGCCACGTTTAAATTCAGGTGCCCAAAATTTCACGGTGGTAAATGACGGTATACAACATATAACTCGTCTTTGATTTGCGTAGGCATATTGCCTTTCAAAAATAAATATTTAATGATAGCTCGATACTCGATTTTTTTCCATTTTCACAACATTCACATCGACTCACTCAAACGATTGTCAAACAACAACTGCGCATCCAAAATGACTGCGCAATTTTGAGTACCTTTCAACGCATTTGCAAACACACTCCCCCACTTTCGTTGACGAGTGCTGCCATCTTGATGTTGTTGTCGGAAACTTTTCAGCCCTCCCTCGCATATATATAAGTTTATATTACTTGTATATAATAATAGGTACTTATATATATAATAGTTACTTATATATAAGCATAAATAATAAGCAGTTCTTATATATATGAATTATTTCTTATATATGAATTATATGAATGTAAATTATTTTTTATTAACTTTTTCCAAATCATTTTGTCCTTCATTAAACATTTCGTTAAAGAGAAATACTTTTACTCGCGTAAGTACTGAGGTTAAATCTTAATTTAAATCGTTATATCAGTTGATATCGTATACTTTTCTTCATTCACTAAATTTACATACATTTTTATAAATTTTAAAATTAATCTCATTTGAAAAAGGCATTCCACCATTTTATTGAATGTGTTGCATTTCTAGCAATAATAATAAATTCTCCTTTCCCACATCCTCTTACATTCAAATACTAACTGTTCCCAATTTCATTCTTCTTACAGCAAATCTTATCTTTTTGCATCCTAGTATTTTCTTTGTTTTCAGATTTTCCCTCCCTCTTATTGTTAAGAAGAACCCTTTTCTTCTTTCTGCGTAAATCATATGCTTCACTTGAAGAATAGGAATTTTTTTATTATAATAAAAATAACATAATCCAGTATAACTTATTTTGAAAAAAGCCCAAAATCTGAACATCATCCTGAAATGAACATTTTCAAACAAGATTCTGGTCAATTGGTCTAAGTGATTCATGTGTGAACGATTAGTGGTTCCTTATGTTCTTATGTATAATCATCAAAGCAATATTAGTTTATACAAGTACTAAAGTGATGTGTCTTTTGTGGTGAAGTTGTTTCTAAATATCTACAGAGAAAATAGCGCAGCGTTTCAGTCTTTTCTCTTCATTTCCTTTTTAGGACTTTGCATTGGTATTAAGATAAAAAGCATTCAATAAAGAGTTCATATCGATTCAATGCACAATGGTTTTTGTTTTTTGTTTTTTTCTTGCCGCTGTTTCTGGAGAAGTTGGTTAAACCAAAAGAGTTTGATCATACGCCGCCGAAGAAATTGTGTAAGTAATAATAACAAAGGTTTCAACAATATTTTTTTTATAAAATACAGTTCTTCAATTTCATCGACAAATTTTCGGAATAATTACGGTAAGACTGTTTCGGTCTCATACTTTTTTCTTCTTTATAGTTAAATTTCTACAAGCTTTTTCCAAAACACTATCTTTGATAATTTTTGGCCAGGATGTTTTTGACAACAATGAATCATTTTTCTGTAAGAAATAAAAGATGTTCTGTATTCTTTTACACAGATTGAATGATTAATAATTGCCTGATCATTTAGTGCAAAATCGATTGTTTGTTGCTTTTGTAGGACCAGATGTTCTGGTATCAAATTCTTGGACAAATGCAAATTTCTTCCAAATAGGATAATTTTTATTTAGAATAAATATAATAACTTCTAATTAAGTACTACTGCCAAGGAAACGAAACGACAGTTCAAGAAATATATTAATATGTTTTTTTATTTTATTTAAAGGCTTTCAATAATGTAAGAATATTACATAACTGTACTACACTGTAAGAAATTATTAGAATTTTAAAAATAAAAATTATTTATGAATGTAATAAATTTATGTATCATAATAATCAATGGAATTTTTCAATTACTCACCCATTGATATTTATTATCAAGCATATTTTGGAATTTGGTTTCCGCCGATCACGGAACAGGAATTTTAAAGAAAGTAGATAGGAATGTTAAGCCTTCAAAACTTCTTATTGATTCATTCAAGTACAGAACTTTACGATATTTTGTATTATTTACAGATTATTTAAATAGTTCTTTCTAGTGAAACATCACAAAAGTATCAATCAATTTCTCATAAATTACTGATTCTTGATCTACTTTGTTTTCCAAAAATTTAACGTTAATAATAAACACTCTATAAATTGAATGCAAATTTCTTTTTTAAGCTAGATTATTGATGACATTGCATTACTTCTGATTTCTTTTTTTAAGTAAAGTTATTACAGATTTTACACAATCATTGTAATAAATGGATACAAGAATTAATTTTCAGATTTTCAATTCTGTTAAAGGAAAGGGGCATGATTAATTTTTCTATGAGATTACTATTACTGATAGCACGTACTTTAGAGTTCATATGATTCATGTCCCTGTTTCTACGAATCATGAGATGGAATCTTAAATAAAAAAAAAAAACCTATTAGTCTTCACAGGTCTTTGCCATTACTGATCTTTCAGATTTTTTCTTCGATAGTGACCAGGTCAAACAGCCAAGTAAAGTAATAATAATAATACAACATTGCTGACCCCCAGGGCTTGGTCCACTTTCTAAGTTAACTATCTTCAACTTTCCCTTTTATTCGACCTCGAGACATTTCTTTTTTTAAATCACTAAACCAATGAGAAGAATTATGTTTTGAACTCAAAGTAGTTGGAGGATAAAAAAAAAAACAGTTTGTAAGAGAAATGTCAATAAACAGAAACAGAACTAATTCGTAGAATACTGTACTCAGTCCGCGCAATTCTTACCATGTTTTTAGTCAGATTTCCAAAAGTAGGCTCATGAAAGTACAGTGTGTACACGTGTGTATGTGTTCCCAACAATGTTCGAACCAGAGATTGGATCATCATGAAACTCGATTTATCAGTAGATCTTGTATTTTACATTTAATTTTCATAAGCTTGCTTTTGTTTTGACATTGGAAATAATTAAAAAAAGTTGCAATAATATAACGATCTATTATCAACAAAGTCTGCTGACTCGAAATACCGAGAACAATCATTTCGAATAGTATCCACAATTAACATGATTAGATCAAAATACAACACAAACAATGGTGTTTTACATTGTCCCAGGCCTACAGTTAATTTTACCTCATCTTCCTACAATGGCAATCTATATCCTTCCGTTTTATGTATCACTGTGCTTTCGGCTGAACAACCTCAACTTACTATTACATGGAACTATGATACTGATTATCTTTCGGTTTTCAATACGAGTTATAAAGACTCGTGCATTCATTATATTCCTTATCAAAAGATTCCAATTTAATAGCTAATGAGGATTAATCACATTAATTTAAAGAACAAGTACAAATAGGCTTACAAGGATTGTAAAATTATAATGATTAACATAAAAATAATATACATATTCTACAATGAAAATTGAATATTTGGAAAAATAAAGAACATAAATAATTCCAGAAAAATACGCAAATAAATGCTGAAAATCTTAAACTGATATTACTGTCAATAAAAGCAAAAAAAGCCTATAAATATCTGTTATGCCTTAGGAACGACATACTACAAGATTACAAGAGCAAACTTAGGACAAAAACATTTCGAAAATTGACGTAAATGTAGCATATACTTCTATGAAGGCTGGATGGGGCGGGAAAGAAGACACCACGTCGCCATGTAGGTTTTTATCAATCAAACAGAAAAAAAAAGCGTAATTTACTCTAATGCAAACACATCCATTTAAAAAGAAAGCATATCATGAAAAGCTTTTAAATATTGAGCTGACTCCGTTTTACTGACCAGATAAATATACAAAAAAATATTTTATACATAACAAAATAAGTAAAATACATCTCCCTGTTTGTTACAAGGTCATCTGTACGCAATTCATCAAAGTAGAAATAAACAAAAAAACAACTTGAATCTAAAATAACACTTCTTTATCAATGCAAAATATAATGATCCAAATATTGTGAAAAGATATTAAAATCAATTTGCTTGTTTAAATAAAAAAATATATTTAAAAAATATTATTATACGATTTTTTTTTTTTTAATTTTTTTAAAGTTTTGGCGATTTTCGAACTCAAATTTTTAAAAAATATATATATTTGAATGTCTTTCAGTAATCTATAGACACGATAAAATGAAACATCGATAGAAATTTGGACATTCAATAAGCTGGCATTTGAAGAAACTTAGGGTAAATGACTTGAACCATTGGATTTATCCCAATAGTGCTGAATGTCTTGGACAGTTGCTATAAATCGGTCCACCTTCCTTTATTGGAATTGTTGTTGGTTTTCTTTTTCTATGAATCTCCTAATAAAATTTTAATGAAATTTCTTCTTATAAGAAGAATTCATGAATACGCATATTTCGTGATGCAGGATACAAGGACTGAAATTGCCGCTAATATGTTTACATAAATTAGCATGAACATAATGTCAAAACGAATTAAAGAGCATAAAACCATGTGAAGTTACTTTTCTTGTTTGTCTACGTTGTGAAGGAACGTGAGGCTCATGCAAGTGTTGTCTCTGTCTCTTTGTTAAAGTCTCAGTGTGTTTGTATTCATTTAATAACCTTTGAACCGCGGAACGAATGTTCTTGAAACGTAGAGTACGGATAAGAGTGGATCTTATTTTTGTATTCGAAAATATTCCCGTATAGGTACAGACGGATAAATTTGTAAAAAACCTCAAAGAACAGAATTAGAAGCAAACCAATGAACTGATACCGAAACACATTAATCAATATTCACTACAGTGTCCACTGCTTTGTCTACCATCAAAGGAAGTTTTAGTCTTCTGATAAGATCGGCAGACTAATAATCCCGTTTTGTCTGTCTGTGAACAAGTATCATTAAAATCTCATTAAAGTATCATTAAATTATCATTAAGCACAACAATCACAATAAACGCAACAATTGCGCCTTTTTCATTCGCAACAATCACATTTATAATAATAAGGAAATTAAAGCAATATCAATTATACTGTCTTATCAGAAGACGTTGCGAAGCATTGTGATTGGTTTACTAAATGCTTTCCCTACCTTGCTAATGTTTGTAAATTAGTTATTTTAACTTAAAAAGGCGCTTCTTTTCAGCAAATGGGAATTTTGAGGTGGTGTCTGTATTCGGCAGATGTTATAATTTTAGAAATACATAAAAAATTTTCACAATTTTAACTTACAAAGGAAAAAAAATTAGAACTTTTTAAGAAAAGTGAAGCTTACTTTTCTAAAAAAGTTCTAAATTTTTTTTCTTTCAAGTTCTTTAAGAAATTTTTATGTACTATTTCATTTAAAATACTGCAGATGTTTTAATTATGTTTATTTTCATTGGAAGTTTTGAAGACTTGTTTTCTATTGCTTTTGATAATGTTAATAAAGAATTAAGTTCTTTTCGTAATAATTTTAAGAAAATTGATAAATTTGCTAATTGATCATTTTTTTTTTTTTTTAGCAATAAATCAGTTATATTTGTCATCTTTAAACAGGAAGTGATTTTACCAATTAAAGGGAACCTGTCATGTTAGTATCCTTCAACAGGCGCCCACTTAATGGTTTTGCAAAGTTAAGGAATTCTTGTATAGATGCCAGTGTGATTTGAATTTATGAGTGTAATCTGCAAGAAAAGGAAGCCAACAAGGAAGTGAGGTAAGATTTTGGCAACGATTCACCGCAAGGCTTGTTTTATTGTCTTCAAAGATGTCTTTGTGGTTCCGCCATTCGCCACCATGATAAAAGAACGCATTGTTTCGGATAATGGGTTGGAAATTTTGTTTATTGTTTGGAAAAGTTGCGTTTTTTTACAGTATTTAAAAAATGAAACTATTACAAGACTTTTTTGAGACAGTCAAGGCTTTCTGTGGAACTGGAAGAAGATCCTGATACCATACCATTTACTGAAGAAGATAATGCTCATTATGGCAATAATAATAAGCTGCTTTCTTAAGGAATAAAATTTAGCTGAGTTATTTTAGGAAATGACAATGTTAAAAGTGGATAATCACATGTGGCATCTTCCTTCAGTTTTTTGAGTGATTACTTGACATCTACCCAAAATGCTTCAGGCAAAACCTTAAGAAGCAATTGTCTCTACTTCGAGGTCAGTGATGACACGCCCAGTAGCAACCATAGTTTTTCATTTTCGCTGCCAAAAAAACAGCAATGTAAACATCCTGCAGCAAATAATAGCATCTGAGCAAACCGAAAAAATATATTCTAATTTAAAATTGATAATTGTTTGCAATTTACAGTATCGTAATATAAAAAGTTACAGAAATCTTAAATAATGTTTAATTCCTGTTACGCCCTCTTAAATACTTTTAAGTTATATAATATAATTACAGGAAATAATTTATATTTTATTTGTGATTCAAGGGTAATATAGAATCAATTTATAATTGAGAATTTTTAGAAACAGACTTGGTTTTGTGTCCATTGATTGATAAGCGATAGGTTACATAGCAATCAATCTGTGGTTTTATATCTGTGGATTCTGAGGTTTCTGTGGCTTAATATTATTTACAATAAAAGTAATAACTTATATAAATGTATGTTACTTCGCAAGAAAATATTGTTGCAATTACTTAAAACCTGAAAAGGCATAAGCCATAATTTAATTTCAATCAATTTACTTAAATCCATCGATTAAAAACTGATCAATTTCAATTCCATCGTTTCTATTTCTGCATTAAAAACAGATGGAGTAAAAAAAAAATCATCCTGATACATCAGATTCTTTTTATTGCAAAAATCTCATCTTCAAATGATCCAAAATCTGAATTTTAATGTTTTTTTGTATAATTTTCATTAAATCTGATAGAAAGTATACTTCGGTAAGAAATCAATAAAGTTCCAGGAAATTCACAACTAGGGTATTATTATTTCTTAAACTTATTTTTACTTTATCAATAGATTTATACTCTGATGAAGAATTGATTCAACAAATTCTTTATTTACTGATTTCATTACTAGCATCTCGAGGAATATTTGTGATGTTCTAAAACCCTCTACTGAATCAAAAGAGATATAAAGAAAACAGTGCGAAGAGGAGGAGTGCTGGGTTAGTCACAAAATGACTACTCAGCAACCAAAAATAAATTTCCAGAATACTTTGATTTCTTTCTTTTTGGAATAACAATTGGAGATTGGGAGGAAGAAGCAACATCCCCACCAAGTCTCGCCTCAGAAGGCCAGTGGATGTCACAAACTGTACAGGGCAGTAAAATTCAATGATATCACATATAAACATCGGTACAGTTGTTCTGTTCTTTTTAACGGCGTGTGCGCAAGTAGATCATTAGTTTTCATGAATAAAACAAGTACAACGACAGCTAAGAAATAGTTGTTTACAATGAAACACTCACTGTAAAAGACAGGAAAGGAATTAATTGCTTCTGTATATCAGTGGCGTATATAGAATATATTTTCGCGGGGGGCCCAAGATTAATATAATTAAGTAGACACCCCATGGAAACCTATCTGTTCAACCAAAAAGAAACTATAAAACCCAGCTCCCCCTCCCCCCCCCCCCTTATATACGCCCCTGCTGTATATATAAAATGGCAAATATGACACAAACGTCAAAATTTTATGAATGATGTTAGAACCTGGATAACAAGAAATGCCCATCCCTTATTAAAATTCCTCACAGATAACGTGTTGACATAGAAAAATAACTTACTTTTTAGACATGGAAAGCAGGCCACAACTGAAGGATAAGCATAAAATTAAATTATTATTTCAAGATGTTTTTCAACCTTTTTCCATTAATCTTTTTTTAAAACATCGTCTCCTCCCTTTCTTATAAGCACCTGATACATTTTTTAAAGATTTATTCAAGAAAACTTAAATTTATCTTAAAAGCATCTAGTTTGTATGTGAAAAAATGTTTATGAATTAAATTAGACAACGTCACAAGTTGAAACTACCTTTAAAACTAGTTGAAAAATACCTAACGATGACAACTTCAACCTGCTAAAAATTATTAAAATGTAATAATTATTAAAAAATTATAAGGTAATTTGTAAAATTAAAAGTAGTTGGAAAAACTTTACCCCTAACACAATAATGCAAATAATTGATCCATGGAGAATCAGAAAAAAAAGAATAAATGTCTTCGGTTCTTCTACAGAAACAACACAGGAAGGTATATTCAAAAGTCTCAAAAGTTTCTACTTGATTTACTAATTACAGGGAAACCTCCGATTAAAAAAAAAAAATACTTCACTGACAAATGAGCATTAACTGGTTGGAATGTTATTATACATATTTCAATGCTCATCTTCAATTTACAAATTTCAGTGGTTTTATTTTGGTATTTTTTTCGTTTTTTTTTCTCTGAAATAAAATTCCTTCCTTTTTAATAATAATAGAAATAATTGTGGTTTATTTTGTTTTTAGAAATTCAAAAATAGTATTATAATCATGGATCTAACTATACAGCTGCATATTTATCTTTATTTTGAGAATTATACCAAATAATTTTTTGTTCTTTTTGCTTTTATTTACATAAACAGTCACGCAGTGTTTTGTCAAGAATACAGCAGATGGCAGCACTAATAACGACTGCTGTTCGAGTCAATGTTAAACAAAATTTTAAAAGTTAAGCTGTGGGACTAACAGTTGAATTGTGTCTTCGTCAACAAATTACGTTCCATGACCTACAGTTGTAATGACAGTTTGATTTCATTAGGAATTGTGGTTAATAATTAAAATGAACCAAAAATTTTAAAACGTTAATTTTAATCTATAAATGACAAAACAAAAATTATATAAACTTTTAGTATATCCTCTTAGCTAAAAGTAATAAATATTTTTATTATAAATGCAATACCATATTTTAAAACGTGCTTAACGCTTATTAAGATGGAACCGGTTTTAATTCTCATTCCGAACTTTTACAAATTTATTACCTGTGCTTTCTCTGATCCATATTTAACCTAAATTCTCCAGCTTCTGGAATGTAATGTTGATCTATTGAGTAGTAATATTTTTGCACAAATAAATTGGTGTACTAAAACTTTGTTGGTTAAAAAGAACAATATGTGGCTTATTAATGGTAACTTTGAAATTGTAGTGCAATGGTAATGGCTTCATCTTTATTTTTAGACTCGCTGAATATGGCTGTAGACATACTGAAGGCATATTAATAGTTCAAATTACAGTTATTCAGTGTTTATGCAAATATTCCTTTGACCTCATTGGACATTAATATCAGGCGTCTGACGCATCTTCCTTCAAAGTACTTCTATCTTTTCTCGTCTGCTAATAAGTGTTTTTACTTCCTCTATGTGGTTCATTATTGCTCTCATGAATAGATGAAAAAATGAATTAAACATCAAATAAGCACGCCTCGAAACCAGTAGCGTGAGAAAAGTAAAAGGGAGGCAATAGAACCCCTGTGGCTAATGGATATATGATCTTTTCTTATTATTTGGTTCCACCTAAACAAATGAAGAAGTATTCATAACTTTCTATGGAAATAGTTATAAAATAAAAGTATATATATGTTAATTTTTTTAAATAAAGGTTGCTTACAGTTGCTCTGTTTATTATGTATTGTAAAGCAAATCTAATTCAAAGGAAACTTTACAGAAATAATTTAACACACATGTTTTTATGTTGGAAACTATTTCCATACAAATATAATTATTGGATGTGCAATTATTACTGCTGTGTTTAGTATGCTTTGATATTAAAACATTTCTAATATGCAATTTAAGAAGATGTACAGAAAAATGTTCCAATTTTTCTGCAGTTTTCAAATTATAACTTATTCTGAAATGAACTTATTTAAATCATTTTTATATTTTATTATAATTTTTAATGATACTAACAAAGATAAAGCGTAGAGTCGATTAGAATGAGTAAAGTTGAGAAAAATTGGAATGATGAAAAATTGGGCTTCTGGAAATTAAAATATACTCAAATAGTGATTATTTGTTATTTCATAAAAGATTTTTTTCCTTTTAAAACTACAAGTTAAATTTCCACTCCAAATACGTGGAAGAGCAAATTACAGGATTCAGAAATTCTGTTTTACTAATAAAAATTATTAGCACATTATTTTAACACTTCAGGCAGAATAAAAGCGAAGATTAACAATTTTAGAGATTCAAAAACTTGCTGAAAAATCAACTGTTTAGTAAACAGAAATAAATTTAGAAATCATGAATGACAAAATATTTGAAAACTACCGAAGTCTATATGGCGACTATTTGAAAGTTGAGATTATATTCATTATATTTCATAGCATTAGTATTGTAATTTCAAAGGACGAAAGTTTTCTTGTGCGAGATTCTTGGAAGAAAAACGGCATTGAAACTTTTTCTCGATAATAAAAATACTACGGATTAATGATGCTTCCACGAACAACCAAGAACAATTTGAATATTGCATGAGATATCTCACAACTTTGCGAAATACCTGTGCCCCTTAGCAATTCCCTTCCACTCGCCTATTACAAATTGTTTCCTTCTGACTTTGAATGATAATTAGTTCTATCACAATTCAGAGTTGTTGTTTTTTAGTTATTATTATAATTATTATTATTATTAGAAATATATTTTCTTTTCGACAATTAGATTAGAGTATTACTAGATTTATCCTAGATTTTTTTTGTCGTCGGTAGAGTTATATATAGCAGTGGCTCTCAAAGTTTAGAAGATGTAATTTCTATAATTTATGCTTTCAACTTAGTGTAAATGTAACACTACTACTACTAAGCACATCACAAATATCCATTTTGTAAATAAAAAAAAGTAAAGCGTTACCTTTGATATTGAGATTTCAGGATGATTATAGTATATTATTAATTTATTACCATTAGTCACCTTCCAAATGGCAGTATTATTATCTAATCTGCACGCTATTTGCAACATAGAAGATGAGTTCTCGGCTGTCGAATTCTATTATTTCTTTCAGATTCAGTTCAGGAGTCAAATAAACATTTTGCTCATTAATCCAGAATTTAAATACAGCTATAAACCTTGCAGATTTGCTCAATTAATACCTGTGTTTTGCCAGGAGAGTTCCAGATATGTTGACATCAGCTACTGCAGATCTTCCTCCATAAGTCTATCCGTCATGTCGTTGAATAACTTTATTTAAGTAGTTTATCTTATCACGTCCATTTCTGTTTCCAGTAACTATTATATATATCCTGGCCCTCAAATGTTTTTATTTTCTGGACTATGTTTGTCATTGCATCACCTGGCAAAGTTCTAGTTCTTTCGTCTTCTCCATCCATTGTCTTTCCTAAACGATTCCTCAAATTCATCAAATAAGTATAATTGTTTTTCTGTCAAGTTTCATTTCTGAGGAAAGAAATTCAAGTGTTAATTGGTAATTTTAACCTTTTATAATTTTAAAACCTCTGTTTGTTGATGGTCAGCTGCTGATAAAACACCTGAGTCTACGGCATATTGATAATTAATAAAGCCAAGAAGTAAAGCGCGGGACTGCGATCTGCAGGAACCGGTTTCAGCCGGAATAAGTTAGCTATTTTTCTACGAATTCACTTCCAGACAGGTCCAAGGGATCACCCAGCCCTCTGAAGATTGGGCACCTGGTTTCTTTTCCGGAGCTTAAAAGTGAAAAAGCATCGGGTTAACCGTGACTTCAATCTATTCTAAAACAGGAACCTTACCTCCAAGGGCTACATACGCTTGTAATGGGATAATTTAACTTATAACTTCAATTGAAAGTGTGTGGTTTCTTTCCTTTGTGAACTTTCCCAGCATTTCCGCTAAATAAATACGTTCTTCGATTCCATATCAAACAATTCTGCATTTTTGAACTTCGAACGCTGAGAACTAACACACTTCATTTCGCCTATACAGGTTAATTCAATTTAAGATAAATCCAGTAACGGGTCAACCGTACTTCCGAAACTCTGACATAAATCTATAAAATTTCTCTGAATCGCTTGAGTTTGCTGCTGTTCACACTGTTGTAATGAAACTTAGGTCTAGAATTGTTTTGTAGGTTTGTTAACGGTGAAAAAACGTTTTACTCAATACTCAATATTCCATGAATGAAGAATGTGACATCAAAACTAAAATACAAGTCAAGATAGATTTGAAAGAAAAAGAATAATGAACTTAATCAATAGCAAGCAAAGTAACTAACTTTATCTCGAAAGCAGAAAAGGCAATAGTAACATTAACGAAATTTTGTTGAAACTGAGTGGAATAACGAAAGAAGTTACTGAAAAGTTAAGCTAAGTAAGTATTCTTAAGAATTAGAAGAGATCAAGAAAAAAAAAACAGGATATGAAATAGTTTCAACTTCGTAAGTTTTTGTATAAAATGAAGTAAACTAAAAATTGTGAATGCAAAAATACCAAAAATTGTAATATTCAGTTTATAATTGTTGTTATTCACAACATAATTAATTCATTTATATTTATTTACTTTTGTATGTTTGTATATCAAGTGTTTTCTTTAGCAAAATGAACTTACTGAGCAGCAAGACTTATTTTCTAGGTCTGAAATGTCATTGGAAGCGACCAAAAATAATGTGAGTGAGGAATTTTCTTCGTAGAAGGAAGTAAGAATGCAATTAGAAAGATTTCGTCACAGAAGTGTGGGTGGAAGGTTACAGAGTGCCAACTTTGTCCTTCGCGTTCAGGATGTAAAGTCAAATAAACTAAATACTTTCAGAGAATCTTTTTAATTTTGAAGGACAGATAAAAATTCTCTTAAGAATATTTATTTTGTTCATAATTTGTAAAGCCTGTAAAAACAGAAACTTTTTTTCGTTATTTTTATTTTATTTTATTTTATCACACATCTATATAATTCATTGAATCAATCATAGAAAGCATCTGTGACAGGATTTATGCAAAACCCTACATGTATTCAACTTGGCAAAACACATTTATAGTTTTTTTGTGAAATGCTATTTGTTTCACTCTGGATATATGCATGAACAGATATGCTCGTGTATCTTTCAACAGAGAATCATATGTGATACATCAAACTATATTGAGTTCATATTTGGAATTAATTGATAGTGTAGATCTTATGAGATGTTTGGGGTTTGTAAAACCATTTATACTGCGGCCCAATCATTGCGCTTTAGTATTTTTTGTAGCTCTAACAATAACATT
>JAFIDM010010028.1:15285597-15301368 GCA_023159025.1 Thereuonema tuberculata | reverse complement strand
CCCAATCATTGCGCTTTAGTATTTTTTGTAGCTCTAACAATAACATTTTGGTGTAATTTCATATTTCAGAATAAAATAGAAAACTTTGTAACACAGTATATCGGAATTACTTGAAAATTCTGTAGCAATCTCGAAATAATTTGAGGACAAAGTCTTGCAATGGCTACGTTACGTTGATCTCTGTCTGTAGAAAGGATGCAAGGCTATTTTTAAATGCCTAGTAATGATACAGACGTATGATGTTACTTCCCATTAGGCAATTGGGAACCTAAGAGGTAGGCCAATCTCTGGCGGCGAAAAAAACAAACGACTTATGGGTGATCAGAAACTCGACAGTCAATTGAGGTGGTATTCAGGAATCAATACAGTTTGTTGTTTCTTGCAAATTTATAACTCGAATCCTTTTTTTTTTGGAATATTTTGTGAATTTGTGATTCCCAAGAAGAGCATATACTCTAGGAAGTAATCCGGAAGCCGTTTCCTAAAGAAAATTGAAGCGAAATCGAAAGTTTTAGCGGCGTGTGATCACAATGATTACAGAGAAAAAGCAGATTAAATGTTTGTGTTATTTATATAGATAGCTTATTTCAATAATCTACATATAAATTTACTAAATGATGATAGAAATTCATTTTATAGTGTGATCGAAAAAGAACCATAATTATTCGTTTGGATGCCTTCGCATTCTTTTGTAGTTAAAACAAGCTTGTTTGAAATGTAAACAAATGTATTTGCTTTTCTTTTATTTTTTACCAATAATGAAGTATTTTCGAAAAAATTAAATCTCTCTTTTTTTTTTTATTTTGACGTTTTTTTCCCTCCAATGTTCCGCGATCTTAGTGAAGTAATCTATATTATTTTGAGTACCTAAATGTAACATTGTCAGCCTCGTGGTCTGTTTGTAAAACTACTGATTTCTTGCATGAAATAATAATGCAGCATAAATAGTTTTCATTAAAAATTGTTACTTTTACTATTAATATAAAATGTGTAAATAAATGTTCAACAAAATAATCGAAAAAAAAAGCATTACAGTTAATAACAATATTTTACTATCAAAACACATTTTTAACTTTTTCCACATAGAATCTAAAAACTTCCAAAAAAAATTACTTTTTACAGAAATATTGAATAAACTAGCAGCAAAGCCTGTCGGACGACAGGCATAAAAAAATCTGAAAAATCATTTTATTATCAACTATCAAATATAAAGTAAATGTAATGTAAATACTGTGCTAACTTGTGAATGAAGTTTCTACGGAAAAAATGGTTTTGAGTTTCGAAATCAGCGTAAACAACTGAGTAAGTATGCCAAATTTCATTAAAATGGATGCAGTGGTAACAAAATTATTTGGTTTTGAACGTATGTTTTGTTAGAATTTCAGTTGTCGAGGTCAGTTCCCAAGAATAAAATTTCATGGAAACAACATGGAATGACCCAATGAACTAATATTTCATCCAATTTGAGTACCCTTGATTCAATGGTATCATTGAGAACCGTTGGATCTATCTTAACAGCTTAATTATATCGAGTTACAGACAGACAGACAGACAGACGAACTTAGCCAATTTATATATATATATATTTGATTCGATTGATGATTTGATTTGAAATTTTTTTTTTTTAATGTTTATCAGACCTATTTAAGTGTACTTCTTACCTGTAAACCTGTAATGTAGGTTCTGAGAGTTTAATCTAAAGGATCATTTTCCACCCAAAAAGAAAAACGAAATACCAACCATATCTAAAGTTTAATTTATCTAAAGAATAATTATTATTTTTGACTCATAACGCCGAAAGGCATTTAAAACTCACCTTTGTATAATCTAAATACTGCGCTAACTTGCGAACAAACTTCTACGGCAAAAATGGTTTTGAATTTCAAAATCAGCGTAAAAAACTGAGTAAGTATGCCAAATTTCATTAAAATCGGTATAGTGGTAACAAAATTATTTGGTTTTGAACGTATGTTTTGTTAGAATTTCAGTTAAAATTTCATGGAAACAACATGGAATGACAAAATGAACTAATATTTCATTCAATTTGAGTTCCCTTGATTCAATGGTACCATTGAGAACCTTGGAACTATCTTAATAGCTTAATTATATCGAGTTACAGACAGACAGACACAGACAGACAGACAGACGAAATTATCAAATTATATAAGTTGATAATTTTAAAATGTTTAATATAAAGATTTAATCAACTACTCCATTCAACATGGCTTTTCAAATATAAGACGAAAACAAGTAATCTCGATATAACTTACGATGATTCACATATTATCTATTTACTGGAAATCATTCTTAAAATCAAAATCATGAATAAAATGAATTATTATTATATTTCTTATAGCTTTAAGCTTCCGTATGAAGAAAATGGATAAAACGTACTAGATTTAAAAATATTTTAAGCTATATAGCTATTTTCTGAATCACGTGTTTACGATTCGAGATCGTTTGCTTTTAAGACACGAGTTGGTTATTCTGTATTTTATTAATACTACAGTACTTAGTTTTCCTCTGACTACAAGACTTAAGACATGGATTTAAATATACAAAAAAAATGAAATAAAAACAAATTTAGACTGTTGTCAACGTTAGTAAAACATAACACTTGCGTGTTGCAATGAAAAAAATCAGTCCAATGCTAACGGTTTGTTTGCAATAAATAAAACTAATGTCGAAAGATTTACGTGAAGTTCCAAAACGACTTTTTTTTTAACTTGCCTGCTAGTTATATAGAAAATTTTCATTTCTGAAATGCTCGTTGCATATTCGACTCCATTCGGACGGCTTTTTTTTTCCCGTTCGAATATTGACCCACCACGCTTATTTTAATGCTTTATCAGTCGGAAAAGAATGAAAGCTGACATTTTTATTATATCCGTAAATCCTATTCAGGCATTGGAACAACAATTCTTTCCGCCTTGCTTTTTCTTGGTCACTTTTCTCGGACATGTAAGCACGTGGCTTGTTGAAACGATCAGCTGGGCGAGTGATCATCACACCACTTCTGTTTTAGCGCCCTCAACATTTCGTTTCGCTTCCCAATAGCAATAATGAAACCATTGGTGCAGTAATCTAATGGAAGCACTTCCAAACATCAATAACATTCAAAACCTCCTGACAATTTTATATCGAAACCTCAGATGGACCAAAAACAAAAATATATTAAAGTCATGATTAAGGGATCATGTATAAATTACGTAATGTTGCTTTCATCTGTTTTAACTTCCCCATGTGTTATAAGGAAGCATTACCCGTCACCCACTCAAAACATGACAATTGACTTCTCTTTAAGCTGGAAAGTACTTTCTTTTTAAAGCACTTATACTGTTTCTACATTGTTTTTGAACAGTCAGCATCAGCACCACCGTTATAGGTCATCACACCTGCATTTGATTTCTCCTAGTCTCTTCACGAATGAGATCATTATTAGTCTACCAAAGATAGGAGCAAAGGTCTGTCGCATACGAGGTCGATTCAAATCCCGATGTCACGTCTTTTATTCGTTTTCAACAGCTTTGTAGTATTCGAATGAATAATGTGATTGGTTACTTCTTACTTTCCATGACCTGTGTGAACTTATTATCAACATTTTGAAGGATACCTTTTACACTTCTTTCGGTGAATCTTACGCTCGTTATATGTGACAGGGACATCTTTCCAAATGACGAAACTCGAATCCCAGTCTCCTTGATTCAACTGTACCTTTAATTGCTTTAGATTACTCTTGATAATAGAATTGGTACCAGTCCTGCACTTGACTGTCAGTACTAACAAATTTGTTTTTATTTTAGCCTGCACACAAGCATAAAATACTAAAACACTAAAACACTAAAAGATTAAAAAGCTTGTGTACAGGCCGCATTTTTTTAAGTGATTCATAAAGTCACCGCCTCATATCTTTTAAACTACTGCTCATAAAAATCTGAAATTTTTTATATAAAATCGTCAAACTTGTAAGAGTTACATTTTCGTGTTATTATTTACTCATTATTACTGAAATTTATCTTATTTGCGTTCAAATTCTCCCAATATATCGTATATTTAAATTACTGTTGTGATGTTGTTTAAACTCTAAAAGTCTGGATCCATTATTCAAATGATACAGAAACCTAATTAGGAAAATTTAATCTAAACACATTTGTCATTAATTCAATTTGCTTAATTTAAAAAAACAAAACTGTATTTTTTTAAAAATGCATTTTGACAAATGACTTTTTTGGGAGACAGTCGAATAATTTTTTGGATAATAATTTCGATGTATTGGGGATGTTTGAACACAAATAAAATGAATTTCAATAATAATGAATAAATAATAACATGAAAATGTAACTCTTATATGTTTGACGATTTTATATAAAAGTTTCAGATTTTTATGAGCTAGTTTAAAAGATATGGGGCAGTGAAAACCACCAGTACTTTCAAGTACTTTATGAATCACCCGGTATATGTTTCAGCACACGTAAAAAAGACCTTTGTTTTTATTTTGTTTTCTTTTCTTTTTTTTTTCGATATTAGATTTAAGTTTGATTGGCTAAGTTTCCAGAACGAAGAATTTATCAAATCCGTGACGCTACTTAAGTCGTCACTTCAACTGATTGTAGATCAATTACAAATTTTATTATTACAAACGTGAGCTTATATTTCGAAAAAAAAAAAACGAGTTTAGAATGATATTAAAATTTTATAAATACAGTATATCAGAGATTTTTTTCCAAAAAATCCCAGATTGTTCAAAATTTCTTACAAGACCGTCAATCCTGAGATTTTCGCTGGCAAAAAATAGAATGATTCTATGAATTGGAAGAGATTTTAAAAAGAAAAACAAAATACAATCGTAGGATGGCATTTTGGTCAATTTTTATTTATTTTTCTAACATAAATTTTATATTAAAATGCAATAATTATTGAAATCATTTTAATCTATCAAAAACAAAGGTTTAAAACTCTTTTCGTTAACTGATTTACAAATTTTAAGAATGAATAGTCTTCAGAATATTTTCTAGTACATTCTGTTTTGTTTATCATCGTGTTGCTTCAGAGATAAATTTAAGACTTTCAGTTCAATTGAACTAAAATATCACGACAATTCCTCAAGTCGAATGTTTCGAGTTATGGCCAATGTTAAAATTGAAAGCAAGATTATTTTTTTTTTTTGGAGAATGTTCGAATTAGCAGTTGTAATAACTAATTGAAAATAGTTGTAACAACTAATTTGTACTATCTAGAAATTAGACAACAGCCTTCATATCTGTGTTCAACCATTGTACATTCAAGAACAATATTTCCAAAAATACTTATAAGTTGTTGACTATCAGTTTATACATAATATCACAATGCCATAAACTCATAACTGTTTTATCCAACAGATGATTAGGCCTAAATTCAAATATAGAAGTTGTTAATTAGTTGCCAGATGAAAAGAAATTTGTAAGGAAACAGTAATAAAAAATATACATACAACTTATAGGTTACATGAATATTACTTAAATCTACATACATAAAAAGAAAAGTCCTGACTCACTCAATCACTCACTGACTGACTCATCAACGCCCACCCTTGGACCTAGAAAGCTGAAATGTTGCACAGAGGTTCCGTTTATGATGTAGACAAGGAATAAGACCGGATTTTTCGAAATTCCCACGCGATAAGGAATAAAGACGATTTATATTTTCGCTTTAAAGTTGCCTTATCGATATACAGGTGTGTGGCGCCAACCCGCAATACATCTGAGTTATCCGGAGAAGGCCATAACGGGCTGGGAACTCGTATATTTTCCGATCTCGATATTAATTTGCTAAATGAATAAAGTTTTTTTTTTTTTTTTATGCTATGTATGCAAGGGTTCTGGAGCGAAGCGACGGTACTCGGATAGTGCTAGATATTCATACAATTCATTAGTCATAATCATAAAATATTCAATGGAAGAGCTTGTGCTTTTATTTCGTTCTAGTTTTCCAATATTAGACTTTATAGAAATAAAAGAATTCTAAAAGTTGAGATTTTGTAAGTTTTCTTTTTAAATTATTTCTGTTTTTACGAAGGCGTATCAGAGCAACTTAAAATCGATAACACAGCTGGTAATCACAATTTGGGAATCACTGCTATAAACAATAGATATATTTTATTCATTCTGAGATGATTGCAAAAATGTGTTTGGGGCAGCACTTCCTTGATTGCATGTTATTTAATCGGATTTTGCTAAATGATGTAATTACCAGCTGTGGATTAGCTTATCGAAAAAATCTGAGCTTTTAAAGCATAAATCCTTCAATCTAATTCAACAAAAGTATTTAACTTTCTTTTTTTCTTTCTTTAATTAACAATTAAACAAAGAAAATAAGAAACTTACAGTTTTAACGTATTCTTTCAATTTTTAACTAAAATAATAAATTATCATTTGAACTATAAGATTTGTGTTCTTTGCGAAGTATATGGAAAATAGAAAGAAAGAAAAACTAACATAACAAAATTAGAAATAAATAAAATAAATAGTGGTAGGAAAAAAAAAGCAAATCACTTAAATCAGGATCCGGATTTGCATTGTGTTTGTTGAATAAGAATTACTAATTAAACCAAAGCACATAGAATGAAGTCGTCAACTGACGCCAGTTAGCGCTCTCGCAGATTTCAAAAATTGCCTTTTTCTCCGGTTTTTTTTTGCCAGATTACTCGACTGTCTTCTGCTATCACTATACCTAGGTATGAACAAAAAAAAAAAAAAAAAAGAAAAGAAAACAAATAAATATGGAAGTAAGAAATAATAAATAGAAACAACAAATTAAATTAAACATTTGAAAAGCTAAAAATGAAATAAGATCCTGAACCATTAATTTGTTATTAATACAAAATCAAATTATATTCGTTGTTTGTAAACGTTGGGATCCTACAACATAAAGCACTTACTTCCTTCCATCAATACAATGCTGCAAGCACAGCACAAAACATTCCTCTACCATTAAGTCCATATTTCCTTCTAATCTCTTCTCTTCTAGTTGTCATATTATAAATAACCACATTATAAACCAATATCAAAATCATGTGTCAAAACCAGTGTCAAAATCATTATTGATATCGACAATCCCATAATATTAAAACTAAATCTCCCGCTAATTTTATAAAATTGCTATCAACCTCTAGTGAATTTGTGTTTTAATCGCCAAAAAAATATAAAATTTGAAGAATTAGACTATTAAGTTTTAATATTATTGGGTTGTTGGTATCAATAATGATTTTGATACTGAGGATAATTCATTTTGATATGTACTTTTGAATTGATGATGTTCTTTCTTTTTTGTATTATTGTTTGATTTATTAATTCTTATTTTGCTTGAAGAAGAGAATTACGCAATATTATGTTCCCGAAAATTCGCTATTTTGTATTTAAATAAATTATTTAAATACTATGAAAGAGTCTATGGAGTTAATTTTATACATTACAAGAATATGAAAAGAAGAGAATTTGTAGAATGTTAACAATATTTCATGTTATAATTATGTTTCATGCTCATGTTAATGATTTGTTACAATCGAAAAAATGCTTGAAATAGGCTTGAAAAAGGAATGTATTTTTTTAAGTATATTTTATTGGTGTAAGATGTGGTTATTCACCTACCATGTTGATGTATGTAAATATCATTCGAAGAAATTCTTATTAGTAGAAATGACAAATTTTATTCTTTGAAAATAACTATCTGATATACTATTTAGAAAAACTAAATTCTAAATTTAGTTTCTAGCGCAGTAATGGCAAGCAATGCTTCTACAAAAATTTTCATTATTATTTTCAAAATCGGAAAATAAAAAAAATAAAATAATAAAAAAAATTAATTTCTAACCAACGAACTTGGAAAAAAAAATCACTGAAATTAAATTTTTCCTGCAAATCTTCTCATAAACTTAACTAATTATGAAAATATCGTATTAAACTTTCGTAAATAATTTTTTCAAAGATAAAATTACATTTAAAATAAGGCAAATTTGTCTAATTACAAATAACAGTTGATATTAAAATGGAAGGAATCAGAAAATATTTTAATAGATAAATGATTAAAAAAATTTAGTATAACATTAATTCCATAAATAATTTACTTTTAAATAGTTATGAAAAATGAAAAAGAGAGCAATATATCAGATATTTTTTTAAAGTAAAAAAAAAGAAAAAGAAATATAAATATAGAAAATAGATATACCAATAAAATTATTAACATAAAAATGAAAATATAGTTTTCGAATGTTAAATCTTGTAACATTAACTTTTAAAATAATTCAATGAGTAATTGAAGAAGCTGATATTTTAGAAAATAGACTAAACAATGAAAGGCTCTTGCGAAATCCTTGTAACCTTCAGTGCTTGAAGCTGTCAAGTAAATAATTTAGACTGCTTTGAGTGTTGGCCAAAAGGAATCATCTTCACGATCTCGATTATCCTGCCACATATTGCAGATTTCAGATTCTTAAAAAAAAAAAACAACTGTAATAACCCTACGACTTGTAAACACAACAGGAGCTATTGTTTGTTCGAAGGTCACTGATGATAGTTTGTAGGAGGATATTGGAAACACTTCTATAATTCTATTGAAAATCGAGACCGAGTTTTTCTGGGTGAATCAATTTTTCCTACAAATTACGGTTCACTTTTCAAGTTTCACGAACAGTAGTTTTAGTGTTGTTGTCAGACATGACATTCAACACCTAAATTTCCATTCAAAATCTTATATATCAAGACGTTCTGCAATTTAACGAAGTGTTAAAATTAAATATCATATCAAATAAGATCTGGGTAATACATGGATTTTTCTATCATATCTTTCTTTTCTTTTTTTAGTCTACTTTCCAAAGGAAAGAGAAATACATAATAATCAGTATGTATATTTGTATGTATTTTTGTGACAATACTTTTGACCGATGCACGGATCTTGGAACTTTGAATTCATTTTTACAGCAAACAACGATGGGTTTGAGCATTTTTGTGTGTGTTTGAGCATTTATCTATTTGCATCTATTTACACCAAAATTCACATCTAAAGAAATATTAGAAGAGAAATAGGAAATTCTTATTCATGTCTACAATGTGTATGAATCTGCACAGCAATGCTCTGCGCAGGCTTTGAAATGATGAACATTAACTGGATTTTACTAGCTTTCATTCCCGGATTTCATCAATTTTCAGGATCTAAAAAATTTGAAGAGTCAGTTTCTATTCGCCAGATATTAAATTCACAAATACAAAGAGACTTTCCGTCTATATTGTAGCATAACTTTAAAATAAAAACAGAAAAAGAGCAATGGTTTAAGAAAGTTTTTTCAGGAGCTTTTTATCAAATTTGGCAGTATTATAATTTACAAATAGAAAGGTGTTTTGTTTTTTTTTCAGTGAAAGGTTTTTGTCACGACTATTGTTTTTACGATAAGAAATCTAAGCATTTCAGCCCCCCCCCCCCTCAAATGTACAGTGAAACCATTAATGCACTGCATGTCTAAAAATGAAACTACATCTTCAGCAAAATTTAAAAATATAATACTATCTAGTAGTATTAATGAATATAACATTAATAGTCTCCTATTTGATTTTTGTCATATATTACTACAGTAGTACTGTTACATGTAAGTATGTATTTACATGAATGCATATCATTACATCAATATAATGCTATATCAAGGATTCATTATAGGATACATATATTTTCAGCACATAATTCTTTACATCAATACAATGCTGTAAGCACAGCACAAAGCATTCATCTACCATGTGATTATAATTAGTTACTGATTTTTTTTAACGTAGATGGTATACTAGTAAACTAATAGCAACTGAAATTTATACAATATAGGTTATTAACATCTTTGAATAAACTCAAAATATCTAGTACCAGCATTGGAAAATGAATAATATATTTTCAGCAAGATCATTATAAGAATTGCTGCATGAATCGCTTGAAATGTAGTTTTCAAATTCTACATATTTTTATATTATTTTTCTAATAATGGTTTTGAGAATTGCTATCGTCACAGCAGCGCAATTTGAAGTCACTTATTTCATTGTAATATTTCAAAGAACAGAGGGTGATGTAAGAACATTTGAAATCTATGAATTATTTTTAGTTAATTGTATTTGTTGTGGAATTCTCAGCAATAGTCTATGATTTCAATAAATAGAAGATAACTAGTATTATTTCGAATTTTTCATCATATCTTTTAAAATGAGATATAATGTAAAAAGAAAGTTTACAAAAACTTACATTGGAAAAGACTTATTATTTATTTAAAAAAAAGCAAGCACTCCCAAATTCTTTATTGGGAAGGAGACAGTATTTATATCACCTTTGAACTACAAAGTGTCTTTGCAGTTGTAACTTTTCTGACTTTGACTCCAATATTTTTTTATACAATTCATCTTCCTTCAAAGAAACCCAAAAAAATTTCATTGAGGTTCTTAATTTATTCTCCCTTCTGTCACCTTCCCATTTTTGAAAACCTTGATCCACCTCCTTTTATGTCTCCCTTCGCACCCAAACACTTACACCTATTTTTGAAATACCATGACCTTCGACCTCCACCTGTTCGACTTTGTTTAAATTCTTAAGATGGCGCATTAAAGCGCTTCATGAAATCAGATGTTTACAACCATTTTGTTTTGTCTTATTGTACGATTCTGTGTTTGACTATTTCTAAATCTTGGTTTATTGGTTAATGGTTACAAATCCTTTCAAATATGGCACATTATTTCCATCACTAAATTCATCAATCTTATCTTATTTATAAAGATACAAGATAAAAAATTAAAAAAGTAACAAATAAATAAATAAAAAATAGATAAAGGATATTTTTCATTAAACTTATGTTGCGCATTTAATAAAGTTACCTGATTATTTAAAGTTTATTTACCGGTATATAAAGTTATTTGAGAGTGATATTAGTTTTCTTGTTTGAGTTGTTTAATTTATTCTTATTAATTTAAATATATATTTAATTCTATTTTGAAGGATTTTTTTATGATAAATTCTATAAATGCCAATGCATTACATTGTATAGATGTAGTTTATAAAAAGTTTTTATTGTAATTTAATTAAAATTATGCATTATTCCACTATATTTTATATGTTTTAATATATAGAATGCAAATAAATTATCAGTTTTCCTTTATGTTTACATTACTTTCCTTTAACTTATGAGTAAGTATTTTAATGAATAAAATTAATTCATTACTCAAAATTTGGTTAAATTTTTCATAATCCACTTTCTGGTTCAAATATTAAAATGTATTTAATTAAAGTGTAAATATATTATTGTATTTTTTTTATCAAATTAAGTTTAAATAAAATTCCTAACAAAAATGATTTTTAAAAAAGGTTTGAAATTTTCTTCAACTTTAAAAATCTAATATTTTCGTTTAGCCTTATATGTAAAAGTTTAAATGCATATGGCTTTTCTACATAAATTTTTTATCAGCAATCAATAAGTTTTTGAAAAAAATACTATTAAATGATAATCACAGAAGTTATATGTTTCAATATTTGTTAATTCATCATTACTTTACTTTTAAAACAAATTTGCTACAAAGAATAATAATAGAATTTAAGCACGTAGACCTTTCCTTTCACATCCTCACCTGTCATAAATTCTAGTTGAATACTAAGATCGTTCGCCCAAGAAGAAGATTCGCCCTTTGGCCAGGTCAAACAAGGCGTTGCCACATTTACAGGTACTCTGAATCGCTTTTACCACACTCCTTGTTAGCCTCAATGTTCACTTTACAATAAATAACATTACATTATTATAAATAAGACCAAAGTACGGTAAAATATTCATAAGCAATCATAATCTGATACATAATCCTAAATACGTTACACCATAATAAAAATTTAAATAGGTATACGTAAGCACGGAACTTATAGTAATTTATTACTTGTTGAGTTCTCTTCAACCGGAAATTTCTTAATAACACCTCAAAAGCATTAAATAACATTAAATAATGAAAAGGACGAAGTCGATACTTCACCTGCTTTCACGAAGCCTTTCAAAAAGAATAAATTGTAATCTTTGATATTTTTTTTTAAGGAGATCTTCAAGTGAACCTAGAATACAGAGATAAGAGTCAAATTAAAATGAGCAACAAATTCTGAGAAATGTAATTAATTAATCTGTAATGTCCTGACTCGAGCAATTCAGTCGACTGCAAACCTTTTATTTCTTTTATATATTTCATTTTCCAATGCACCTAAAATTATGAAAATTTAAATGTGAACTTGTGAAGCATCTGGGATTTCTATTTTCTTGTTTTTAATTTTCAAACTATTCTGTACTTAATTAAATTAAAATTCAAAACACAGTCAATTTTTAATTTTTTTTTTCGATGTAACTCGGTATTTTCAACTCAAAAAAAAAAAAAAAAACTTGAAGAAAACCTGAAATGATAAAAAAATTTGTAAAATAATCATTCATATTTAAAATATTTATTATTAGTATAATAGTTAATTTAAAAAAAAATAAAAATTAATTTTAAAATTGTTTAAGATTAATTTTTTTTTTTTTTTACGTGCTATCGAATAATCATAATAAAAACGTTTTCATTAAAGACTTTCTAAATATCACGCAAATTCATTTCGTTGCTGTCGTTTCCAAAAATAAATTTGTTTTGAAGCATTTTTTAACAGAAATAGATTTTTGTTAATTCTATTAAAATAATTTATTCTCAAACAATTTTGAAAAACACAATTTTTAATTTTTTAAAAATTATCTATTGCACTAATAATAAATATTTTAAATACAAAATCATTATTTTACGAATATTTTATCATTTCAGATTTTCATCAAGTTTTTTAAGTTGAATATATCGAATAAAACCTCGAATACGATCCAAAAATTGACTGTTTTTGAATTTTAATTAATTGTAGAATATTTCGAGCATTAAAAACAAAAAAATATAAATCCCACATGCTTCACAAGTTCATATTTAAATTTTCAGAATTTTAGGTGCATTGGAAAAAGAAATACATAAAAGAAATAAAAGGTTTGCAGTCGCCTGCAGTTGCTTGAGTCAGGACCTTTTAAATATAATATGTGGAAAAAAAAAATGAAATAAATAAATAGAGAAAATAATGGACGGAAGAAAGAAGGAAACAACATGGAGAAAGAATGAAAGAATACTGGAAGAGAAGAAAGAAAGTAGAAAAATAATCATGAGTTATTTCACGTGGTCCATAGTCGGCCAAATTCGAAGAAAGAAGAAGAAAGAAGAAATAGAGAAAATAGCTCAAATAAATAAATGGAATTTTAAAAACTAATAGAACCATTCCTAACTATTAAAACTGCACTTGACTAAAGATTGTTGACCCTTTTTTAACAGTTTTAAAAAACTTTCATGGTTTAGGTCAGAAAGAAACCGTTTGGGAAAATTTCAGAAAGAATAAATATCTTAAATTCCGTATTCGTTTCTTTTCTAACTTTCTTCTTCTTTTTTTTTAATCTGTTTTTAATTGTTTTTTTTATTTGTTTAGTTACTAGATAAGTCCTTGTTATTGCTTAATAAATTAAAACTATTTATTGATTTAATATACATTAATTTAAAAATAATTCTAATCAATAACATTAATTGTTAATTTTATCTCTTACACAATGGCAGCACTGTTAGAATAACACATAGAAATTGAAAAAAAGAAATATGTGTTTATGTAAATGATATATGCAAATTATATATTCATATAATCCTAAGCAATACGAATATATGAAAACAAGCCTTTCATTTAGTTTTCACAATAATGATCTTGGTTTAAAATTGAATATTTTAGAAACTAATTTATTTCAAATGAAAAATTTCAAAATTTTGTAAATTGTTAATACAAACATAAATTATTTATTCTTTGTTCTTTAATTCTGAATATTAATCTTCCGTTCATGCATGTCATTATTGATATTATTACTAATAAACTGATATAAGCATTTCTACAATGTAGCTTTTTAAAATCTTTTACATATTCTGTGAAATTACAAGTGATTAAATTCATTTTGCAGGATTTAATTGATTAACAATAAAAACAAATTTAAAAAAATTTTTTTTACTTATTTCAATACTTATTTACTTATATTAAATTTAAACTTTTCTTTCCTTAAAAAATATATAATTTAATATTTAATTTTATTAAATAATTTCATTAAATATATTTTATTATTATAATAATAGCTTAAAATAATTAAAAATAATGAAATAACTAGAAAGAAAAAAGTGAAAAGTTATTTCAAATTAATTTTTTTATTTTCGTTAAAAATAAGACAAAAGAAAAATATAATTAATTCAATTGATTTGTCTAAGAAATTTTAAATAAATTAAAAAAAGAAACAAATACGATGGGAAAGAAGTTAATTTTAAGATTTTTTGAACAGTAGAAGTCTTTCATTTATTAGTGTATATAACATTGAATTTTGACATTGTATTCATTATCCATTGTATAGCATGCTATTAGACAGAAACAAATACAGTAGAACTCCAATTATCCGGATTAATTGGGGATGGACAGGATCCGGATTTGAAGAAATCCGGATGATATGGTCATAAGTGAAAATCACTCTTGCAAGGTGTTATTGTGAAACTGCATGTATTAAAAGAGACAAAGGTACAAATATATATCTAAACACATAACGTATTATGATTCAATTTTTTGAACGTGTTTTGAAATTACTGAATTGTCAACTATTAAAAACATTTAAAAAATTTAAAAAATGCCTACCATTATAAGCACGGACAAACAATTAAAAAGGATAAAAGTCCACGACGTTTCTGACCCTCAACTGAATTGGGTCCATTTTCAAGTGAATTTAAAAAACATCCTCCATCGATGAATTCGTCTTGTTAATTTTTATTAATATTAAAAAACACATAACACCCTTAAAAAATATTTAAAAAGATATCACCACAAAACGTATTTTTTATAGTTTTTTTTTTTTAGTTTTTTTTCCTGAAAATCGATCCGGATAATTGGCCTTCGGATAATAGGAGTTTTACTGTATTTTGAATGACTTTTGTACTTTCCTTTGAGATTTTGCAAGTGTTAAGTAGATAACAATGACATGAACATATAATTTCTTTCTACAATGGTCTACATAAATCTGAAAATCAGATGCAATGCAGTTTCGACTACAGATAAGTTTATGTCGCTCAAATGGTCAGGAAAGAACGAAATAGAAGAAAAATATTTTTTTATCCTGATTTGTTTAGCTAAATGTTTTTATTAAAAAAAATCAAGTGTGATTTTATGTTTAATAAACTTAACTGTTAAAGTCGAAATTTATGCATCCTTGTTGAAACTTATGAGCCATTAAATTTCGGCGGACTGACTTGGAAGGTGTAGCCTAAATACCAAGGCATTAGACTTGGAAAATGAAGAGCTGCTAATGGCCATAAACACAAACGAGAATCATTATGATTTTTTTCGTTCTAACTGTGTTTGCTGACTCAGGAGGAAGTGTCCAATCTGTTCTTCTAAACGGCAAATGATGGGCAGCAGAACAAGCTTACACGAAAAGAGGTCAGATGTGAAAGTGGTTTTGACCATTGGTCTCAAAAATTACCATCTGTCAAATTGATAAGACCTCTTCGAGAAAAGTGAAAGTGTTGCATGGTACAGTTCCGGCATCAAAAATATGGCGGTCGTCTTTTTATTTTTTTTTATTGATTTATTTGTGTGGTCGTTATAGAATACTAATTAAATAAATTAGTTTACTCCTAGAAATCCTATTAATATAATAACACTCCTTTAATTCCC
>JAFIDM010010028.1:15225385-15269989 GCA_023159025.1 Thereuonema tuberculata | reverse complement strand
CATGTGGGAAATACATACCTGAAATTATGCCGTGTATTTTTGAAACATTATTCAACGAGATCTAAAAGAAATGCATGGGTGAGGCAACAAAACAGTGTCTGATATTATTATTACTATAAAGAAGCTCAAATGGAATTGGGTTGGTCATGCAGCAAGAAGTAATGAATAATAGATGGTGAACAGAAATTCTAAACTTGCTTCCGAGGAATGAAAGGAAGCCGAGAAAGCGTTCACAAGGTAGATGGGTGGATGAAATTAAAAGTTTTATTGATTTCGATTGGAAGAGAAAAACTTCCGACCGAAAGAACTAGAAAAACCTTGGTAAAACCTTCATCCCGCAGTGGATTGAAAATGGTTGAAAATGATAGATTGACCTAAAGCCCAAATAATTTCAATAAGTTTTATGTTTAAGTATTGTAGGATGTAGTAGGATGTAGTACAATACGTATATTGTAAAGTATAACTTACTTTGTAAGTTAACTTGCTTGACATCTAAGTTCTTTTCCCAGCAAACGAAGCCGTTTTCTTGACTTTTCTTGACTCTTCTATAAACTTAAGATAAGGAAGCTTCGCCCTTGGTCAGTTCGCGATTATTCCAGTTCACATCTTTAACTGGATTCAGTTTCCTGAAGATTAATCTAGAAATTTCGATGCCGCGTTGATGGTTCATTGTCGTCCGGAAGAGAAGCAGCCAAACCACAACATAAAATAGAAAGAAAACATTAAAAATAAGGGAAATGCTGAAATGATTATTTCAGTGATAGGAAAATTAAAGAGAATAAGACAAGAAGGAAATGATTTCTGTCTTTTGAAAAAAATAATACTAATATAAAAATATTAGTTAGACCATAAAAATAACAGATTAATGAATTATTATAATTATAAAAATAACAAATAATTAAAATTAATTTTTAAAAAAATGTCCAGAAACACAAAAATTTTTTTAAAACATTAAAATTACGGTGCGACCAGTTCGATTGCCCTTTCGGCAATCTTCTTCAAAGGTTTAAACATCAGGAAGAGACACGAAATGTAAAACCCGTTAAACCAATAATCTTTCAGAAAATTGGTCGTCAATCAACGTGCTCGATGGTGCAGACACATCTGCTAGACCAATAAAAACTTAAGAGTTGATTGCGGTAAAGTGGTAGCGCCGTAATTTTAATGTTTTAAATATCAATATTTTGTGTTTCTGTATTTTTTTTTTAATATATATATTTTCAACACCCGTTAAACTGTTTATCTTAAAATTAATATTAATTTGATTTGTAAATATACAAAAACCATTTCGGCGTAGCTTAGGGGTCTAACCTGGAGGCCTGCATGAGTCAGATTTGTGGGACCTGGGTTCGAATCCCGGCGCCGGCATGGATGTTTGAAAAATTTCTTTTTCTGTGTTTGCTTCTTCATCGTTCTTTTCAGGTTTGGGGTCATTTCTTAATGGCTACCTGAGGAAGGCAACGGGAAGCCACTCAGTATCTGTTTCCTAGAAATTCAATGGTTTCTTCTAGGGGTTCTCCATGATTGTAACCCTTGAGATCCATTGTGCACAATAATGATGCAAATACCTCTTCAGAAATAACAAGTGAAATAAAAGAATACTTCTGTAATTACATTACACATTTTTTTTTAATTCGCATACGAGTTTTAAATAAATTGGGAGGATAAAAAATGTAAAAGATAATAAAAGAAATAAAACACTATAATGCCGTGCTGGCGTGGCCGTGCGGTTTAGCCGGCGGGCTGCCGTTGTGGCCGATGCGCCAGTACCCGGGTTCGAATCCCGGTGGTGGCATGGGTGTTTCTTTCTTCTTCTGTGTTTCGTCCGTTTCCCACCTGGGACTTACTATCTCAGGGTTATCCTGGACGGGATATAATTCTCGTTCCCCCTTTCTTGAATTTCACTAGCCTCGCCCTGACGTTGTCAGGTTGAGCTAGTTATGTGGTCCCTAGTTGGTCAAATTCGATAAAAGGAAGGAGGAAAACACTATAATATCGTAAGCCGTTTCTACACAAAGATAATTCGCAAAATATTTCTTTTTCAAAAGAATCTTTATTCCACAACTTTCTTATATTCAAAGATTCAAGAATAATCCTTTCCTCTTCTATTAGTTTTTTTCATTGTTTTCCACACAAGATTGATGAATAGCATTTGTTCGCAATGGTCGCTACCGTTGGCATCCATCATAAAACTGCAACATGGTTGAGTTTCTCGAATAGGAGAACAGACTGGGAAATATCCAGAGATATTTGTGTCAGAAGCATCAGAAGATATGTGGCAATGATGCAGGCAGTTAGACTCTAGGCAATTGTGGGGAAAAATTCAAAACTGATTCCAGCAAGAAACTCCTACAGCAAAAGAAAGAGCGAAATTGGATATAAATATTATTGTAAAGGAAGCCAACATCTATACTGTTGTTATCCTCGTCTTGTAATTGATCTTTCCTGATTATCATCCTTTCGGTTAACTGAAGGATAATCTTCGAGGAAGACGATGCAAATGCAAATTACAAAATGTTGATGATTGTAACCGACGAAAGATATATACAGGGTGATTCATGAAGATATGCAGAAACTTCGGGAGCTCATTCTACATGTAAAAGTAAAGAAAAAAAGTTATATAAACATAGGTCCGGAAATGCTTCGGTACCTATTTACCTTCCCAGACTTCCAGCAAGTCTTCATTTCACCCAGGGTACTACATTATGGGCGACATCTTTCGCTAGCCGTAACTCGATACCGAAGCATTTCCAGACCTATGTTTATATAACTTTTTTTCTTTACTTTTACATGTAGAATGAGTTCCCGAAGTTTCTGCATATCTTCGTGAATCACCTAGTATAAAAACTAATTGAAAATAAAGAAAAGAAAAAAAATTCAATATTAGTATTTAAAAACATAGAAAACGAAAGTAAATTTTGATTGATATTTAAAAATTGATTGTTTAGTAACTTGAAACGAGCTTTAGGACACTTCCTTATGACCCCAATGTCTTATATTTATGTTTGACATAGTCAGAGCCAAGTTTGTAAGAAGAGGTTTGCAGTAATTGAGATTGTGAGGTATTCAAAAATCTCTACACTTGATTTTATTAACAGATTTTTAGTAAAAAGTAAAGAAATTTTATTAAATAAAAGTTTAAAATAGAAGATGGCAAGTAATTTGAATTCGTTTTCGATTAACAGTTTCATTTATTTACACGAAGTAAATCAGCCTTAATCCGAAATATTTATTTTATAAATTTACTAATTATATTTATGTCTGATCCACTTGCCTTTTTTTATGTATTTTCCATTTCACAACTTAAATTCTAATATTAAATTCTAATAATATATAATAATTTTAATATAAGGTTATTTTAAAATTATTTTACTTTGAGCTGTAAACGAACTTTTATAAGGTTAAAAACATTGAGAATAAAAATGGAGTGTCAGCACAAAATGACAGAATCGTTAATGACTTAGAAAAAAGGATGGAAAAAACTAATAATGAAGAAAATGAGGAAGTAGTTAATTTGGCTAAATTCTTTAGTTAATTTTCATGTGGAGGAAGAAATAATTAAAATGTCACGGCATTTCACTTGGCCAACACATTACAGTTTATGTCAGTTTTACTTACATATGTAAGACTTCCTTGCTTAATGAGGATATGGAAAATATGTGTAGGTTATAATACATTATTCAGTTTGAGAAGATGAAAGTCAATATTAAATATGTAAACATTTTAGTACAAAAAATACGTTACAGTTTCTGTAGAGGTAACTGAACATAACAGATATATTTCAATTGAAAGAAAGAAAATATTATCAAAAAATAACTTGATACATAAATTTATAGTTTTATTTTAAAATTTGCAAATTTACAAGTTTAAATATCTAGAAAAATCGTACTGTATTCAAATTGATAAAAGAGGGTGCGGATTTAAAATATGTACTGTATAATACGATACTCAAAATGGATGGTGTTATGCAAATATAAATAAACTACTCAACACATCACACTAGTATTTAAAAGGTTTTTTAAATACTGAAGACAAATTTTCGGGAATCGCACATATTCCCTTTATTTAAATAAGCTTTTTAAATACTTAGTGTGATGTGCTGAAGAGTTTATTTATATTTGTCTAACAAACTTGAGATGGAAAGAAAGAAGATTATTGAATGGATGGTGCTATGCATCATTTGACCACGCGGATTATTGCTCCATCTTCTAGCGAAATGTGTAAACTCTTTATAAAAATTGTTCCTGCTTCCTATCTTAACATAATTCTGCGAAACTAATTTTGAATAAACGCCAATCGACTAATCTTAACGAATAAGATTTGCATCATGTGACTAAAGACCTTTCTCGCATGGTCATTTGATTCGAAATTTATACGTCATCAATGTATGGTGTATTTCCTTTTGCTATATTCCATAAAAAATGTGAAGGAATACATAACCTTTTGCGTTTATGCGAATATCTCAAAATCGAATTTTGGCGCTTGGTCAAATGATGCTTAATACCATCCAATTGGGAAAGGTCTACATTGATGGAAAATGGTCTTAAAATTAAACATTGATACAGACGTTCATGTAACTTAATTTTTTTTTCGATAGAATATTCTATTTTTTTGATGGATATTTAAGTAAAGTTGCTAAAATAGAAATACTTTTTTTAAAGATACCATGACTTACATGCGCTAATTTAGATCTGGGAATGTTTGAAAATAAAGAGTAAAAAGTAATACTTACCATCGAAGAATGAAAAGCTGAATTATCTTTTATAGGTCTCAGAGAATTCTAAAACAAAATCTTTGAAGTCAAACTAACACAGAAACATCACGAACACTCGATGCCGCTTAGAATTTGCTAATTTAATAACCAAGAGGAAAAGGAGGATTGGAAAATTTATAGAAGAATTGGAGTAGGAACTAAAACGGAATAAATAGCATTAATCTTTCAATTAATGTTTGATGATGATGAGATCTTTTTAGAATAATTTGTTGTAGATGAACGATAAATAAGCCAAAAAAGAAAATAGAGCAATATAATAATTATACAAAGAAATGCGAAAAATTATACAAAGTGAAATAATATTCACTAACTGGGAAAGAAAGGTCCATTTAGCTGTAGTTTAGACGTAATTCAATAGCTGCCGAGTAGAAACTTGTAGAAAAGACAATAGAATTTCATTTTTGTTAATGTTGCTGAATAATGTTAATGCAGGGGTCGGCAACCTTTTGTTGTAAGAGGGCCAAATATTTTATGTGGGGATTACTGCGGGCCGCACTTGGGCCAAAAAGGGCCAAAATCTTATTTTAACAACCAAAAAAAAAAAAAGGAAATTCTTATTTTAACAACCAAAAAAAAAAAAGGAAAATCTTAAGACGCCCCGCGGGTCGCACCAAAACGCTTCACGGGCCGCGGGTTGCCGACCCCTGTGTTAATGAATTGTTGATTGATATTTATTGGACTAGTCACCAAATGGTCACTACAGAGTTTGGCTTCGAAGTGGAGGAACCAGATTCAATCTCCGGCAGAGATTTTTTTCACCCACAATTCTCATTGAGACAGGTTCTAGGAGCCACCCAGCTCTCTGAAGAATGGGAATCTGTTTTTTTTTTTTTGTTTTTTTTTTCCTGGGGAGTTAAAGGTTAGCAGGTGTCATGTTGACCACCCGGCCTCAACTTAGTCCTGTCGGTCATGGAATGCCGATAGCCTTACCTTTCATGACTCCGAGAGCCACTTAGGAATGTACTGGAAGGACTTTATGTTCTTTGAACTTTTAAGATCACAAGAAAATTATTTGGCCTAATTATTTCATACCCTACAAATTAGCAAACAGTGTTACAAGCATGTTTTAATGTTTGTAGTATTACTATTCATCGCAGAAGGAAAAAAGAAAAGTCTATGACAGTTAGGCCTAAGAATGTAATTCTAAAAAGAAATACGCGTATCTGTGATCAAGATAACAAGATATGTTCACATAGATTCTTGCAAACCGAAACTTCAGTAGATTCTCATAAGGATGATACTTCCTTATTGATTTTAAGAACTATCAAACTAATCGGTAAGAAGCTACACTCTTACCAAAGGACGTTTGCATCTGACTCGAATACCACGAAATCAGAAAAAAAAAGAGAAGAAGTTTCTTCACTGTTTCTTCTTTTTCCTTCAGATGATATAAGAATGGCTTACTTTCTTTTGTAGCTATCAAAAAGAGTCTTCTTACTTTCTTAAGAACTGTCTTCTTTATTTCTTTTCGTTGCTGAACAATGACTTTTTTATTTTTCATCAACTTTTCTTCCGTTCTTATCATGTGGGCATTTGAAAATTGCCACGGTAATATCTTTTTTTATATAAACAGAATAATGGAAAAATCTCATAGGACATCGGAACTGCGACTTACAAATATACTTATTTTTAAATGAAGTATCTTTAACACATGTTAACACATGTTTATCTTTAACAGAGATGAAATGAAGTAAATGGGAATAAAGTTTATTAATCTGTTCTTATTATTTTGAAATCTTAAATTAAACTACTTCAATATTAGAAGTGATTCAACTATGTTTTTGAAAAATCTTCATCTACGTCACCAAATACAGCTTTTCCTGAAACCTCTCCCTATGGAAACGCTATAAGGTATCGTTAATGAAGACAGACCTATAAATGACAGTGACATTTCCAGAAGGTGAAGGGTGAAAAGCCATTATTCTATGAAATCCTGACAGCATGTGAGCTTTATTACCTTTATAATGTTGTTGTGTGTGTTAAGCGCATGTTAATTTTATAGTGTTGCTGAAAGAACTATAAGTTTCTACTAGTGAGAATTTGCACATCCTGTTGCAGCTATGGAAATTTATCAGAATAATGTGAAAATCAATTGATGAGGATATTATTTAGTAAGTTCTGCTTATGCCTATAATTAGAGGATAAAGTTAATTCAAATGCTCCTTATATTAAATGGCAGTTTTTGGTTGAGCGAGGTCCTCGGCTAACTTGGAATTGCGACAGCGTTTTCTATAGGTTTGTACAAAAGCGCTAGACCCTCATTCATATAAGCTTAGAAATTTTCGAGATCCCTACATAGTGAGGCTTTAGATAGTAGGATTAATAAAAATTATTTAATACTTAATTATTTCACTTGAAAATACAGTAAAAAAGTTGCTGCGAAGCATGTTGTATATAATATTAAATAATTCTTAATAATCCTATTATCTTATGAAGTTCTAGATTTAAAGGTAATTTTAAGCACTAGAAATTTTTTGTTGATAAGCCCAATTTTGAAACTCCACAAGGCAGAATTCATTTAAATGATAAGCATACATGACTATACACAAGTGTTTTAGTTCATTGCTATCCATTTATTCAATACGATTGATAGAGACAATTCAGTTGACGATAATAAACGGAAGGATATAGTTTTACTGGAGCCTCAGGCAACCTTTTCACTACCTAAAGGGAAAGTTTACCTTGAAAGGCCTACAGCCTCTTTCATATCTTGAATATCTAAGAACATCTCCAATATCTTTTTTAAAAATCGCATAACTAGTTCATTTGGAAAGTAGCGCAGAAGAATCACAACTCAACGACCTCTGAGTGGGAATTTTAAACCCTTTGAACTACACAATGTCAAAGATTGATATCACGAAATATCAGCACACCTGAGATAATTCATAATTTTAAAGAAACAACCTTCAATTACAACTGATTAATTTAATAAATGTAGCAATTTTTAAGAAAAATATTTAACATCAGTCATCGCTCACAAAACATATGATATTCCATTGTCCACTAGTTTATAATACAGTACAATAAAAGATTTTATGCATCGAAAATGAGAAGTTCATTTGTTGAAATTCAATACATTGTGTAAAGTGGGAAAATAATTTTAAAGTTCCATATAAAAAAATAATAACCCCTTCCTATCTTTACCATGTTTTTCTCTTTCTCCTTTCATTTATGTAAATATTTTCATTTGTAAAATGATTTAACGTATGTATGTACTATTAAAAATTAAGGCCAACACATAAAAACAAAAGTTAAAAAGATTATACCCAATTAAAATTACATAACGCTTTCGAAGCGTGCTACGTTCCTTTGTCAAAATTTTGTCAAATTCATTTTATTTTCAATTGTACTTTTACTAGAAATACCCTCTGTATCAACATAAGGCAAATTTAGTCCATCTATTAATCAAGAAAAAAATTCGTATAGAAAATAACAATATACATTAAATTTTATATGTTTTTTAAATTTACTTTATTAAACTAACTATTATTTATTAAATTAATAAAAAAGCAACATTCTACAGTCTAATATATTTTTAAATTTTAAACTGTAAAATTCTTTAAATTAAGTGCTGACCTAAATATTTATCCTGTTATACAACGGAATATTACATATTGTCTTTGACGCAGTTATATTTTACCAGAAATCAGCTTGTTTCGAATTGTACAGTTCATTCATCTCTAAACAACTCTATTTATTCAGTAAGCTAACATTATGACCGCTGGTCGAGAATACAGAAATTATAGTTTTTCTCGGAACAAACGTATGGTTCTTCCTTCCTCTTGAGTACGTGCAATTTAATTGAGCAGTGGTTTGTCTCTTAACCACACAAAGATGGTATCTTTTTCTTCTCACAGCTCTTCTCTCTACTATTATATTCTTCTTTAAATGCTCACGAAGTTACTATTAATTTAACATTTATTATTACTAAGATTTTTCTTGTAGCTGACCTTTTACTTTTTTTAATAAAGAAATTACAATAACAAAAACATGGAATCTTGGATTTTTTTACCTTGATCTTAACTTCTAGAACTTTCCTGAAAAAATTAAATGAACAGAACTTAAAATGTCATTCGTAGTTTCTCAGTTTATAAGTTCTTGTATATTAGAGGAACTTCCGGAATTATGGAATACAAATTTGTTTGTTGTCATAACTCTGTTATTATTTTCTTAATCAAACAGAAATGTATACTGGTGCATATCTTGATTAGTTTACTTTATTTGTCTGTAATCATAATTGAAAAATATAATTATTTTTATATAAAAATTTAATTGTATATATACTGTACACAGGGTGTCTCAGGATGAATGGTCAATATTTTGATAGGTGACAATATCGGTTATTTTAAGCAAAAAATGTCAAATGAACAAGTGTTGTATTCCAAATAGATTCCGAGATAATTGAAATTTGGCTCGTAATTGTCACTGTGCCTGCTGGCCTTTCTTTTCCTTGTCTTTCACCGCACGGTGCCAAGATCTCTAGACATAACCCCTTGGATTTCTGTTTATGGAGTTGGATGAATAATGAAGTGTACAGACGTAGAGTGAATACACGAGACGAATTGCTCCCTCGCATAATTGATACTATTGAACTCATAAAGGAACGTCACGATGGACTCGGACAAGCAACACATCATGTTTTCACAAGAGTTTAGAAATGCATGATGTTGGTGGTGGAATTTTTGAAATTTTTATTATAAACTGTAAGAAATGTGTAACTTGACCAGTAAATATTAGAAACAGTAAGTAGTATCTCTTTGTTATAATTCGTTTGGAAACGATACATTCAAATAGCTCTGTCTTGGAAACCATTCAGAATAGGACACTCATTCATATGAACTTTTTTTTTGCTTAAAATCATCGATAGTATCACCTCTTAAAATATTGACCTTTCGTCCTGGGACACCCTGTATAAGTTATATATATATAAGTTATATAAGTCATATTGGTGGATAGTACGAAATAGATAGTTGTTTTTGAGAAACAGACAAGATTTAGATATATAAAAAAATCTCAATAACCTAATATTAACTATTATAACAAAAAAAATATCAGAAATGTTTATTCTATTTTTTTCTTGATATTATTTAAAGTTACAGATTGTGATTAAGTTTTCCGAAGGTCCGTGTTCTGTGGATCTCTAGTGTTCCCAACATGGCTAATCCCTGGAAGAATCCGTAGAATTTCAAGGGAAAGATATTGAGGTGGTTTCCCGCTGCCTTCCTCAGGAAATCATTAAGAAAGGATTTCAAACATGAAGAGAAAGATGAGGTTTACTGCTATTCCATATTTGACCGACACACCAAACTGGAGTGAAATGAAGTCGTAGCTAACCATCTTCATGAAAGCAGAATCAAAACAACTATCAAGAGATACAGCAATGACTACTTATCTTTGTATTGCACAATGATTCAATCCATTACAACACTTCTACATCTTAATACACATTTTAATAAACTTACCTGAAGAAGTTCTGAAGACAGGAAATTCTGATTTTAATCCTTAAAGAAACAACTGATTTGTCAATAATAGCGACAATGACTGCAAAGTATGGTGGAGTGTTTTGAAGTAGTTTTGCTGCTTACCACTAAGTAGTAGCACCTCACTTACGAGAAAAAAAAGTATTTCATATTGCCCCACCATTCAATAATACCCGAACTTCCTCTATAACGATTTTCTTTCTTATAATAAGATATTTATTATACTGTATTTCTCTACGGATTCTGCAATTATAATAATTAAAAACTATTACCAATTCTGCAAGTTGCATTTGCTTCTCGATAGTATATTTCTGAGTAACGTATTGTTTATAATATCTTAATATTTCTTTTTTTTTTCAATAATTCCTAGGTAGATAATAAGGTAGTTGTTTATTTTGCTATAATTTAAATATTTATACTACTTACTAAACCCCAATAATTGTAACGACATAATTGCTGTCACATTTGAATTATTCAGTAGCTCTATTACATGTCCTTTATGAGCTGTTTAAAATTTCACTTAAACAGCTAAAAATTAATTTCACATATTCTGATACTTTCGCATATTCTACTTTCCCATCAACATCTTCCTCAACATCCTCCATACATTTTCGTTCGCCATGACAATCTCAAACACTTTGTAGAGTGTGGTTTTCACTGAAACCAGTAGTGCACAACTCATATCATTCTCTAAAAGCTATAGTTCTTTCACTGTATTGAAGAAATTTCAAGATCTTCAGTATACTAATTTTAAGTTATAGGCCATTCCAATATTTGAATGTACATAACTATAAAACTACATGTAAAGCCAGTTCGATTAAATTATTGAAACATGCATATATTATTACTCTTCTACTAAACAAATAGTGTCATGCCAATGGACCACTTGAGGATAGGCGTGGCTTAGTAGTTCCAAAATATCCCACCAGTCTACTTTTTGGCTTGTGGGATAAACAAAGCCATGTGTTTCGTTTTAACCATAGTAGATATAGAGGCTGAACTAAAAGATTTGATTTGAATGTAACGATTGTAAGCCTTCCAAAATTTCAGATTGTATGTAGAGTTGATTATCGCCTATTGAAGAAGCCGACAGCAATATATTTTCAAAGAAGGATATAATTTAATGGTTCACTTGAGGATAGGCGGGGCTTCGTAGTTACAACATATCCCACCAGGCTACTGCTTCGCATGTGGGATAAACAAAGCCATGTGCGTTGTTTTAACCGGTTTAGATATAGAAGAAATATTATATTAAAGAAGGATATTCCAAGCGTTTTTACAGAATTATTACAATAAGGAACTGCACAGTACTGAACCATCCGTCTTGAAATATCAAAAATCGACGATCTTTTAAGTAATTCACACAAAGTTATATGTTTGTTTATCTCACAAGCTCTCGCCGCATGTGGGATACACGTCATACGTGACGTCGATAGGGGCGTAAACCTCAAGTGGTCCATTATTTATTTGTAAGGATGGGATATTATAATGAAATATATTGCAAGGTAGATTACACAAAGAATAGATATTTTTAAAAGAAAAAATATTTTTAATAACTCTTACATATTTTTTAAGATTACAAGTATATTGTTATTAAGTTGGTGAATTCGAAGTTTAGCTGCTAGTTCTTTAATTATGAAAGTTTCTAATTTGATTCCGTTTAAGCCATTGTTTAATTTACTCAAATTAATCATATAAGTACTAATCGTTCAATATTAATAATGTATTTTTAGGTATTATTGTCATAGCATATAAAAATATATTTTTGTGGAAAAAAAAATAAAATCAGATATTTTCAGTTTGAACTAAAATCATGTCAATCCATCTATTACAGATTACAGAATCCATCTATATATTATAGTATACCCTTACTATATTATTGCATGAAACAGCTGAGCTTGGATACGCTTTTGGGTAAATATATGTTGTTCAATCGCTTCTATTTATAAATGAATCAGAAAAGTACTTCGTCAAAAAAAATCAACAGTTAAGTCCCAATATAGCCATTAGACAAGATTTGAACCTAGGCTGTGGCAAGACACGATAGAGAAAACAGAGTTTTCGAAACATATGAACAATCGATTCACTTTCTTTGAAGTTAATTATTGAAAGAAAGAGATATTAGAAATATAGAGAAGTTAGACGAGTCTTAAAGGCGGAAGAGATCAAAAGGTCTGTTGAAGAACAAAGCTTTGGCTTCAATTATTCGCGTAGGAAGAATAACCTATTATTTGTGAGATCATTATTAAAGAAAAAAAAAGAAAGTTCTGTTTCTTTAAATGAAAGTCAACTGATTCATTCTTAAAAAATCTACAAAGAAAGACAAAATACAAAAATTATGCATCTTTAACTACAATTAATGATGCATTTTATGTTTATAAATATTCAATTGCTTTTGGTAGACTTAATTAAACAAAAATGAATCGAAAAATCTATCATTTATTTCTGTCAATTGCGAAACGTTTTTCATCATTAAATTTTTCCATACTTCTTTTCGTATTTCTCCTCCGAATCTCTAGAAATTCGTATTAAAGTAACTTATTATATAAAATAGTGTTGTCAATGCTTATTAAGATTCATAATTTATTTAGAGATGTTTGATGTAAACTATGATTACAAAACTTTTTCAGTACTGGAATGTAATTATTTTTGGCAACAAAAATCGATAGCTAATGCGTTTGTCCTGTCAATCCGTCCATCCGTGTCTGTCCACCCCTAACAACTCCGAACGGAAGGTCGGATCGACAAACGGACTTCACCATCGAATTCAGAGGCCCAAACACCGTAGAAATGGGGTATTTTCAGGGGCCAACGCCTCCCCCCCCCCATGTTCGAGATAATTGGCATTGTACTCCCCTAACAACTCCCGAAGGAAAGGTAGGATCGACAAACGGATTTCATCATCGTGATCAGTGGCTCAAACAACGTAGAAATAGGATATTTTCAGGGGCTAACGCCCCCCCCCCCCATGTTTGAGATATTTGGCATTTTTTCATTGAAATTCCGCTATTAGCTTAAATGTTAGAAATGCAACCTTCTCATTTCAGTTGTCAGCTATAGCTGATGCTGAAGGTCTCCGATTCATATATTGAAGGTTGTCGGTTCAAATCCGTATAACTACAGGTTTTTCTTTTTTTTTTAATGTTTTTTTTTTCTCAATGTCCTTGTTTCTTTTATTCCTTATTTTCCTAACTTTTTTTTACTTTTCCTTACTTTAATGTATTTCCTTTATATTATTATTATTTTTATTTTTTTATTATTATGGGTCACCCTTAAATTTATGCTTTAGCACAAAATTATATTCACTGGTTATATATAGTAAAATGTATAAAATAAAATGTATATACACTGACTGCTCAATTGAAACTTGACACTTGTGGTATGGAACAGACGCTTTATTTACAGCGTGTCTAATAGCGCGTACTGTGGCCTTCTGCTCCAAGTTCAGCATCCACACGCCGAGGCATGCTCTGCACCAGTTTTCTATTAGCAAGCAACCGGTATTTTTTGCTCATTCCTCCTTCAAAGACTGCACAAGTTGGATGCGTGTTTGCGGTCGCATCGGACGCGCACGAATCCGGCGCTGCAATTCATCCCACAGATGTTCAATAGGGCTGAGGTCCGGAATCTGGGCTGGTCACTGAAGTTCGTGAACATTATTCTCCTTTAACCAGGCGCTGACAACACGGGCCTTATGGCACGGCGCATTGTCGTTCTGGAACACAAATGGCCCTTCACCGAACTGCGACCACAATAGGAAGCATGGAATTGTATAGAACGTCCAGACACTGTCTGGATGCCATGTTACCCTCGATCATAACCAATGGACCACGTCCAAATCAGGAGAAACAGGACCACACCATCACACTACCACTGCCAAACTTCACTGTTGAGATAACACACTCAGGTGTCCACTTTCAATTGAGCAGTCAATGTACAGTATGTGAATTGTAAAATTTACATACTGTAAATTGTATGTTTAATTTACAATATTTGATTGTATTGTAATACAATCAAATAATGTAATATTTAAAATTATTACATATATGTAAGTGAATATATGTAAATCATATGAAAAAATTTCAAATATTCTGTGATACATATTTACATAATATAAAGTATAAAAAAAAATCTGGAATCGAGACCTATCTGTGTAATCCTTTATGTAACAAGAAGAAGGAAAGCGAATTCCGTAATTATTTTTTTAGTTAAATTAAAGTATCGATGGGTATCAAAATATGTGCTATTCAAAATTATGTAAACACCAAAACATTCCATACAGATGGTTTCAATGTAATTTTGAAAAGCAAAATGATGTTAAAATTTCAGATGAGATAATAGACCTATTTATAGAAAAAAGACTTGGGTACAAAAACATATCAGAAAACTGTATTCAAGTAGTATAAAAACATTCTAACTTATAATACTTTCTATATAAAATCAAGCTGACAAATCAGTATGTATCATTGTTTGTATCATGTATCAGTGTTTTTAATGGGGATTCCGCCTTAATCCTTTAGAACCGGTAATTGAATCTTCTTAAAACGTGGTATAGATAATTATGGGTAATTTACCCAATTTTTGTATAAAAAATTTTTATGTAGCATCATTGTAAAGAAATTTGCTCCTGAAGATGAATTAAAAAGAAAAGCATTGAAGGCAAATAAAGAATTTCTTTTAATCCAACATTTATTTACATGTGATTAAAATTAATTGAACTTAAATGACTTAAATAACTACTTGAGGATTTAATTAATTCTTACACAAGGGGCTGTCCGTAAACTACGTAGGGTTAGGGAGGGGGTGGGGGTTGTGCTTACAGTGACTATGACGAGCGAGGGGCAGTGAGGGGTCAGATTGTATGGATATAACATTACATTTCATTTAAGCGCATTTTTTTAAAAAATTAAAAATACCTACAAAAAAATTCATTAATATCCATGCAGTTATCTAAACTTTTAAGTCCAAACGAAAATATGTTTGAATATGGTGTAAACAGTTAAAAATGCATCAGTTTTTGATTGGGAGGAGGGTTCAAAAGTTTGTGATAAAAGTGTGACAAGGAAAAGGGATGGGGTCAAAAATAACAAAAATTAGAGTGACGTAGTTGATGGACACCCCCCCCCCAAGTGGAAAATTTGAACATTGTTTATAAGTATTACAAATTGCAGACAAAGATTTTCTCTTTATATTGTTTTCACTTAAAACACAAACGAAACAAAATTAAAACTACAATGTTTTAAAAAAAATAGATTGAAGTTGTTTTAGGAACTTTTGGTTGAATGAAACATTGAAATATCTGTTTCAGTATGAATTACAGGGGATTTTAAAACGTAGACATATCTTGTTTTGATGATGATATTTCGACAAGAAATGGAAAACTTACTTAATTCGAAACATATTTAGTTTTGTAATTAATTTTTACAATGATTTTTACATCGAGATTTTAGCAATTAAATTTACAAGTAAAAATATATGCCCAAAAATGTTATTGAATTTTTGTAAAAAAAAAATAATAACTGAAGATATAATGATGCACATTTTCATTTCTATAAAATATTTTATTAAAATAAAAGTAGATCAATTAAAAAAAAAACATGAATGCTGGCACGTATCAATTCAATAACGTATTTTAAACGAAATGGTAAAGCATTGTTTCAGTGACCTAGAATTTGAGCCAACTGAAAACGATCAATTTATAGGCCGAGAAAACATTGGATCTCGAAATAATTAAAAGGATGAGAATCTTAAAGGTCAGAAAAGTCAAGAGATTAGAAAAAGTTCTTTATTCACTATTTTTGCTATGCAATTAATGTATAATAAAATTAATATTGCAAAAGTCTATAAAAAGAACACTAATATGATAAATGTGTTCTTTAATGTGATAAATAAGTTATCAAATTAATAATTCTCAAAAATATACTTTATATACATCAGCGTAATTTGATTGGGAGGGGGGGGGGAAGCAAACATTTTGATTGGGGGGTCAAAAGTAAAAAATGCTTGTCGACTTATATTTAGTTTTTTTTCCTGAAAATATTGGGGGGGGGGGGCAATGACCCCCCCCCCTCCCCCCAAATTCCTCCTAAGCTGATATATGCTTTAAGTATTAAACAGGAAAACTTAAAGCTGGCACTTTTGATATTCGCGAAGCAAAGATTTCAATCAATCATTTAATTGTGTGTATGTGTGTTGTTATTAAAAACTTCTAAATTTTATTGAAGAGATATATAGAAAGTGTAGAAGCAATTTGGCACTTGTTACAGTTGAACTTAAATATTTAAAAAGGCTATTGATGCAATGTAATTCAAGAGCATTGGAAAATTTAAGACTTTCGCGGTTAAGCTAAAGAGTGAATTCAACTGAGTTGCTAAAATGGAATTTGCAATTTAGAATAGTAGAGAATTGTAAGAATAAAATTACTTACATTACTAAACTACATAAAGCCGGACAATCATGTGGAATTTGAAAAAGCCAATACATATCAATGTTTCTGCGAAGATGTGGCATCTTTTTCTTATGTCTTAATGAATCTAAAGTTAAAACTTGTATTTTTAATCTCAAACTGCTTCAAATTGTATAGAATAAAGTTCAAAACAAAACTTATCATTAAACATTGATGATCAGTAAAATTATAAAATTTATAATTGTGAAAAAAATTACAATTATATCAAACTTAGTAGGTCTATAAAAAACAAGTTATAAAAGCAGTTTAAATTTTATAGCTAATATAATTGTTTTTCCTATACATTAAGTTTGTTTGTAAAGATTATTTTTATTGGAAAAATGATTCTTATTAGTATCTTAAAAGTAATATGTTATATGTTTTGTAATAGGAGTAACTGAAAGGTACTTGTTCATTTAATATTAAAAATCCCTTCTGCTACAAAAATGACTTAAAAGTCCGACTTAGAATGACATTTCCTTCGAGATCGTATTTGGTTTCCTTATAAAATATGAAACTGTAATATTGATTTTATGTCTGGTCGAGTCATTTGTGTGCCAACTAAAAGAAAGCAAAATACTGTCTCTCACGATGCAGAAGTCAGATAGTCATCTTGCAGAATCATTTCATGTAAATCTGTGTTGAAAAGTATTCTTTAATTTATTCTATGGGCGTTTTTTTTATAGACCGAGTAATTCAATAGGAACTCGGAGATGTTAGCAGATTCATTGAAAATCAGAAGGCGAAGAAGCAATAGTTTTCTTATTTTGAAACGAAAAAAAAAATACCTGCTGTTGCGGCGTGATTCTGTTCACACAGAACGTATACTTTATGGCAGGGGGGAAGATCTCTATTGTGGTTGTGATGGCCTTCTCATTCCATACTGCACCCTCTAATTTAAAGAAGAAAAAAAGAGAAAGAAGAAGAGGAATATCCGTAAACCATAAAAGACGAAGCCTCGCACCAAAATGGGACTAACTGTTTCACTGTAATTACAAAAAGATTATACAATCAAAAAGTAACAGTGAAATTGTTTACGTTTTAGTTGAAAAGTTTTGAAAATTTGGAGAGTGAAACTGATAATTGCTATTTCTGTTAAATTCTTCAGCTAGAGTTTTTATGACAGAATTGACACTTTTTTGTATAAAAACCTTTCTCCTGTAAACTGAATCTTCTCTGTCTACATGTGTGGAATCTTATCAAATTTTCTAAATTAAGAAATTCATATCCAAATACAATGACAACCAAACGGGTCAAATCATTCTAATTCTTCTTTAATAATTAAGAGAAAAAAGAATAGTGAAATCTAGAACAATGAAATGTCAATTAAAGATTATAATTAAAGACAGTATTTGACTGATACCAAAATGTAATACATTTCTCTTAGGATTAACAAAAACATTATGAATCAAATAACTCGGGATAATTTTGTTAAAAGAAAAGCTCAATGATTTCCACAGTTAACTAATTACATAGATATTAATCTAAAATTGTGGCAATGAAGGCTGTTTAGTTTGAAAATTGAAATGATATTAGACATGTCTAATAAATTTAATTTTTGTAGTTCTTTACTTTCTTGTTCATTTACTCAAAAATTTAGCAGTTAGGTTTAAACTTATTTAAACTGCAGAAATCTTCTTTAAAATTATTACTAAAAATTACTGTAAGAAATTATAAGAAATTTATTAAGGTAAACTGAGCCTTTTCATTATATATTCGTTTTGTAAAGAAGCTTAGATAATATGTTAATGTTATGTGATCTGCAAATGTTAGTTTAACAAATTAAGTATATAATATTAGTGCTTTATTAAATGACAAACCAAAATTATATTTCGTTATAGAGCAACGCACCTTCGTACTTTTGTATGTTAAAGGTGAAAATCTAAACCTCAAAAACATGGAGATACTGAAATTCGATATTTGCATTTATGTATCAATATATGTTCCAATTCTCCTATTTTTCAATATGCTTTGTGTGGTTTAGGCCAGAAAAACACGTATAAAGAGAAGTCGAACACTAAGCACAGAAAAGTATGGCAAAGACCGTGGTTGTGGGAAGACATTGTTCGAAGTTCCATACAACACTGAGCATTAAATAATCAAGAAAATATTCGTGTGGGTGGGACCTAAACTTTGAAGGTAGGTGAATACAGCATAAGAAAATCACTTACATGAACTCCCCAGCATAGAAAAACGATATGGTAAGGAACAGTTGAAGCGAATTAAAAAAAATTGGCAAAACCAGACGGTAAATTAAAAGAAGAATGGAGGATAGAGTAAAAATGAGCAATGCATGGGTGGTAAAACGTTTTAGTCTCTATTTCCTAAAGATGTTAAAATACAATTATTAAAGTTATTCTATTATAATAAAAAAAAAGGATTTAAAAAATAAACAGGATTTTTTTATTAAAAAAGAGTTTAGTGAAATTTATGCAGTTAATAAAAAAATTAATATAAAAATATCAAAATAAACAGATTTTTTAAAAAAATTGTAAGCTTTGTGAAATTTTGGGGTTAATTCGTTTTCGAATGTTATAATTACATAAATAACAGTCAAGGTACTAAATCTTTAGAATTACAAAAGACTAACTTCGAAGTGTACTTAACGTTGCAATTCATTTGTGCAAATTTTAAACTTTGCTTACAAACGAAGAAACCGTCATCACATCAGCTTAGCAGTCTGCTTAAAATTGGATAACAAGATAAACCAGAAAAATCAGTTTGAAAGAAAGTTATAGAAGGATGTTTACAATTAACAATTCCTATTAATTAAATATCTTATTAAATATGTAATTAAACGAAAATTTCAATGCAGTGGTTTCATATCAACATCAACATCCACTTGTGCTTCTCAGACCATTGCTTTGGCAACGTTTTAAAAGAGAACATCGTTATGAAACTAAATTTACCAAATAACCTTCAGATGAATCATAGGTGTTCTGACAGAAAATGTAGAGGATCGAGGATCGTTTAAACTTTACTAACCATCACAGTCCGAAACATAATGACTGGACAGTCGAAATTTATATGTAGGTCGAAAGGAATGTAGCGTTTCTATGATGAAAATTGCTATTTAATGGTAGATTTTGCGATTAGCAAATTTAACAGTCATAACCGGTTGTTGGAACATCTCATCTTATTGTTTTGAAGGTACAGCTGGAAGTTGTAGGTGGAGAAGAACAGAGTCCACACGAAATCGATCCTAACATTCAAATAAGGAAGGTACAATTCTTAGGTTTGCAACAAGACGCATCTGTTTCACAAACAATAAAATATTCCTCTCAAATACTAGGTTGCACAAGTACTTTGAGGGATTCCAGAAATCTAAACATAGCTTTTTCTATAAATTGAGGAATAGGGTCAAATGTCAGAACATCAAAGACAAAGGAGAAATATAATAAATAAATAAAAAGCTAATATAATGTTAATCACTAGTTGGTGTGCCAACTTTCGAACACACGCAATATAAGATCCACTGGATGACAAATTTCAAACATCACTATGTAATTTGTGTTTATTAATCATTACAGTGGCTCTTTTCGAAGACTGGTTTTTTTTGTATCAATCGGTTCTTACAGATCCAATTTCTATGGAAATCGACAGGGCGATAACATTTGGCAATATTTCTATCAATGTAAATTCAGATAACTAAGATATATAATTACTGAGTTACCGCGATTACTTAAGAGTTCACGACAACATGTTTGGTAGTTTGCTTCCTTAGCTTCTTATATATTGGCCCAGTATGTATGAAAATCAGTAGAGATCATCCTTATAACAAAATATACTAAGGATAAATTTGATCCACTGACGGATAGAAATGCTTATTTAAAACTGAATTCTGAATCTTTCATGTTCTAAACCTCTTTTATCTCTGATGATTATGAAGCAAATTTATAAATATTAGAGCAAATCTACAATCATGATAATTTACGTACCATGCGGTTGTAAAAATATCAATCACACTTCTGTAAAGAATTTTTTTTTTCAATTTGTCTTCTGATATGTCATTATCACACTTTCCCATTAGTTTTTTGCAAATTGTAAACGAAAAGAAAACAAAAACACAATCATCAAATTTTATAACTTTATATTATGTAACTTTTAAAAATTAGTACAATAAATATCAAATTAAAATTATTTTCAAGATTGAGATAAGATTGATGATTTTAACTGAATATCAAAAGTTCAATATAGTGTAAGATATACAGATAATGGTTTTGAACAAAATTTAAAAAAAAAGTTCTATGCTATGCAGCTTATTTTCCAAATTTAGCATACAACATAAATAACTATATAAGATTTGTTATTACTTTAAGACGGTAGTTACGATAGATTTGAACAAGCTACTGTAGCCACAGGTCCTGTTTATAGTTAATCTTATGTTTTTCATGTAATTTTAACCATGTCTTATTATTAATTATAACTATTATTAACTAGCCGGGTACCGTCGCTTCGCTCCGGAACCCTTGCGTATATAGCATTAAAAAAAAAAAAACTTTATTTATAAAGCAAATTAATATTGAGATCGGAGAATATACGACTTTCCAGCCCGTTGTGCCCTTCTCCACTTAACTCAGGTGTATTGCGGGTTGGCGCCACACACCTGGGGTTGCCGCCATACACTTCATCGTCAGTTTGCCAGATTATTCCCTATCCCGAATTTCGAAAAATCCGGCCTTATTCCTTGTCTACATCATAAAGGAAACCTCTGTGCAAAATTTCAGCTTTCTAGATCCAAGCGTTTGGGGTGAGCGTTGATGAGTCAGTGAGTGAGTGAGTGAGTCAGGACTTTTCTTTTTATATATATGTAGATTTTCATGAATTTTGTTTTGTTAACATCATTGATTAGTTCTTTATAGATTATATTTGGATGTGTTATTTTCTCATTTTCAACTGTTATCCGATTCGTTCTTTACATATTATTCCTGGTGTTTTGATATCATGTTTATTTATGAAAATATGATCTATATTTGTTTTCGTATTTCCATGAATTGTACAGTTCCTTGTTGTTCCATAAAGACGATTTTTGAAACCATTATTACACATAAGTTTTACGTATTTCTGTACTACATTGTTTTATTTATTTTGAAAATATCTATATTTACGTCGCCAATCAGTATAGTTGGACAGTTGTTTAATATATTTTCATTTTTTATGAATAGATTCTCTATTTCAGTAACATTTTAGTAATTTGTAATTTAGCAATTTGCTTACAGAATGACAGACAGAATAACGTTTTATAATATACGTTTTTATAATATATAATAATAATAGCCGGGTACCGTCGCTTCGCTCCGGAACCCTTGCATATATAGCATTAAAAAAAAAAAAAATATTTATTTAGCAAATTAATGTTGCGATCGTCGGAGAATATATAACTTCCCAGCCAGTTGTGGCTTCTCCGAATAACTCGGATGTATTGCGGGTCGGCGTCACACACCGAAAATTCACATTTTTGCATGTATCTTGCAAACGCTGAAGCGTTTGTGAATAAGTGATATATCGTTCGATAGAACTTTCAAATACCAACATTTTCTCAATATAATGTACTCTTCCATCTTTTATACTTTTCGATTAAATTGAGAAAAAGTCAAAATTTGACCCTTTAAAAGGCGCCATCTTGGAAACCAAAAACTTTTTTCGAAAGATTTTTGTAACATTTTGTGTGTCTTAAAAAGATCTCCATTTTATCCATTTACATTACCACTTTATCTCTTATAGTTTGGTCACAAAATTGGAAAAACGTAAAGTCTTATGACAGACAAAATAACGCTTTTATAATATATAATTTCTTTTTATCGTAACAGTTCATGATGAATCTTCCGTTTGTATATTTCTTGTATACAAGACTCCTATTTGATTCCAAATATTATGAATCAAACAGTCCGATATCAATAACTATCTTCTTTAACTGATCGACAATTTACCTGTAAAATAAACTATGGTTTCTGTATAGGTAGCTATCCTTACCCTCCCACTGAAGTATCCATTCATTTCTTTCTTTATATTATCTTCATTAACTTAAATTTTAATGAAAAATAGAAATTTTGTTTAATGCGTTTTCACTGCAGAAGCATTAAGAGCTCATCTTTCCATCGTGATTTGATTTCACTTTTCATCAATTGGTCTAACTCAAAAGCTTTGAAACTTTTTCTGATGTAATTAGGGTTTACAATAATAGGATGATCTTCCTATTCTATATCAAAGAAAGAAGAAAGATTGAAATCTTAACAATCTTTAGAGATTGAAACAGATATCTTCGAATGCTTAGAAAATTTGAAAGGAATTACTAAAATAATTGTAATTTCGTGAAATCATTTAGTGAAAAAAAAAAAGAATAAAATGAGAAGTTACCAGTAATCTTTTTCATATTTCATCTTTTCTTGTTATCAACAACACTGCAGACAGTTGATCGTAAGTTAAGTCCTTGATGACACATTCGTAGCGGACCTCGAAAGTTTCGGACCCCTCACGTAATTGCCATTACACGTCTGGGCTCCTCAGACATGAAGCATTTATAATAAAGATCTTTACAACAATACTTATTTATATGTAAATTTCCTAACATTTATTAAAAGTTACTCTTCTGTCTTCCCAATAGTGGAGATAAATCCTTGGTTAATGGATTGCCACCTCATCCAATAATTTACAAAATCGTGGCCTTTGGAGACATTCCAATCTCACCATTTGACTGTAACAGGAATCATAGAATAGAATGAATCTTAACTCTCCAAATTGCTTGCAGATGTTAAACAATCCAAATAACATTCACTTAAGCTAAGTTAATGGATTTATTTACATTACAGTTCAGTTCATGAAAGAAGAGCTTGTGATGACGTAATTTCCTTATGGATTGATGTTTCCAGGACGTAACAGCGCCATCTATTGCTAAGATTCGTAACCGAAATCATATAAACATTACGAAAACATTCTGTTTCTGCAGTTCCTACAATTACGAATACATTTCTATATTAATGTTTTTATTATTTTAATAATTTTATGGGTTCCGCACTATTCCCCTTGCTTGGCTATGCAAAGTTTGTCTTTCTTGGTCACGCTTATGCGATCACAAAACGACGCCATCTTGGACTGACTGTTCGGAGTTCAAGTTGATGACTTCATAACTGGTGACGTTTATTCCAGAAAAAAATCGATCGCTACGTAATGACCATATATGGCGAACCCTTCTTTTTTAAAAAATACTGTAGTTCAACCAAAAAATTAAATAACTATTGATTAATTTAGGTATTCAATTAATCTTTATTTTCTATTAATTTATTTCGTAAAGCAGATTACATCATATTATACAAAATGTAAAACTATTAAGTATAGCGAAATTACTTACTACAATTAAAAACCAATGTATTTTTCGTCAGAGTAACAATGCAATACCTTTTATCTTTACGAGGAAAACTGTTCTTCATTGGCCTAATACAAGATTCTAAGTTACAATAAAACAGTCAGTATTTAAAAAAAAAAACAACTTGTAGAAATTCCTGTCACTAGCTCATTCCTTCATTATAATATAAATCAGGTCCAACTACATAAAATTACCAATGCTACCATCAATTTTAAGCGAGGTAGTGACAGCGACTAGTAAACCAATCACAATGCTTCACAACGGCTTCCGATACGTTTAAGAAAATATAATTGATATTGCTTTAATTTCCTTATTTATTATAAATGTGATTGTTGCCAATGCAAAAGGCGCAACTGTTGCGATTATTGTGATTGTTGCGATTGTTGTAGAGCTGTTTTATAAATGTGATTGTTGCTAATGATAATGTAATGATATTTTAATGATACTTGTCCACAGACAGACGGACAAACCGGGATTTGATACAAGTATCAAATTAGCAAATTGGCTTCCTTAACAATTTAATTTAAAATTTTCATTTTGTTTCTTCACCAAATCTTAATTTCGTTGTATCTCCTAATTACTGTTATCAATTGGTAACCCAAGGATTGGAATATTCCAAGCGATTTTAGTTCTCAGACACCTGAATATTTCCTTACTATTTATCAATGATTAGTGGTTGGCTACAGAGTTGCACGAGGGAATCATTATTGAAGCTCTTAACTCGATTAATGCAATATTTAATAAACGATCATCATCAGAAGATGAGCGATCTATTCATAAAAATGGTCCATGGTCACGTAATGAAAGGAAGATCAAGGAGGCTGTTATTATTGCGAATCCTTGGTATTACGCCCACATTTTCCAAAGATAGCGGACATCAATCGATTCATATGAAAGTAAATAGTGACACGTAGCAAATTAATACATGCAAATCAGTCTGTGCCAATCCAGATTCGCCCAACGGAAGATGGACGTGTGATCACCATTGGAAATTATAGTGAAAGTCAGAGGACAAAAGGTGTCCGTTCATCCCACTACTCTGCTCTCTCATCCTTCATCTATGTCGGAAGAAGATAAAAAAAATATAGGAGGAAAAGAATATAGAAAATTGCCGCTGTGTCTCTTCGGATGCGCAAGGAGCGGGATATGGCTTAACCTCATTAAAACCAGTTTCTACAGTGGACCGTTCGATATAAAAAGGCGTAGAACATCCCTTACTGTTCAATGATCATCGGATTGTCTTAGGATACGGAGTCGTGTCTCACTCTCACAAGATTTAGGTAGGTAAGGCTAGATTCTGTCTGATAACATTTTGACCTGTAACTGTTGTAAATGTGGATCATAATGGCCTCCACAGAAGAAGATTATATTAATTTTATTTTATTTTATTTTCTTAAAATGATTTCAATTAATAGAATTTTGCATTTATTTTTTTTTAATTTTAAATTTATATTATTAAAAATAATTTACTAATAGGAGAAATAACGTTATATTATATTATATTATATATTATATTATATTATATTATAAGATATTATATTATATCATATTATATTATATTTAAGATAATATAAATGCAATAATTGCTCATTTTTCTAACGTTACCTCACTTTTAAAGAACTAGATTAATTACTTAAATTTTATAAGCAAGCAATCAAATTTTTAAAATTACTAACAGGTAATTTTTAGTTTAATTCAATTTCTTTTGAAATGCTGATATATTAAATTACTATAAAAATTTAATTATTACTTTATTTAGTTCTTATTATGCTTGGAATGCAATATTTTAGTACTAGTTTATTATTTCTGAATATTTGCAAATTAAAATAAATGAAGTAAAATAATAGTATTTTACTGTTAAATTTTAAAACAAAATTTAAGAATATTCATTTCTTTAGTTAAAACAAATATTGACTCACTTTAACGAAAACATCTGAAAGTTGTCTTTTAGGATACTAACTTACTTTTCTTATTTTAAATTTTGCAAAAACAAAATTTTTAATACAACAAGTAACAGGATTTCCATTCTGCTTCCTTTTTATATAGGAGGATTAATTATTTTAATTATTATTTAAGAATATTATTTAAAAATAATTTCTTCATATATTTTAACTTTAAACTTGAAAAATTTATTAATCAATTTGCTAAATACATATTGTATTATATTCCAGTTTTTATTTTAAAATTTTACTTGAGTTATTAACCAACTTTCCAATGAAACTATAACATAAAGTTAAAAATTTTAATTAACTTTTGAATAAAATTAATAACTAATAAAAGAGCTCGGAATGGAAGTGACCAAAAAATATTTTGTTGTGTTTTGACATTTTTTTTTTCAATTTAATTATTTAAGTTTTTTAAGTTAAATATGTCAGCGTTTCAGTATCATTATGATTCAAAATTCGATCAAAAGATTTTCTTTCTAGAATTATGAGTGGAAGAAATATATAAGGAAAATCAAACCTTGCATTGCACAGTTGTTGTTTTTTTTTTTTTTTGCTTAGAGCTACAGACAATTTATTGAAAGCCAGTAAGGAAACAAATACTTTATTTATATTCCCTTTCAGTATATTTATTCTTCTCTTCTTCACTTCCTCATTAATAAGCCATAGGTTCATAAATTCGCTTGGAAATCTAACAAGGAAAAATAGATTTTATTTTTTTAGCATATAAGTAAGAGATTTTTTTAGTTGATAATTTTGAAGCTCAAGAAGAAGTATATGAACTTTTAATAATATTTGACTTGGATATCTGAATTCTTTCTATATATATATTATTATATTACCAAAATCGAAAATTTACGAATGGGCCAAAATCGAAATTGGCCATTTAAAAAGTTTTCAAGTTTTAATTTAGTGGTTTACATATCGTTGGTCCTCCATTTTTAATTAAATGAAACTTCTGCAATATTTCAACAATAATTCTTTTCTTTTTCTTCTCAATTCTTAAGAATTTCTGAAAAAGCTTAGCAAAATATCAAAAAGTGAAAAAAAAAATTATGAGACATTTATTGTAGTAGAATTGTAATCCCTTCTTTATGAAACATTCCTACAAAATTAATCTTTCTAACTTTTCATTAAATTAATTGATAATTTCTTTTTACTTTTTTTTTGTAAATATCAAAGAAAAAATAAACACTGAAGCTATATGAAATAAAAAATAAAAGTAGAAAAGTGAAAATTATAATCTGTTAAAAAAGTTAATGTAAAAAAATACAAGATAAATAGAAATATCACATGTAAATGTTCAGTTGCGTGTAAAGTTCAAAAGAACTGGAAAACTTACATTTGCAGAGGATTGAAAATAGTTGTTAATGGTGAGGTTGAAATCGGTTTCTGAACTTTGAGAAAAATAGTCATGAATAAATTACTGCAGGTAATCCGTTTGTACTACATTTGATTATCATAACCAGTATTACGCGTAGCTTAGTTTACTTAGAGGTCTGCAGAGTCTGGTTACAAAGAAGACGTATAAGTTGTTAGTCATGATGCTACAATCATCAAACCAGGAAAAAAATAAAGATCTAACCGCAAGAGTGCAATGAATGAAGATGTACCATGGGATGAGACTGAAGATGGTAGGAAGGTCTATGTCCTAGGGTTGATTCAATGGACTGACGCGTCCACTTATTGTATTACAATAATAGTTGGATTCTGAATCTTTCCTCGAATTAATTGCTGTGGTTCTGAATGAGGAAAGTGAATCCAAAGAGACCTGTTTAGTTCCTTGCAAGAAAGGGCGGATGTTCACCTGAAAGTTGAAATTGTCGAAAGCAACTGGCCCTCCTACACACGGAAGCATCTAGAATCAAACCTCGCAGTTAATAAAATTTAAATGAGTTACCTCCTTCTTTTTCACAGATTTCTGGAAAACTTATTATTAATATGTACAGAAACAAGATATCCACTAAGACGGAATAGAAATTGAATATTAATAATTGAAAAAGCAAGATTTATGTATATGTATTTTTATCTTCATATAAAAATATCTTTAATTAAAATTTCTTATAATTTTACTCTTAAACGGTAGTAATTAAACAATAACATAGAAAACCTTAAATCCTTAATTACCTCAAAAAGAATCTAATATTAAAAGAAAGATTAATTTCAAAATACTTTTTAAACAATGAAATTTACAATCTCTATATAATTATAAAAATTAACTTTTAGTATTTCAGATATTTCGTTAATAGACTTTATATTTTATAAAGATACCAATATAGATAACTTTTATATTTATACATCTACGCAGACAATTATTTATTTCTCTAAAAACTTATAATTATAAATATCTGTTATTATATACAAATTTACTTTATATTATAATTATAATTTAATAACTGTATATTTTTATTTTATTTCTAAATTATTCTATAATATTTTATTAATAACAGTGCCTAAATTTAGATATAGATTAAGTTAGTTTATATTATATCTTTAATAATAACTAGATCTTTACATCTATTACATCTACATAAGCATCTATGAACATATCTACATCCGAATTTCTTATTAAATAATTCTAATGATTATGAAAATGTTTTACAACTTCTAGTAACTGTTATGAAGAGATCACTAAAACTTTTAACCAGTTTTTGAATGTTATAAAATAATAGAAAAAAGCAGCAATAACTGTACATGTAACTGTACATGTAACATTTTTCCCTTTGGAGAATTCCGTTGCAATTTCTTCAGTCGTGCTATTCGTTGACCTCGAACTTCCACCCATATAGTGGGCCTATTTAGAGATCTTTCGTCCTTCGTATGTTCCGTTGCTGACATTTATTAATATATTGACCTATTCATTCTATTTTGAAATTACATTGTTTGTTTCGAAATTAAATTCTTCTTTAATGTGAAATTTTTAAACTTCCTGTACTTCATTCGCTACTTGGTTTACAAATTGCAACATGGATAACGGTTCCTGTTTAGTAGACATGAAAAGGCAAAATCAGCTTGTTAGTAAATTACTTCAACTAGTTGGAATGTTTAATATAGGCAAAGAAGCTTTTTTAAGCAATTTATAAGAAAGTTGATCTTTAATTCTTACTTAATTAGAAGTAGTATTCTTACAGTTTTAGGAGCCGAAAAAATCCTTCTTGGCATATAACTTTACATTCTTTTTTAAATTATACTGCATTCCCACTGCCTTTTATACTGCACTATAGAGAGTGCAGTATAAAAGCAAATATCTCTTGTACCAGTAGGACAAAGAAAGGGAAATTTCTTTTTTCTAATTGGATCTAGTGCAAGCATTTAGCAGCTATAGCTTATCTTAATTACAGTCAAATATAACAGCGGCTAATACATATCCTTGAGTTGAGAAATTACACTGATCTCTGTAGCAACTACGGAGAAATAGCAATTTTTTTTTATCCTTTTATAAAACTGATTTATTAAAAAACTTTTAATTGCAAAAACATAAATAAGGAATATTTTTTTTTTCCATTTTCCAGTTTAATCTAACTAAAGAAAAAACAATGAAGGTCAAGGAAGTTCTTATTGGTAAGATTACTTTTTTATTTCCTTTTTTAGAAAACTTTTTTTTTTTAATCACAACATTTTCAGTAAATATATCATTGCCATATACTTTAACAGGATTAAAACTTAAAAATAAAGAAAAAAATATTAAGAAATTTTTTTTAAGTTTCATATTGAAAAAAAAATCAGTTATGAATTTTTTGCCTATTATTTTCAATACTTTATTTATTTTATTCTTCTTTTTTAGTACTCATGGCTTCAATTGCTGTGGTAAGAATATACTTCTTTTATTTAAACTACATAAATTTCCTGGAATTTTTATGCCCTCCCTGCTCCAGTACTATTGCCATAAGAATATATTTGAATACGCCTTGTCAATTTACTTCATTCTGTTATATGATAGTTAATAAATTTATCAAATTCAAATAGATTTTGTTGAGTATTCAGAAAGTAGCAGTAGAATTTATCCTTCAGGATCAAGATTTTTCTCTAAGTGATTATCGTGCACCATTTCCTCAATGAATGTCAATGTCTCCTACATACGTTTTGTTTTATGCAGAAAAGACGATGATGTAAAAAGAAAAGGAAAACTCTTATTCTGAATATACGTTGATTCTGAACAACAACAACAAAAATTTTATATCAACGTATATTGCACAATCGTCATAAAGAATGTTCGGATATAAAAGAAGGTCGGTAGAGAAATAACAAACAGAAAAGGATACAAAGATTGATGTAAATACAAAGGATAATGGAAGAAAATAGAAGACAGATGGAGAAAGCATATCGGATCACCTGAAAATGTTCTGTTCCAGAATAGCTATTGAAGATGTTCAATGCTATCTCGTGAACCTTGAGATATGGTAACCCAGCTTAATTTCGTAGAATTATAAACATATTAAGACAATTAAGCTAATGTTTTATTTAAATCTAACCGAATCTTATCTAACATAAGAACTTCACATTTTCGTACAAATTTAGATTTCTGTAGTTTCTCCCATCACAATTTTCAAACCCTGATGATTTCCTATTAACATCGTGCGATTGAAGATATTTAATCCCAGAGGACTTGGGATAGAAAATCTTCAGGTGATCCAGCATAACACCCGAATTGTCCAAAGTTCATCATAATTAAAAAACCGAACTGGATAGATGTTTATAACTTAACTTATAATAAATAACAGATCAAACAGCAAATAATTTTGGTTTTTATTCGTTATTTAACATAATAATAAAAAAATAATTACTTCCATATTATATAAAAAAATATTATACAAAATAAAACTCGAAAGAAATATTAGTTTCTGTCTGAGGAATATTACCCTGGCTATTTCGAAGGTAATTTACAAATGGATAATTTCTGTAAAGATTAACGTATGAAATCTTCATGTAGAAATTGTAACTTTTAATTAATTTTAGCAAATCATAAAATTTTTCGAATTATTTTGTTAAGACATGCATATATTCAAACCTTGCTAATTAACAATTAAAGTAATTTACTACGTCCCTATTTTTTTATTAATTTTTTTTGTTATTTAGGTGAATTTGCAAAGATTTGGGGGACAATTTGGTGGTGGCCGCCCTCAACAGCAATTCCACACGTTTGATCTTCCCGATGGTGTGGAATTCATTGTAGGTCAAGTGCAAGCTGGATTTTCATGTGTAGGACGTAGGTATGGATATTATGCAGATGTTGGCAACAATTGCCGAATCTTCCACGTCTGCAATCCAGTTGAAGATGAATTTGGAAGAGTTATTGATACTTTGCATTACAGTTTCTTCTGTGGTAACCAGACATCTTTCAATCAGGTCAGCATAAATTAAAATATCCGGTGTAGCTTAATAATTTATCCACAGATAAAGCCATAAATTTGGTATTAATTCGCGAAAACTTATAGTATAGAATGACAGCTGGTCAAAAAACTTTAATACTGGATAATTAAATGGATTTCCAACCATCGTTGTAATACTACTTACTTCTTATAGAAAAGATATATTTTTTTGTTCTTTTTAAGTACAATCTTTGAAATCTTTCATTTAACTTTCTATACTTCTAACATCTTAAATCTACAAATTCTCTTTTTTTTTTAATTTGATAAATTGCTCATAGGTTGCTCATATTCCTTTTTGTTTTTGTAGGATAAATGTATATAATTTTTCAATAATTTATTAGAAAAGCATTTAAATTATTTTATTATGAACTTATTAGAAAATCAGAATTTTATGACATTCAAAAGCTAAACAATATACTATTGAAAACTACGGATAACAAATTATAGATTTTGAAGATATATTATAACCTTAATTCTATTATAAATTATCTGAAGATAAAAGAGATTCTTAAGACAAACGTTTTTCAAACCATCATTTTACTACGGCGTTCGTTTTTAATATGGAAGAATTAAGTCAGGCGTTTTTACCAAAAGACACTCGTATCTTCATTCAGTTTATTGAAACAGTGTTTGAAATCAGTGTTAGATGTAAACGTGTGTTTGTAACATAGAACCGTAGAAATTCAAACCTATAGGAAAGCTATAGAAACGAAAATACTTAAAGTGGTAAGAAGCCACAATATTTTAATAGGTCATCGAGCCGTGATTAGTGTGTTACAAAGAAGTTGCTTGTTGGCGGAGCATTAAGATCATTTATTTTTATTATTTATTTATTTATTACTCAATTAATTCAGTTATTTATGAAATGTAAAACCTCACATCTAAATTTTATATTTATCTATATAGAATTACTTTACAGATTATTTTTAAGTTTTTGGTAATTTTAATTTCAGGCCACAATGACCTGTGATTTGGAAGAAAACGTGGATTGCGCAAGTTCCGAATTCTTTTATTCTCTTAATGATAATTTTGGAGTTATTCCACAGAGCAATTTTGGTAAAAAATAAAGGTAATTATAGTATAAACAGTAGAACAATAATATCATAATTTTTATTATAATTTATGAAAAAAAGTATTTTTAACAAAATTTAAAACATATTTTAAACATATTTTTATTTATAAAAAAGAATAAAATGTCTACATTTTTATTCTGTAGTAGTATGTAAAATGCTTTAGCATTTATATTTTAGATTTCATTAGTTTATGTTATTAGCATTATAAAAATGATATTATAAGTAAAAAAAAATAGTTCTTTTTTCTTATGTAACGAACATTGAATGAATAGATTTTTTACTTTATATAATATATATATATATATATATAATGAAGCAGTGTCTATTTTTTGTTATTTTACTTTTTTTTCTTTCTTACTTAATTTGAAACTATACACAGATCTCCGTTTTCTTTCTTTTTTTTTTAATATGGAGTTTTTAACTTTACCATGTAATTCTCCAGGCCTTCTTTCCAATGGCGAGGTTTGACTTCCAATTACTTCAGAGAATTACAAAACATTGTTAGACGTCAGTTCAGGAATGTTCAAGACTTAGGCAAAATCACAGTTTAACTTATGAAATAGTTTCGCAACATCAAATGTTATCTCATTAAGAAAAAGCAGTGTCTTTTACAGCAGTTCTCACGGATTGCTAGGCGGGGGTTTTCGAGGAAGACATAATTTTACACTCACGCATTCACTCTTTCCCGACTGGCACAAAATACGTGACAAGAATATCTTCCTAATCTGAAAGCTTCAACTGTAATAATCCCAGCAACGTGCAATGGCAGACAATGTCACTGGTTTGAATTATATTGTACCCACATGTATCCGGTAAACAGTGGAGAGTAAACCCTTTGTTTTCCGTTTCTCTCTTTCTTGAAACAGTCAATGAAGGAACTCGAAACTAAGGAAAAAAAAGCGGAAGTGAATGGAATCTATGGCTAAAATTTATTTCTTAATTTAGATCATTCTTTAGAAACTATATTAAGAAAGCTTCTTGTACTTTATCAAGAAACTTCAATAGAACAATATCATACTTAAATCTTTCATCAATAGGAAATAATTCTCTATCTTTTCCCGGAAAGAAGAAATTAGTTTTAAACACAGGATGAAACCATTATATATGGTTTTAAATCTTATAAAACATCTACTATTCCTTTTATCTAAAAAATGAATCACAGAAAAACTCGTCTAAAAAGTAATTATAAAATTTCCGTTTAAAAATTAATTACAAGTTTTGAATTAATTATAAAACGTTGAATTTGTTTTAATGTAAACATTAAATGAAATGTTTAGCATTAAAGATACATGACGTCATTTAAGCCCTTTAGTAAATTTTAAAGTTAAAACAGTATTTCCAAATAGCAGAAACTGTTTCGAATTTAGAGAGGTTCAAATTTAGAATGGAAAATCTAAATGTTTAAAACATTGGAAATGTTTGTATTTATATGAAAAAGAGATGGGATTATTTCACTAAGTCATTCCATGTACGAAAAGTTGATGCTAGTTACTTTGAATTTAAGGCTATATTCTTTTATTGAAGCGCTTTCTTTTAAAACTTCTCTCTTACATTTCATCTCTAACTGCAATGTTAACCGTACTATTTGACCATTATATTTCGTAACGTCACCAGTCATGACGTCATCAACGTGAACTCCGAGCAGTCTGTCCAAGATGGCGTCGTTTTGTGATCGCATAAGCGTGACCAAGAACGGACAAACTTTGCATAGCCAAGCAAGGGGAATAGTGTGGAGCGTTTGAAATTATTTCAACTTTAATTATTATTAAGATTCGTAACTGCAGAAAATACAAAAACCAGAATGTTTCGTAATGCTTATAAGATGCAGTTACGGATTTTAGCGTAGATGGCGCTGTTACGTCCTGGAAACATCAATCTATAAGGAAACTGCATCATCAAAAGCTCTTCTTTCATGAACTGAGCTGTAGCTATAGTGGAAATTTCCGATCTTATGTCTATTAGTTATACTCGAATGAGCAATATATTGGAGATAATTCAATGAGGGAGCTGGTTACTGTGCAACAGTTTATAATAATTGCTAATGTTATCATTGCAATACCTTAGTAATATTTTTCTTTACTTCTTAATTTTTTTCAGCTCACGTTTTTACCTGATTACAATGTATAGTTTTAAACATCATTGCAATTAATCATCTTCATTAAACATCAGCGCAACACACCGGGAACGGCTTAAGAATGGGACAAGGACCATGGAACAAGAAATAAGGGAATTTCTTTGGAAATCAATATCCATTTCCAACATGGAATTCAACTCTGTCCAACAATGGAACTGTATTATAACAACTTAGGTCTTACTGCTTTGCATGGAAGTTTCGAAAATATTTTAAGCTGTAATTAAAATAGGATGTATATATTAATAAATGTTATTCCATTTGTATTCAATGTAAGATGTAATGGAATATACACTGTATTTATTGTAATAATGACATGTTTGTCGATAATCGCATGTTGTTTTTGTTATTGTTGAAAAGTTACTTTGTTTTCAAATGCTTGTCAAGCCACAGAAAAACGAATAAAAATATTAAAAAAATAACATTAAACCTGTATTTCTTCATTTATTTATTTTCTTTACTTTCTTTTTTATTTAATTCTCAATTTTTAATAAAAGAAAATAAATATTACAAAGTAAGAATTCTGTTTTCAGAATACAATATCATTAAAACTTAAATAAATTGAATAATAAAGAAAGAATTAGTTTAAAAGTACTAACGACATCTAAGTTAAAAGATGAAATATGTTGAAGGCTGAATTTATTTTTTAATTTAAAATTTTTAAATGTCACCTAATAGAAATAGCAAATATAATGAAATTAACGAAATAAATATATTCCTTAGTTTTAGGCAAAAAATTGTTCTGATTTATAATTTAAAATATAAAAGAATACAAATGAATAAACACTATTAAAAATAAATAAACGCATTTTTATTTTAAATAAATGTATTTCTTACTTTGATTCTATTTTTTAATTGTAAACTTCAAATAAGATATTATTAACAATATTCGCATTAATATTTACAACCTACATTTCACATTAATATCAATATTTATTATGTCTATAAACAGGATGGAAAGGTCTTTTAGTCTTTGAAGACTAAAAGTTCATGTGAACATGTGTCCTTTCCCGAACAGTTCCCGAGATAGATTTGAAAATACAGTTGCGAAATTATTGATAAAAAAGAGATATTAAATACTACTTCTTGCAGTGAGAAAAATAGCCAAATATGCAACAAACGGATTCATAATGCGAAGAATTCCGGCGAAGAACAACACTGAATGTTAATTTAAGAATAATGTACACTAATTTTTATGTACAACCCTGTAAATATAAATTTATATTTACCTTAATGTAATGAGAGTCCGCTTTTTTATAATTTACAATTTAAAATAAAAATAATAGATATTATTATTATTATTATTAAAATATAAATAATAGATAAAAAATAAAAAATTATGTATCCATTGAATTGTTAAAAATTTCATTCCAATGAAATGTTAAAAAATCACTTTTAGAAAATGTCTTTTCTTAATTTTGATAGAAAGTAAATGTTTAACATTCATGAATTTACCAATGAAAAACATTATTAAATGTTAAAAATCACTTTTAGAAAATGCCTTTTCTTACTTTTGATAGAAAATTTAAATGATTAACATTCATGAGGTAAACTAGTTAAATTAGTGAGATTATTGTTTTCTCATTCTATTTTGTATTTATAATAAAGTAAAAAGAATATTTTTACTTGTTATATAAAGTGCCATGAAACTTAAGAGTTTTTTTTAAAAGAATTGACTGACAAAGAAATATTGTCAAAATAAAGTTGGAGATCCATTGTGAACGTTAGATCATAATCGTGGGCAGGACAGAAGTCACGATTCGTATTTGCTGTTAGGAGTTGTCCTCTTTGTCTATTCATCTGTCACATCCTTTTGTTAATTGAAGAATCTTTTAGCTTTAACGAATGAATCTTCTTTGGGAGAAAGCAAATTTTCGCCTTCCATATTTTCATTCTTTTCGTAAGAGCTAACATCAGTCAAACTCAACGCATTTTCTGATTCATAAATGGAATCTTCCAGACGGAAATTAAATAAAACTTGATGTTTTGTCAGTTCCAGTCATTCTGAAGCGTTAAAGTATTATCACAATGTTCATCTGTTCCACCTTGTGCTAGTTATTTTCAGATCTTATCACATCTTTCAAGTTCTTTATCAATGCATCAGGTTTGTGGTATATCATCATCTGTAAAGTGCATTTAAGTGATCGAAATGTTCTATTGCTGCGACCATAAAAAAAAAGAGGTATTGTTTACAAATATCTTTCTGATAGTTCTTGTCTTTAAAGGAAAATTGTAGTCTCACTCTTAAGCTTGTCTAAAACATTCCTATGCATAGCAGCTTTTTGGAACTTTCTTAAAAGTTCAGCTTTCTGAGACATTTAGTCCTTTTTGGTGTTGTCCTTTTTGTCCTTTTTGCATGGTCTCAAGCCAAAAGGTTATATGTGCATTTTGCCTAATTTTTGTCCATACAACTTTCCGGCACAGAGAAAACTGAAAGAAGAAAAAGAAGTAAAAATTGAACCTTTTGGAACAATCAGCTGACAGGCTAGAACTAGTTTTTTTAAACAAAACCTTCTGGCACACGACAGAAGTCGCCAAAATAAACCGTTTAGCACACAGAATTAAAATTTATCAAAAGTGCACATGCATGGATGAACAATTTTTTTTAATTCTGCATTCAATTTTACAATTCATATTTGTAAACTGTGGAGTCGCATATCATTGTTTCAACTAATGATTGTTACGATGATCAGTTATCCGTCAAGACCGTATATCAGTACCGATTCCCCGTGCGCCTAGAGATACAGGTTTAAATATAGAATAGAAAGAAAATAAAGTAAGCGAACAAGTGAAAAAGCAACTTTTTTTTTGTTGTTCTTTTGTTTTTGTTTCAGGTTTCCACATGTGGATCGATGTTCGTAGTTCCTTTGATCATCATCGGTTGGCGGCGTTCTCCGGACTTTTGATTGGTAACCCAACCTGTGAAGATGATTGGTTTGGATGGTTATGGGGATGCAGCCGGTGTCAGCTAGTGACTTTTAATTGGTATCTCACCTTAATAAATTTAAATTAGCCTTGTGTGTTTTTCGTTTCATGTTTGATATTTTGATTCTTTATTCTTTTATTCGCAGGGAGGGAAAAGTTTTTATGTACGTTATCGATGAGAATGGTACAAATATAAAGCGGCAACTATATAACCTTAATCAGCTAATTGTAGCGTAGCAACTTCATTTTATAGATAGATTTATTTAGTTTTTGATCATTCTACGTCATCTTTTTCTATCTCTTATTAAAGAAATAGATGCTTTGGTGTATATTCTTTCAAAGAAGAAAATTGAAACACTTAAAATATTGTATGGTAATTACTGTATATTTGGTATGAAGATATTACAACGACGATAGTGTACGAGAAGGAAACTGAAAATAGGCAGAGAAAAATTAAATCATTGCATTTATTAAACTATCTTAACTTATAACCTACAACAAATTAAACAAAAAACTTTCGTAATCATAATTATAAAAGAATCTTCTTTGGGCGAAAGAAGAAAAAGAAAATAAAAAAAAATCTTTCGTAAAGGCAAGAAACTGATGACAGAATTTAGAAATACTATTTCTAAAATACTACCTAATTTTAGTGACCCATTTGCAGCTATTAAGTGTTTCCTGTATGTCCGTTGGTCGGTCCCTCCGTCTATCCTTCCCATAACAACTCCCAACGAAAGGTCGGATCGGCAAACAGACTTCACCATCGTGTTCAGAGGCCCAAACACCGTAGGAATAGGGTATTTATTTCTGCCTCTCCGGAAAAATGCGAACAGAGTCGACTGTTTGTTTCCGCAAGTTTGCAAACTACTGACAACTACTGACCGGATCGACTTGAAATTTGGATATGCATTACTTAGTAAAGCTCATATGCATTAGTACTTACGCATTATATAGTGTATAATCTATATTTTGTATTCGACCGTATCTACAACGGTTTGCGGACACATATGTTGACTTCACCTTTATTTCTGTGCAAATAATATACTATGAGCTTTATATTTCTCTGGCTCTTCTCTCATTACGTCACACACATATACAGAGAGTGATAAGCGATATTTAACAATAATTTGAGTTCCCGTGGCCTAATGGATAAGACATCTGTCTTCGAATCAGAAGGTTGCAGATTCGATTCCTGTCGCTAACGTTTTATTATAGAAGTTATTTCCATTTTTTTTAAATTGATTAAGCACACATTCAATGTCCCCGTGGGTTTTATTTTATAAATGGATCGTCCTTAATTTTATGCTTTAGCACAATTTTTTTTTTTTTTTACTTGTTTACAATTTTTTATCCTCGCCTTGATCAAAGTTCTGCATAAAATTTAAATGTCTTATCTAAAATGTGTATTCACGTTTCAAGAAGATCTATTCACTTGTTCAAAAGTTAGTAGAAGAGGACAAACACTCACTGACATACCGATTGCCGAAGAGAAGGCTTCTACAAAAAAATAAGGCAAAAATTAAAGTTTCTCGGAATATCTATATACATAAAAGAAAATATTATGTTTTTCTGCCCGTTACTCCTCCGAAACCATAAGACTGAGAAATACAAAAATAAGGTGACAAATGTATGTAAGCGTTAGGTGTAACATTGAGCATGCCTACATTTCATTTTTCAGCGATGTGAGTCAACCGGACATCACGTGACTTAAGGTCAACTTCTAAACTGTTCATTTTAGATAACCAAAATGAAAGACAAGCTTCAAGTTAGTCCGGTCGCGATCAAAGGTCACGTGATTGAAAGAAAATTACCTCAGAATTCAAGGTCATGTGATCACAAAAATTTACTTGGCAAGTTTGCTAGTTATTAACCAAACGAAATCGAAAAACAATTTTCAGTGAATCTTTCGTAAAGCAATTTTTTTTGGAAATTATTTATTTAGTAACTGCAAGTTGATCGATTGTTTTAATATAATACCGGTCCATCTGTATTTCGTCCGGTTATCCTTTGACCAGCCCAACTCTTAAAAGTCAAACTGAAGTAAGTGTAGCAATTTATGTTTCAAATTCAAAGTTCAAACCACAACACATACTCAATATGAATTCTTTTTATATGATGAAAGAATAAAAAACACTATATTAGCTATTCTTTATGATAATAGACGAACTATTTGGTTATTTAGCAACTAAGAAACAATGGCCTCACTTTATAGAGGGTATAAGTTATTTTACAGTTAATTAATTTTCGTCCAAATTTTCCATTTTTGGTCTTTATCCTTGTCAGAAAGAAGACAGTTTGACTTGTTGTATTTTCTTTTTGAAACGTTCTCAGTGAAACCTGTATTTATATTTTAACCAGGAAATGGAACAATAATTTCACTTTCATCTTTGAAACATTTCAGACTGACACGCAAGTTTTACCAGAGAACAAGGTTACACTAAAACGTGAAACTTGTTCTAATGATTACTAGACTCTTTAACTCTCATCCTTCAGGATTAGGATTAACCAATTTCGTTTCTTAACCGGAAAGTTTCAAAATCAAGCATTTGAAAGGTTAAAATCCGTTAGTCAGCAACCTTCTCCCTATCATAGATCATGGCTATAAATATATTACTGATAAACCGAAATAAAATATACATAGTGAAAATAGCAAATGAAAAATGTGTAGTGAAGATACTAAAAATGTATAATGTATTTTTAGCGGTCCCATGTTACAGTTAACATAGGGAACCGCTTTTGCTTTTGTGTTGTCTGTCTGTCAAACTGTATGTCACACTCTGAAGCGGCCAAACGGTAAGAGATATTACAATGAAACCTTCACCATTGTGTTCAGCATCAAAAAGTAGGTGATGACGTACAAAAACAATCAGACCTGTAGGACTACTCCCCAATTTAACGTTTTCCATAGCAGTGTTAGTAATAATGATAACAATTAACATAATAATAATAATAATAATAATGTTTCATATATAACAATACTAACAATTGCCAACAGGACGTCATTGTTAATATTTACAAATGTATTGTTTCATAAATTCTTTAACATATCCAAATGATGCACTAAGCATTGTATTAGCGGCCCCTAGGTTACAGCTTGCCTGTAAAACATAAAGGAACGGTCTTGCATTTATATGCTCTTGCTTTTAATTATTTTGTTTATACAATTGTGCATATTATGAGGCCGCTTTGCTTTTGACACTTCTAAAAGCATTAATTACCTTGTTTATAATTTTGTAGAATTTTTTTCGCTGAAGGAGAATACATGTTAGTTATGTAAGCATCAAAAAACTTAAAATAAATCGGCTGTACCTAAAATTTAATTTTAACTTTATTGATAATTTTTAATATGAATGGGAATCTATAGTAAGATCGAAATATTTTCCGAAAACTGTTTTCTAAATTTAGAAGTTTGCGAATCATCTCCATATAGTTTAGTTTCTTTTATTAGAAATCGAATAACAAATAAAAAAAACACAGCACATAAAATCTTCTTCAGACGAAACATCTTCGAAAGATTCAATATAATACATTAACAACAACATAATAATAAAAATTTATTTATCATAAGTCAGGAGGTTTCGATCTGCTCGAAAACTGAAAATCATCTTCAGTTGAAAAACTGCCAAAACAATACTTGAATGTACATACAAAATAATATTTATAAATATAATAAAAGGGCGTCAACGAATACAATACACTATTTACATTACATGAATTTCTATATATTTTTAATATTTTAATAATCAGTGAATTGAAATTCTTAAATGGTTTTCGTAATTTTTCTATTAAAGTTTATAACTATATTCTAAAAGTGGTTCTAAAACCATCTCCATAGTAAAAGAGGAAAATAAAATCGAGGCTCTCAAGCCAAAAGGTTCTGTGTGCGTTTTGTCATTTTCTTGCCCATAGAACTTTCCGGCACAGGAGAAAGCTGAAAGAAGTAAAAGAAATGAAAATAGAACCTTTTGGAACAATCAGCTGACAGGCTAGAACTAGTTTTTCAAACAAAACCTTCTGGCACACGACAGAAGTCGCCAAAATAAACCGTTAAGCACACAGAACTAAAATTTATCAAGAGTGCACATAGAACCTTTTGGCTTGGAACCTCGAAATAATGTAAAGTTGTTTAGTTTAAAAGCATAAAGAAATGACACACAAACGAAAAATATCAGAGCTTTCATCGGTGAGAGTTTGGGACGACCGTTTCGTCCTTTTTGTGGACTCGTCAGCCAGACCAACTCAACAGATGAAATGCTCAAATAGTGAAAAAGTCATAAGGGAAATCACTAACGCACCCGATATTTTTATATTCAAATTCCCTCGCTTCTGATGGTTCCGTAGGCCAGGATTTGAAGTTTTGCCTGATTTGGTTTCTTTTGTAAATGTGTTTTATTTTGGAGGGGACCACAGCCGGGTGCGGGTGAGGTTTCCCTTATCACTTTTGCACTGTCTGAAGATTTCATCTGGTGCGTGGGTCTGGCTGACAGTCCACAAAAAGACGAAACGGCCGTCACTCTCACCGATGGAAGATCAGATATTTTTCATTTGTGTGTTATTTCTTAATGCTTTTACTTTAAGTTTTGGCCTATTAAATCTTTTGTTCAGTTAATTAGCTTTTTCAACAATAAATTACATATATTTTAAAGGGAGTATAGTCACAGCCTTCCATTGTTGTATAATTCAGATACTCATTTCTATAGAATAAATTTGCGGTGAAAAATAAAGTACAGGGTTATGTTTTCAAGATCTGGCATCAAGTGAATCTGTGGAAAATGCTGTAATATAAGAACGATGACACAGAAGCGCTTCTGTTAATGTTTAATTGGCTTTATTCTTATTCCGTTCATAATTCATTATTTTTATCCTGATGCAACTGATAATCCAGATTACGAATAATTCGAAGAATGAAAAAAAAAGTACCATTGAATCATCGGCCTTAATGTAATGTTCTATATCAAATTCGTCATTTTTGATTATTCTTTCTTTTTATGATGACATACCAACTATGTTGTACTATTTCCAATATAACTGACACATTAGATGTAAACAAAATGCAAGTTATTATCTCATCGTGATTGGCTGATGCTGAAGTACAACCGTCACTTGTGACTGAAAGAAAATTCTCCTTAAACTGTACAGGTTAGTAACAGTAATTTAAGAAGCAAATGTCTAATGCTCCCTTAATGTAACCCCTCTGAAGGGGAAAAAACTCCACGGAAATACATTTTAGAGGATAAGATTTGTATTATCATGTGACGAGGCTTCCGTGCTTCAGTCATATTAATATCAACTAACAAATGCAGTGCTTCAGACATGAACATAAATCTAATATTTGTGGTATTAAAAACATGTAAGGGAAAGGTAAGGAAAAAGATAGGTATTTCGTATAAGAGCCTTCGTATCTCATGGGACGCCGAAGATACGTATTTGTTGAGATTGAGGGGTCAGCTCAATACTCGGTTTCCCCTTCATCTTCGGGGAAAAAAAAACAGCTTCCCATTTTACGCAAAAGTGGGTGAATCCTGGGGTCCGTCCGCAGGAGAAATCATCTGGGAAAACTCACCGACAGACGCGACGCCCGGGATTGAACTCGGTTTTTCCAGATCCGAAGACATTAGGGAGTGGTAAAAATCAAAAAGTTCAAAATGTTTATGCAGTGTTTTACACCTTCAACGCCTTATCAGCGAATCAATGAATCAGCGAGTAATGCTGGGCGAACACGTAGCAATTTGCGGCAATATTGTGGGACAATATTGTTCCTTTTCATTGCTGACAACCGTTTGCAGCAATAAAAATGAACAATATTGTCCAAGATTGCCCATTTCAAGACAATTGAGATTGTCGGAAAAAAAGGAACAATTTGAGTTGTCGCAACGTATTGCTGGAACGAGAGCGAATCACATGAACGGATGAAATCACGTGACAATGCTGACGTCGAAGGAGGCGGGACTTTGAACATCGGAAATTCAGTCACTCACGCCGGCCATTTTCTTTGAGAAACAAGGCTTAAAATCAGCAAAATGGGTCGGCCCAAAACAGATAATTCCAACAACAACATTTTGTCAATTGATAATGAAAGAATCATAATTGATTTCTATACAGGGACGGCGTTTAACACTATAGCAATTCTGTACGAAAACACGCTCTCTCTTTAGCTCTCCCTAGTGTGAAGCGCCGTAACCATCAATTGTCAGGACAATATTCGTTTCGGAAAAACTACGTGTTCGCGTGTGATCTGAACTGACAACGGTTGTCAGCAATAAAAAGGGGCAATATTGTCCCACAATATTGCCGCAAATTGCTACGTGTTCGCCCAGCAGAAGGGAAGTTCATTGCAAAACAACCACCTAGGCGGAAGGTTATTAAATGATTACGCTTCCATCTATTATACTTCTTATATTTGATTCACCATAGAATTAACATTTCAATAGATTATGCATTCCGACATCATTTTTCCACTAATCAGAAGAGTAGAGTAATAAAGAAATAAATTATTTAATCATCGCAGGAAAAACAAACAAGATAATTTCCGTAATTTCAAATTCTACAAAATCTTAAATAAAATAAATAAATAATTACATTCAGAATTCATTAATCCATACCTAATAAAAAGAGAAATAAGCATTAACAAAGATTACACTTTAGTTATTTATAATTGCATTACTATTTTTATACTAGCATGGTTTGTTTCTCTATTTGTAAGGCCTTGTACTATGCAAGAGAAAAAATGAATGTAGCAAAGTAGTTCCAAAATAATATATTAAGTCGAAACATTCATTTTTCCCTCTGTGAACAAATCTAAATATACGTATAGAAAGATAATTTTAGTAGTAGGCGAAATTTAATATATCAATTGTTAATAGTCATTATTGATTTTTCATTAGCCCCAATCATTAGGCAAAAAGAAAATACTGTCAAAATACATTATCGTCTAAGCGTTAAATACAATCACGAAAACTCAGAAATCATTTTTATTAGATAGAAATCATTTTTATTAGATAGCTGAACTGACAGATCGAAATCTACCAATACACGAGTTCTAAAAGAACCATAATTATACAGGGTGTTTCAAAAATACACGGCATAATTTCAGGTATGTAT
>JAFIDM010010028.1:15208694-15224985 GCA_023159025.1 Thereuonema tuberculata | reverse complement strand
ATACATACCTGAAATTATGCCGTGTATTTTTGAAACACCCTGTATAACTAGAGTATTTGCCCGTCTTACATTATGACGGATAGAAAGTTAAAATGAATGTAATGCTAGGAAAATAAATGAATTTGTTTATTGATGCGGGCATTACTGGGAACTGACGGCGCTTCAACTTCTATGACAAATTGTCATCACTCAGTTAAAAAAATTGATCCTGGGAGTAGTGACGATATCACCTCTGTTGCCTTCCGAAAGAAAAAGCAACAAGAGATGTTAATTCTGCCTTGATTAAATTGCAACGATACTCCTTAACGACCAATCGTGTGCCATTAGTAGAGTCCTTTCTTTGGATTGAGATTCGAAGGAGCATCACAATTGATACTTTCTTGACGCTTAGCTAATAATGTGAGAGTGTGAAGAAACTATGCAGGATGGTTTTGTTCATCACTTGGATCATCTGACACTACTATATCTGCGCTGCAGTAGATGTGAGACTTGCCGGGCAGCTTTCTGGTCTCTTATGTTACACACAGAGGGATATATGAGATAAACACAAATTACATTGAAATGTAAGAAGGTTTAACGTGCTTTAAATGTAACATGAAAAACGATAAAACGCCCAAATTCGTTTACTTTCACGCCTTGAGCCATCATCGATGGCAATCTGGTACAGCTGTTTCCTCCTTATTAGGACGTCAGTCAGATTTAGCCTCGATGATCAAGCTCAGAACGCGTGAAAGCCTATGGATCCCACTCTCGGAAGTGGGACCCCGCAAAAGCCGTCGATGATGGCTCCAAGCGTGAAAGGAAACGAATTTGTGCATTTTTATCTTTTTTCATATATTGAAAGCCTTAAAATTTACCATCCCATTTTTTCGATAGAACTAATTTTGGATCAACATTTTATGTAAGTCAACTAAATCTTTTGTAGTTTAGTCATGTGCGGTGGCCTTACTGTATTAAGTTTATTAAATAATTTATGTCTATTACATAATTTACGCACGTTAAAGATTGTTATTATTATTATTATTATTATTATTATTACAACTAAATCTTGTTTTGAAATTATTTAAGCTTTCAATATGTTCCTCCCAATTAAAAAAAAATCAAATTAGTTTAGATCTAAGATAAACATTAATGTAACTGCTTAGATCGCAAAATTCATGCACTAATATAATGAAACAAACTCATTGGAAGCTGAGCTATCCATTGAGTAGTTAGGACAGAGCACTCACTGTTTGGGAATCCACTTTCAGGACTTTAAGGGCGGAAGTGGAGACCAAAGTAATCGTACTCTTTTCTTTCTTTTTTTTTTATGGGACCATTTAAATGATCGTTCCCAATATTTTGGAAATTGGTCCAACAGTTTTGACGTGATATGCATTCAAACAGATAAACAGACTTAAGAAATATATTTAAGTAGATTAGTAAAATTTAGCAAGTTGTGTCAACAAGTATGTTACAGTATTTAAAAATTTCAATCTTAATTCCGTGGATATTAGAAATTATAAAAAAATTAAAAAAACTTATTTGGACGGAAATGAAAAAGAAAATACTAGGTCATCCCATAAATAACGGTTAACCTACAAAGTAATGTACCTCTAAAACCCCGCATTACTTAGACAATAAATTGAATGTATTCAAATCAATATTAAGGTTAAGATATAATATATTGAACGGATGTTGAAATCATTATGTTTTATGAATTCACTAACACTATTCACTTAAAATTATTTTCAATAAAATATCACGATTGTGTGTGAAAAAAATAATAATAAGTTTTAATACAAAATCAAATTGATATAAATTGAGCAACAGTATTGTTTTAAAAACCTTCATTTTTTTTTCATTTTTTTTTTGCTGATTAAAAAAAAATTGCTGAAGCTCTTCCCTTGATGATAGGCTGTGATTCCTCTTCTTGTAAATTGCCTCTGTGTTTATTTATTTTTTTTCGCCATAATATACGTTATGGAATTTTTATATTACTTTAAAAATCTTGATATTACGCCCACAAACCGAAGATGGGCAGTTCCATCAGTGGAAAGAATGTAGGGAAACCCGATGATATTAAATACATGTAAATCAAGCTTTTCCAGAATAGAGGTTCACCACTCAATAACCTGATCGAAGTGTGATCACTGATTATAGTGAAAAGGTCGTGTTATTCGACAAAGGGTGACCATGCATCCTTTTCCTTTCAGTGTATCATCCTACCAGTCAAGGTAAGGAGGAAAAAAAAAAAGAAAGGGAAAAGAAATAAAATAAAGTCGTAAATTGGAATCCTACCGCGTGGACCACCTGACAGGACCTTCCTGACCCCATTCCACAAACCAGTTCTCGTGAGCGACTGTTCGATATAAAAAGGCGGCAGATTCACTCCTATGTCTTCACTGATCATTGGATTCTTGTTGGATACAGAGTCGTGTCTTACTTGGGATCGCCAAAGGTATGTAACCAAGATTCACCATTGATAACATTTGGCCTACATTGCTAAGGGGCTGCTAAAGAGAATGTCAAAACTGTGGGAGATAAAAGGCGTTACGTCTCTTCGATGATAAGACTTTTATTTTTATTTTATCTTTAGTTGTTTTTATTTACGTTTTGATTTATCTAATTAGTTTTTTGATTCTTTTTAACTTTTTCTTTAAGCAAATTATTTCCCCCCAAAAGTAATAATTTACTAACTAACTTCGTAGCATTTCATTTTATAAGCGTACTGATTAAAAATTTACGATTCAATTATATTATCTAATTCTTAAATTTCAAAAAAAAATTAATATAAAAATGTTTATATTTTTAATTTATCCCTATCATTACAATTTAATTTTTTAAAAATTAAGCTTGAAATCTTTATTTTATTATTTTTTTAAAATTTTTTAAAATTTGTGAATTTTTAGAAATTTAAATAATAATAATAAGTAGTTATAAAAATAAATTAAGAATAAAAAAGCATCATTGCTAATAAATTGATTAAAATTATTGAATGAAAAAAAAATATCTTTTTAAAATTTATGTAAAAATACAAAATTTAAAAAAAAAATTAAAAACTTGCTAATTTTTATATTATTTAAGAATCAAATTTTTATTTTTTTTTCCGAGGATATTTTATTCTAAAAACGTCATTTCATAAACTAATTCCCTTTTTTTTAAAAAAAAAGAAAATTTACCTTTTCAGTATAATTCTTGTGCTTTATTTATTTGTTTTAAATTTCCTAAACGAGAAAAAAATTAAAGTGATAGCGGTAGATGATTTTTTAAAATAGTATTCACCTCTACATAATTATACTTTCATGTAAATTAAATTACTTTTAAATTTAAAATAATGAATTTAAGATTCCGTAAAAAATTTTAATATCTTTATTTTTTTTCTAATTAGTAGCTCAACTATAATTTTTAGAGCTTTTTTTATTCAGGTTTTTAATCTAAAATAACCCTTGGTGTTATTTAATCTTTTATGTTAAAATAAAATAAAGTTCGAAATGTCCTATATTAAATGTATTAATTTAATTTATTATAAATGAAATATTGTTAAATTTGCGGTAAACTATTTGAAAATGGCTTTCATTTTCAAATATGCTACATGTGTACCATATTATATAAATATTTAATTATATTATAGATATAAATAGAATCATACATGTATAACTCATAAACTATAAAGAAGTGATATATTAGAATGTTTATCCATAGTAGTTGAGAAACAAGAAATTAGGTATTAGGAAAAAAAAATTTCTAAATCTATATATTACAACTTATCAAGCAACACCGTACCACGTAAAACTACTAATAACAATTCCTAATAGATTTTAATATATCTTCATAAGTATATTTCCTAAGTGAAAATTATTCAAGCATAAAAATAAAAAAAAATTTCTATGACCCTTTTTGAACAATTTTCTTAACAGTATTACGAAAATATATTGAAATATATTAGAAAGTGTTATTAGAGATCAATAATATTGAAAGAGAAAGTTGAATTTGTAATTAACATTAGGTATCATAATAATATTCAAATCCTACAAAATTCAAGGAAATATTGTAACTACTATATTACTTATATATGAAATTAAGTAAATACTTATTCTTTATTTCGAAAAGATTTAAGGAAAGATATATTATAATTATGGTCTCTAATATGCTGAAAAAATTTTAATTCAGTTTTTTAAGTATGAAAGAATGTAAATTCCACAGAAAAATGATAAAAACATTGGTTTCTTTTAGCTAAGTTCTAAAAAACTACAGTAAGTATAACTACCCTCCCACAATTATCATTTTTAATATTTTCTTTTTGATTCTATTTTTTAAAATCTTTACAATAAGTCAAATGTTTATCAACACTTTCACGAGCAGATTCTCATCGTAAAAAGAGTATGAAAATTATGGTGACATTTTCATATTATTTTTGCAATAATTGTTATCTTTTGAAAATGTGTTTACATAATTTATTAATTTTAAGACATTCTACAATTCGTTCAATTGTAGCTATATTTATTCCAAATAATTCCTTTTGAGGTATTTATAGTAACATATTATTTCACCTACCATTCATATCTGCGATCTGGTTATGTTTTATTCAGTCCAATCTTCTTCAGTTAATATCTGTTATAACGCAAGTAAAACGAAACCTACGATAGTTCTTGAAATAGTATATTTACTATTACACCTCTTAAATCAAGTTCGCTGAGTTAAAGACTAGATCATTCAAAAATATGTAGATAAGTAAGATTTCTTTTGAAGATGATAAATGCCAACTTTCGGTTAGCACCAATCTATTAAAAATTATGCTAGATCAAAATAATTCTAGTCAGCTATTTTAGTGGACACTGTTTGTTGAATCTATCACTCGGAAAGAATCAAGTACTAAGTTTGTTTTTTAGGAAACTTATGTATTAATAATATTGATGTTTACGATAAATCTACTATTTTCTAACAGAATTATTTTAACAAAGAAGATTATTACCACACATTTAGAAAACACATTAAAAAAAATTAAGAAGTGGATACAGAATGATATTTTAACAATTCTTAGTACAATTACTAATTTATTGCAGCGCATATAAAACAATGCAGAGATATACTATTATAATTCACAATATTCATAGAAGCTGTGTACTTATATCCCAGAGCTTTCGACGTCTCAGCTTTACTGAAGAATTAGTTAATTAAATTTCTAGATTTGTATTTATTTCCTGATTCACAGGATATCTAATTCTCGAAATTGTATCTATGAATTATCGGAAGTCTGATTTATTTTCTCTTCTTCATTAGAATCCTATAACAACAATAATAGAACAACACCATCCAAAACAAGTTCTTTTTATCTAATTGTCGAGGTCTTGATCACGGAAAAGCTAGTCTGGACAGACCAGTTTACAAACCCTAATCAGCGGAAATGGGTGGGTGTGCAATGGCTTTCACAAATTGGCTGATGCACCCTCACCTACAACCAGCCCTCCCACACGCAGAATCTTCCAATTTCCCAAGAATTTTATGTGCTTCAGAAGGTTCTCCCCTTCAGGTCATTATAGAAAGCAACAAGAAATGACGAAATGGTCTACAAGTGGGTATCTAATGGTTCATTACGGCGTAAAATTGGCCTCAAATTGTATAAAAGCATCGTGCACCAAAACTAAATTAAAAGGCATCTTTTGTGTTTCCTGTGAAGGCTTCCATTATAATTTCTAAATAAATTCAGAATTCTACACTGTTTTTCCTTTCGAAACTTATGTGTTAGAAAAAAACTATAAATTACAATTTATTTAGCAATTAAGATAACTTATCTTAAAAATTTAAGAGATAAATATTAAGAAACATATTGCTGAATTAAAATCGAATGAAGAATTCTTGATTTTTTGTTTTAGAAATTACTTTCTCTATGTAAGTTTCTTTACATAGAGTATTGTTTCCAAACTTTGAAATTCAATTTAATTTTTCAATAAAAAGTTTTGCAAAATTAAATATAAAATATTCAGGAAAGCATGTTAAAATCGAGATGTCATCTTGTAATTCTTATTATTAAAAATCTGCTATCCAGTCTCTGAATTAGAAGTGGCAGTTGTAGTTTAGAAGATGGGAATATTTGCGTGGGACTTCAAGGATGGGTTTTGACATTCTCAAGTTTCTTTAACGTTAAAGAAGAATTGTGGTTTAGCGCTCAGCCTATCATTAGCTAAAACCACTAGCTACACGACTGACTGTTAATGTTATAGACATTCTCTGCGTTGTTGTTTTTGAGAGAATATGTTTATTCAAGAGTTCTTGTTCCTCTTCTGAAATTTATAAATATTATTAATGATATTGTTGTTACACTTATTTTGCAATTGTTACACGCTGATTCTAACCTACTTAATTGCATTCATAGCAAATTTTACCTCTCTGTCACTCACACACAATCCAGCACCAAAAGATAGGAAGAAAGAGAGATGAAATATATATTATTATATATATTATATATTTTGAAAATTGGGCAATTTTAGTTTCTTTTTAAAATTAAGATACAATTAGCTGTGTAGTCAGGGGAAATTACTAAACAAATAAATTTTAGCCTATTTAATAATGTTAAGAAGGATAATATTAAATAAAGAATTTATTTTTCAGGTGAAATTAAAATGACTTTCAAAGAGATTATCGTTGGTAAGTTTAACATTAGTAATTATTACTGAATTCGCTGCATTATAATTACTTTTATAAAACATAAGTAGAATTAACATCTAGCTTTTTAATTACAGATTGTAAATTATATTTCAATTTACAATTTCATGTCTTCCCAGATTTATTTTTAATTTTAATTTTTGAATTGAAGTGTGTATTTTATTTTTTAATAATATTTTTATTATTTATTTCAGTACTTATGGCTTTACTTGCTGTGGTATGTATTGCTGTTAAATTTCACTTCAATCTAATTAAAAATTACAAATGTAATATATATTTCTAAGCGATTGTTGTAAATTTCAATTTAAAAAAATTAGAGTTTGAAGTTGTATTTTATTATTGTTTACTGATCTAAATTAATATTTCACGACTGCGTTTATATAATTATGACTATTAGAAAAAAATATAGTAAATTTATTTGAATAAAAAATATTTCTTTACTAAAATAATAATAAAATGTATCATTATCCGAAAAGCTATTTTGCCGCTCATATACCGCACAGACAAAACTTGAAAGAAAAAACAATTGGCCGAAAATAGACTATTTTATATAAATATACTTAATTTTTTTTTAACTAGTTAGCTTTTTATCTTTGTCATTTTTATTGGAATGTCAAGTTTGAAAGAGTTTAGTCAAGTAGCAACTTTTCTTGATAGTGATAATTAAGAAAAATTTACAAAACCAGAAAGAAGTGACAAAATAGTCTAATGAAAATCACAAAATTGAAAATAATTTTGAAGTTACTACTTGTTATCTACTTACTTAAATTTACTTAATATTTTTTTAATCTTCCATAGGTTAATGTGATTTAATATTTAATATTTAATTTTCCCAATCTATGAACAATTTATAATTTTTACTTAATCTGTATTAAGTTCAATTTTAAACTTTGATGTACAAATAGTCTAAAGAAATAAGTTAGAATTAATAGGAATTAGTCACCTTCCGTAATATGTTTGTAACTGTTAAGTAATAACTATGAAGAATAAATAATAAATATTAAGTAAATAATAACTAATTAGTTGCTTATAAGTCGACTATTAATTGACAAAACTTTCTACTTGAAAAAAAAAAATTTGAGAGGAAATTCTAATTAGAAAAGTTAAATTATTACAGAGCTTAATTATCAGTAATATTTTGTTTTATACTGCTTGATAAAACTATAGAAACATAAGAAATCTTTAATACGTTATAGAAATGTATTTAATAATTTACAGCTATTTGTTTGCCCTGTTCTGTTATAGGCCAACATGCAGAGGTTCCGTCCTCCACCACCAGGTGCCGGAGGTGCCCGTCGTCCACCACCTCCACCACCTCCCTTCGTGAATCCACGACCACCTCCACGTCCTCAAACTTTCGAGAGCCAGAAAGTTTTTAACCTCCCTGACGGCGTTGAATTCATCGTAGGAGCTGTCCGAGCCGGCTTTGGCTGCGATGGTAGAAGATATGGATATTATGCTGATATTGCCAATGACTGTCGCATCTTCCACGTCTGTGTCCCGATCGAGGACGAATTTGGTAGATTGACAGACACCCAACAATACAGCTTCTTCTGCGGCAATCAGACATCTTTTAACCAGGTGAGATTAAATTGGAAGTTAAACCTAAAAATTTAAAAATTGGAATTTAAAATACTGTAGTTAATAATTTCTACATTAGTGGAAATATAATTTATATATAATTTTATTTACAGAAAACTTCATTTTATAAACTTTATTTATGGAATTAAACCAATGTGAAAATTCGATCGCGTAAATAACTTTTTACATTATACTGTTGTTCAACTGTAATTATGTCAATCGTCCAGCCTCACATTTTAGCTGACAAATGTTTGACTAGTTCGAATCCCAAACGAGGAATGGCTGTCTCTTTTTTTATCTTCCAAATTTTAATTCCTATTCATCTGACGGACTTCAATTTCTAATAGAAGATCCTGTGTCCATTACTGGCAAACTTCAAGAATTCTTCTCCTAACTAAAATACGTAGCTAATCTAAACTGCGTATAAATATATCTCAACACCATAAGAGCATTGATAACAGGTTCTAATATAATTGCAACATCTCACAAGACTTGGGAAGTGTTCGTCATCTTTCAATAAAACAGTACAACGCATAAAAGCTCCCGAAAAACTTTTATTTTGTTTACTAAAAGAAAAAGATTAAATATCCCAAGTAATGGGAATGTGTATTGCAAGGAAGCCTACCTGATGGCGGCGTTTTGTTGTGAAAGCTTTGTCTAATGAAATAGCGTTGAAAATCAAAATAAATATCCTTCCTTAAATTCAACTTTTTGCTATTTTTGTAACTTCAAACAGCATTTTCCTTAATAACTAAATAAATTTCTTTAATTTCAGGCTACACTAACTTGTGAGCACCAGGATAATGTTGACTGTGCAAGATCAGAGTTCTTCTACTCTGTTAACGACAATTTCGGAATCATTCCACCACCAAATCGTCAAGGCTAAGAACAGCGTCTTAGAGGTAATTATCCTTTGGTTTTCAGAATCTAAACTAAGAAAATAAGAAGTTCTTGAAAGATTTTTAAAGTCTTCTTTCCTTTTTTTTAAGCCTTGACAATTTTTTTTAAATTTATTTTAAAATTCTAATGTCTGTTAGACATAAATCAATCTGTTTTATGAAAAAAAAAATTAACTAACTCTTTATTATTTCTGTTCTGTTTATTTAATTTTAATTTTATCAAAGCGCGCGCAAATTAATAGATTAACAAAAAGAATTAATATGCATTCTTATTAGAGACAATTGTTTCGTTTCTGTTACTGTTTTATGGGAATTCCCATTGAGAGTTTTATCACCATCATGAGCTGAATTCTCGACAAAACACACAAAGAAAAACCAAAGCTAAAAGATAGGAATAAATTTAACGTGCCGGAATATTTGTAAACAAACAGAATAAGAACCGAGGTCAGCACATGAATAAATTGCCTTTCTGATTCGATTATCGGAATGAATCGGAACAGCCGTTTCGTCCTGCATGGGACTCATCAGCCCGAAAATTAGTTTCTCTCTTTTCCTTAAATATTCATAATTAACTGGCTTTGTAAGTCTTTTATAGTTTAATCTGATTCTCCTTTAAAGCAATTGAAATGTCGGATAGAGAAGCGAGCATTGCTAATTATATTTAAAATATATACTTCTAATAGAGTAATATTTTATATGTAGTGATTGCTATATTTATATATAAGGTAATGCTGTTGCGATGTTAATATCTGAAAATTTTTACTTCATTTCTAATTCATTTAAATCCGAAATTCTATTGAAAATTAAGGGATTATTCTGTTCCTCTAAGTTTCTATGGGATGGATATGGGTAAGATTTAATCGTCATATTCGCTTAGTAGAGAAAATCATACATAAATATATATTTTAAGTAGCGTAATATTTAACATGCGTGAAATTGCTAACATGCGTGAAATTGTTTTTATCTAAAAATTAGGTGATCAATTAAGAACCATGCTTTTTGAACAAGTCTGAAAATACGACAACTGAAATTAAAAAATTTTTAAATTACCTAACTGAAGGGAAATGTTTTTTTCTAATCTTTATCTTTATTTATGTCTCAACATTTCTGTATCTTCTATTAGAATATGCTTTATATTTTAAATCCATTATTGAAATCTTTATGGAAGCAAAATCTTATAAATATATTTTGAATAATTGTTATAATAGCTTTTTGTTATATTTTTTACAGGAAAATGTTGTAAATTTTCGGAAGTTGCCATATTTCATTCTAGATTGAGAAAGCTGAAAGCAGTGAAGAAGATTGGTGAACTGAAAAGATTGTAACGATTCAGGAAAACAAATGCATTACCTTAATAGTAATTTGGGAAATTAATATTGCTTGGTATTGGCGAAAAATGGTATTAATGGATGGGTGTTTTTTTTGTGAAATAAAGGATAAATCATTCTTGGCTGGTTCAAGTCATTAATGCTGTTTTAGCACAAGATTCCCAAATTGCTTTATTTGCTGCTCCTTTGTTTCCCGGAGTCGTTTCTAACTGTTTCACCATTAATTGGACATTAGAGAGGAAAAGTGGTCTAAGCCCCTTTAGAACAAATCTAGCGTCTACTAGGGGCTTATTTTGCTGTAAAATAAGATCATTTTTACATCTTTCCAGAAACTTCTATGTTCTGGAAACGCTATTAGCAATACTTACAAAAATCCCAGCGCAATTTTTAATAATTTCATTAATAAAGGTTGTTAAATTGTGGCTTATGTCGCTTTTCCTGTCAATGTTTCAATAAACGTGTTAATACTTTCTATTAAAATGTTAATAGAACTAAAAGAAATTATAATGAATCAATTTTAATTTCTTTTAAAACTTGCCTTGTATTTATTTTTTATCATATGTAATTAAACATTTTATTTTGTCATAATAAACATGTATTTTATCCTGCACTCAGTTTGAAAGGCCTTTACATTTTTTTCAACTGTCAAGATTACAAAAACTTTTTATAAGGTAATAAAATCCTTTGAAGCTGACGATTGGATGATTTAGACAGTTACATAATAAAAATGAACAAGAATTCCAAAGAGCTTAAAGCCTACTTTCTTTACGGATGTTATTTCTTAACAAGTCTTTTTTTTTTTTTTTTTGTTCTTTTCTAAAGTCGAGGAAACGATAAAAACGTAAATCCTATAGCTATTTTCAAATTATAATATCTACTGAATGTAAACGGTACAAAATCTTCCATTCTCCAAAATTAATTAAATCCACTTCATAACTTCTATAATATTTCTAAGTAATATGTTATATAGACATCCAGTCGACATAATTCCTTTTAATATCTTCTAAAAAATACAATATTTCCTGTCCTCAGAACCTGATGAAGTTTCCTTAAAGTTTCTGTTTAAGGAAAAGAAATATTATATTTTTAGAAGATCATTAACTTATCTGTTCTATCATATTAAATATCTCATTCCTTTAAAACAAAAAATAATAATTTTTAAATCCCTTGTGGATTCTATCTTAGCTTATGGTCTAGATAGTTGGATTTTTATTAAGAAAAAACAAATTGAAAATATAAACAAAACTTGTTTTAAAATAATAAATAATATATTTTAGAATTAAGAAAAAAAAAGTAAAAATGAGAAGAATGATATAAGGAAAAAATTCAAAATTTTAACTATTGAGGAGAAATTTATTTATAAAACAATTATAATTTAAATATATATATATATATAAATATAACAATTATAAAATTAAAAATGAAATAATAATAAAAATAAAAAACTAGAAACAATTGGTTTAGTATTATTAATGATAAAAAGAATAAAAAAATAACTATGGTTACTATCTAAATGGTTATATTATATTTAAACTTTTTTATCAAAACAAGTGGGGTAAATGCAATAGTCAAATTATAAAATATATAAAAAAATTAATTTCTGATATAATTGATAAAAATAAAAATTAATGATTTAAATATTACTTTTTATATTATACATTTCTTTTGGATGGAATATTATCTTTATAGATTAAACTCTCAGTACCTATATCACAGATGTACAGCTCATAAGTACACCTAATAGGTCTGATAAACATAAAAAAAAAACTAACAGGAGTATGTCGACTAGGTGTCTATATAACATAATTAAATTACGTAGGATGTTGAAATCGGTTTATCTTTAATGATATCACACATCTTAAGATTAAAATTCATTAATATTAAAAATTAGTATTCATTAATATTAAAGATTAATACTTATTGTTTAAGACAATGAAATGTTAATAGAATTAGCACAGAAATTCCATTGTTTAGATTCCAATGCTTTTCAGTGGGAATTTTTGTCACCTACTCGCGCTAAGTTGACCCCCACATGGATAAAGTTTTCAGATATAAAAGTTAGATGGTCCTTAAAAAAAGCATACTAACTTTCAAGAAGATCCATGCACAGGTTCAAATGTTACTAGGGGATATACACACACTTGCATACAGACTAGGTGATCTGCTAAGCCTCACTATTGGGTAGAGATTTACTCCTCCATTATTTTTAATTTGTTTAGAAGATCTTAGATGGGCTGACAGAAATTAATTTAATTGATATTGCTCCATAAGAAATCTTACAGCAAAATAGCTAAAAATATTCGGTTTAAAACTTTTCTACAGCTAATATTTCGATATCTTTACTTCCATTCATTTCAATAACAATTGTTAATTAACAATTACAACTTAATATAGAATATACTTCGTACAGAATAACTTAGCAATATATATTTAGCGTAATATAATATGTAATTTAGTATAGTTAGCTAAAGAATACTTAACATTATTGTACAAATTTTTTAATTCATTGACTTTAAAAATGTGATGACATTTATTTTTGTTCTTTTATTTTTGAGCTTTTTGATAATCAGACCTTGTTTTATTAACTTATATGTCTAACATATGAAAGAATAACCTACAAATCATGTTTATAAATATTATTAGCAATGATCTTAATACAAATATATTTGTGACGTTATTTAGCAATATTTCTAATTTCATTTCCAACTTTTCTTTTATCACTAAAATTATGTAGACTGATTCAGATTATTTAAAGCATTTAGTAAAAAATAACAGACTAATAAAAAACAAAATACAGGCATTTCAGATTTTATAAAAGTAGGTAAATATTTAAAAACATGAAATTACTTAAAAACAATATTCTGTAACTTAAGGATGAAAAAATAATTTTCTCATTGAGCTTTAAGCTGTTTTTATACATTACTTAACTTTACCTTATCCTTCCTTCAGATCCAAAATGAAATCACTTTAAAAGAAAACTCAAATCCCTTCATTTCAAATCAAAAACAAATACCGAAAACCTTCTATTTAATTCTATATTTAATCACAATATTTCGTTTCATTTTAGCAAGAGACTTCATCTAGTGTTGTAACATTTTATCTTTAACAATCATACGAATAGGATTGTTATAAAAGAATAAGATTGTTACAGATAAAATTCTAAATGTAAAATGAATTATTGAGGAAGAAGGAAGACATTTTCCTGTCCTTCATCACCAGATGAAGTTTCTTGCTAAAATGAAACGAAATATTGTGATTAAATATAGAATTAAATAGAAGTTTTTCGGTGTTTGTTTTTCACTTTAAAAGATTTAAGTTCAGTTGTAATTTTAAAGAATATCATTTAAAATTTACAGTAAGTTTATTTGCTTCAGTAGCAAATGTTTTAGAATTTTTGGAACTTTATTAAAACCGAATTATAGTTACAATTATTAAAAGAATAAATGTTTTGTAGTTCTTATTTTAAACTTTCCTTAATGTTTTGCTGTAATGAAGACTTTATATTGATTTCCTTAACACATCTACTGTGAGACAGCTGTTTTTACACTTGCAATTGAATCAAGCAATTTCCATGTCATTGGCAGATAGTGAGTTTGCTGTCTTTGTTGTAAAATTCAACAGTCTATCAAATCTTTTGGCGTCAAAACTTACAACTCATAATCTATCTATTTTGATATCTATTTAATCAAATTCAATTATCCCAAAATTGATTTTCACGAACGGAGATAATTTTTCACAAAGTTTTCTTTAACTATATACAAACAAACCATACTTCTTCCTTAAATCTTCTCTTTTATAATAAATATTATTAAACATCATAACACTAGAAAATTCATTTTTTCAGTTAATAAATGTAGTTTGACATTTATTTTCTGGTGTTATAAAGTTTTCTTTAACTTTATAGTTAATAATAAACCTTAATAGAATCCCGGCCTGAAAAGTTGAAGCGGCAAATCCTATTCAATTCTCTAAAAAACTATCATGGCTGCCGAGATTTCACGAGAAATACCGAAAATTAACATGAAAGAAAACAGATGAAAAGCAAAATAAAGATCTCCTATTTTAAATAATTAAACAAATTCTCTGGCACTCTGATGCCGTAAATAAATGACTTTTATATAAAACAATGTTTATTTTTTGGAAGGACGTAATTATTAATACTTTATTAATTTACAATGATGTAAATTCTTCTTCGTTGATTCTCTGATGTAAATTTTACGTGCTGATTAAAATGGCTGTGGAAACTTGTTGAGACCTTATAGTCATTTAGCGTGTGTATTGCATATTTCAGGGTTAAGTGCAAAGAAACTTTAGCAATTTGGACATATGTTAATGTGGCCTTTCTTACTATGGCCTCAAGAACGCTAATTTGAAGTTATACTTCTTCTCCTGAATCTCATCACTTGTACTTTGTACAAAACTACAAGAAAAAAGTGTAACAATTTGTTGATATTAATAAGAAATTAATTTCAAATCTGCTTTCTTTAATTACTATTAAATAAAAATTATATATGAATAATTAACATTATCTTTACTATTTTACAATTTTACATATTTTCTTTATGTTCAATTTTATAAAGTTATTTTTTCAAAACGTATACGATAAGATATACAAAAATAAAACTACTTTTCCTACCTTGTTAGTTCATTTTTATGTTGTTTACTCCGAATAGCGGAAAGCGTTTCCTGACGTCACATCTCTCCCGGAAGCATTAATCCAGGACCGGAATCATTTATTGAATTTCCGGGCTTCCTGCTGATTTAGGAAAAACCTCTCTGCTCCAAGCACTCAGAATGTCATCAACTTTAAAAACAACGTTTTCTAGCTTATTGGCGTTTCACTATTCAATTTGAACATTTTTATTTGTCCCTTTGCGCTTAAGCGGGCATCATAATAAAACGCTTCTACTGATTTCCTGAAAGTTTGGTATGATGCTTCATGTCCCCACTTCAAATCTGTGCACGATTAATTGGATCTCAACTCCCCCTCCCTCCATCCTCAAAACTGACTCCGTACCTGGCATGATAAGTGTTTACAATGGTTATCTGAGAATATTCTTAACACTAAATTCTAAATATTTAATCCTCTCTATGGGCTGTTTAAACCTTTGTATACTATCGAAGTAAGATCTAATATCTAATAGAGGTGGTGTGTTAGACAATGCGAAAGATGTCAAAGGAGTCACTTGTTATTTATAGATAAAATTTATATGTAAAATTATAATGAAAAAGAATCCGCATAATATAGAAGAAATCTTACGTACTATCGGGATCATTTTTTATAAGCGATTTCTGATGTTTCCTTTTCATTTATTTTCTGTTTTTTTTTTTTTAGTTGTCGTTATTTATGATACAGTGTTCATTTCGAAATGGAAAGTATATTTTTTTCGTCGTATTTCCAAACGAAACATCCAGGAAAGGATCCTACCTCAATTAACCTAACCTAGTGCTAATTAAAAGGAAAATGTTGGTTGATTTTTTTCCAAACGATATCAGGAATTTGTAGGTGCTTTATTTTTATTACACATTTGGAGAGGTTAGCGATTTAAAATACTCACAGGAAATTATTAAAAATGGGTCCCAATACGATGTAAGTACCGAAATTTTATCTAAAGTGGAAAAATTAGAAGTCGCATGTTCAGTCATCAACATGAAACAAAAGCTATTTTTATAAGACCGAAAAAACAAATGGCAAACTTTCAACCAAAGGTGTATTTTCATTCTCATTCATGTTTACATGCACAAAATGTAAATTGCAATTCTTGCTTCGAGGTTGATACAGTAACAAATTTCAAATACTTAGGTATTACAATAAACAACCTCTTCACTTGGAACACA
>JAFIDM010010028.1:15170821-15203694 GCA_023159025.1 Thereuonema tuberculata | reverse complement strand
TATTTGATTCAGGTGCTGTTCTTTTGTTTTCTTGTCTCTTTTTGGTTTCTTCAATAGCATTTTATATTAAGGATTTCAGAAATCACAAAGGAATGGTAGAGCTTTAGGAAATTAAAACAACAATAATCTGTAAAGTTACAGGAATTTACAGAATATTATAGAAAAATACGAACAAAATTTGTTTTGAATACTTAAATCTAACTAGGGGCATTAATCAATTTTTACTGAAGATAGTTTAACATATATTGATAACATTGATGCTATGAATTAAAAGCAACGAAGACAAATGCATCTCGTGATCAATAACGCAAACGCAAAATCTAAAAAAATGGTTTTGTGTATCTTACAAAATGTAAGATAGACAGAAATTAAAATTCTTACATAAAAAAGTGCTGTATTATACAGTACTGTAAGAAAGAGGACCTTAGATTAGGAACATATAAAAACACAACAGCATTAAGTAAATACATAATGTAAAAACATTCGAGAAAAATCTGGTTTGAAGGAAACAAGTAGAGAGGAAGAAAAATCGAAAAGGTAACTTCCAAATAAATTAAAAAAATAAATCATTAAAATGAAGATATATTTCATAATGAATTCAAAGTATTTATATGTTAGTCACGTAAGTTAGCAAAAAATGTAAATAAAATATAAGGATAAGATTTTATAAGTATTGCAAGAAGTACTGAAGGGAATTGAAGGTTAATAAATATAGTTAATAATAATTGCTACGTAACTACTCGTTTTCTGTTAATAATCACTGTAGTTAATAGTCGCTGATCACTAATATCCGAGTCGGAGAGCGCTAATTTTAAAAATTTGATATTTGCTATGAATAGTTCCACCGTTTCTGGTAAGTAATAAAGTGAGACCCAATTTAAACAGGAATAAACATTGTCTGAATAAACAGGAAGTGTCTGGAATTCAGTTTTGGATGCCAAACTCATTAGCATATTTAACAATTCAATCTGAAAAATTCTCAAAACAATTTAGCTTTCAAAATAACTAAATTTTTATGTAATTAAATAATAGAAGAATAATTTTTAAAAATTATATGTTAATTTGAAATCTAAGCCAAAGGGGTTTAACTTACAGGTAACCTATTTAAATAAAGCATGTTACGTTTAAAAGATTTGAAGTCGTTCTGTATCAGAATCAAAACTATCACTGTACTATTGCGGTACGAAAATATATTCAATGCAATATATTTCTGGAATGATTCAAAATGGCAGAATGGCTCATAACATCTTTGTTGTAATTGAAGCATTTTAATTATTTTAATTTTGTGAACAAAATTACTTAACGGAAATAGAATGAACAACAGATCTACATGGAAACAATACATTTTAACCCTCTTTATTCCGTACCATTAATACCATCTTTAAACTCTACATATCAAAAGCCAAAACGTCAAACAACTAAAAAGTCAGAAGCATGTGTTGCGACATAATAAATCTTGCCAAAAAATTTATATTTAATAATATTAATTATATATATCTGCGTCTAAAATAAGATAATAATTTTAAAATTTAAAGAATGAAAATGAAGAAATTTATGTCTAGATCATTGAATGCATTATTGAAATGCTTATTTAAATATTAAAACTGTTTGAAAGCATATAATTTTGACATATAATTTGAATTCCGCCTAATAGAATTTTATAAAAAAAAGTTACACTTTCATTGAAAGAAAAGCATTGAAAGACAGTGTGTTAGGCATAATAATAATAATAATAAAATAATAATAATAATAAAATAATAATAATAATAATAATAATAATAATAATCATACTTTTTGATAAGGTCAACAAACAGACCTATCTCATTGATATTGCAGTGCCTATCAGCAAGAACATGCAGAAAACTGTAAATACACAGACCTAGCACCAGAAGCAGTGGAGGCAGGAACGAGTACGTGTTGTACCCATCGTCCTATCTGCCACTGGTCTGGTGCCTCCACATTACACCACAACATCAGCACACTAGGACTTACAAAATCACTTATGCACAACTCCAGAAGGCTGTGGTACTCAACACAACACACATAGTTAGGAAATTTATGGACACAACCCCACACATCCCTAATTTTTTGCACACCTTTTTTACACTTGGTGTTACATGGCAATATGTGCTTTGGTCCTTGACCCGCCATATTGTATTTGCTTTGAAAACCCATGGTTTGAATCTTTTACAATAATAATAAAAAGGAAATTGATAACTCTGGCTGCAGAGAGCTAATGTCTGAAACAGCTTTCCATTCCATTATCTAGATGCAGGGTTTCTTACAAAAGTACATTTTCTATATTCGAATCCTCGAATTAAAATGTACATTTCCAATTTTTGAAAGTACATTTTCTTGTAATTTTAAAAGTTTTCTTTTTAAAATTACCGAAGTTAATGAATATTTAACAATTATTGTAACCCGAGTAATTCTTAATAAGAATGCTAAAAAAACAAAATATTCAAAGACCATGCAGCAAAATTTTACAATATATATTAGGTTATATGAATTAAAGATCTTTAACAGTTCTTTATATGTTCTTCTTTAACATATTGTGTAAATAATATTACACTCTTAGAAATTCTTAATAAAAACAACTTTAATATCAACTATATTTCATCCTTCTTCGCGAGGGATTTCATCAGGTGTTAACAGAGAACAAGAAACTATTCTTCTTCCTCTACATTTCATTAGGATTACAAATAAGAACTAAAGTAAACATTTTGTATTCAACTTAACAAATAAACATTCTCGTATTCAATAATACTAGTTGTGACCCGTGAAATATTCACGGAAGTAAACAAATTCAACATTTTTAAAAAACACAAGATTGAAAAAGATGTTCTAAGCTAATTTTTTTAGAAGCCATGACTTCCACAACAGCCCATATGTAATTTGGATATCGGCTTATTTATTAAAATAATATTATAATATTGTTAAAATAAAAAATTGATTTACCACTTTCATAGTAGCCAGCGCTGCGGTTTCTCATTATGCAACATAATGGCAACCTTCTGCCCTAAAAGAATAGGTTCGTCGAAATTGAGGCAATATTAACGGAAGTAAAACAAATGCCCAATTTTTGAAATATTCTGAAATTTTTGAAAAACACAAGATTGAAAAAGATGTTCTAAGCTCATTTTTTAAAAGCCATGACTTCCGCAATAGCCCACGTATAATTTGAATGACTAAGCCAACTTTTGTTAAAATAAAAGAAAATAAAAAATTGATTTAGCAGTTTCAACAATAACAATAACAATAACGAATGTCCAACAGCCAATAGCAGTAATCCTGTCTGGGCAACAATGAGGGCAAGTGCATCATCATTATTTCCTATTTCGTTTATTATTGACAGAGAGGCGACACAGCCGAAATTATGTAAAAACCTAGGTTTTACAAACTCTGACAAATTTTGACGCATGAATTTCATGCATTTCAGTGTAAACTTCATTTATGTGGGAAAGAAAATCTCAATACGCTGATAACAATTATGTAATCGTGATTCGTCGTGGTGAAGTGGAGAAAATAGTAGAGACGCCATCTTCAAACATGGGCGTGACGTCATGCCTGCCCAACGCTGCTCTGTGATTGGTTATTTCAGATTACAAATTTACAAAGATCGTACAACTTTTGCCTATTAATAGGATTATTGCTATTAATAATGATAACAATTATTACATTATTAATAATGATGCTTTATAAATAACAATTCTCACATCTCATGGTAATTAACATCATTAACAACATCATTAACATCAATTAGCATCCTTAACTTATGTTTTCATAGATTCATATCCAAACGATACACTACTATTTTAAGAAATTTATTCTTATTAATACATTTTTTTTTCCAATTAATCAAACATGATTCGATCATGAGTCTCTTTTTTCTTCAGAAATTTCACATTGAATTTAGACACTTGCTTTCTTTCACCATTTCTCAGTGTAAAAAAAAAAATCATGTATAAATATTAATTAAATTTTTTCTATATTTAACAATGCTTTATTTTTTTAAAATTTGTCAATCAATACTTTTTAATCAATAATTTTTGCTTACTTCGTGTTACTTTACATCTAATCATAAAATAGGACCATACCTACCGAATATACAGGGTGTCCCAGAAGGAAAACTCAATATTTTGGGAGGTGAGAGTATCGGCCATTTTAAGCAAAAAGTTCCTATGAACGAGTGTCCTATTCCGAATGGTTTCCGAGATGATTGAAATTTGAAAAAATTTACGTTTTAATATAAAAAAATATTTGTCACTGCTCCTGCTGGCCGTTGTTTCTCTTCTCTTCCACCGTACAGCATCAAGATCTCTAGACCTAACGCCCTTGGATTTCTGTTTATGGGTTTGAATGAAGAATGAAGTGTACAGATGCTGAGTGAATATACGAGACGAATTTCTCGTTCACATAATGGATGCTTTTGCGAGTTTAAAGAAACACTACGATGAACTCAGACAAGCAACATGTCATATTGTTCTCACAAAGAGTTGAGAAATGCACTGATGTTGGCGGTGGAATTTTTGAGAACTGTTACAAATGCGTAACTTGGCCAATAAATATTAGAAACAATCCGTGGTTTCTTTTTTAAATGTGTTTTCTTCTGGAGGGGACCACAGCTGAGTGTGGGAGTGCTTTTCCTTACCACTTTTGCACTATCTGAGCATTTCATTTCATCTGGTGAATGGGTATGGCTGACGAGTCCACAAAAAGACGAAACGGCCGTTCCAAACTCTCACAGATGAAAGCTAAGATAATTTTGATTTCTGTGTCATTTCTAAATGCTTTTACAGTAGGTAATAGCTCTTTGCTGTTATTCGTTTTGAAATTATATATTCGAATCTCGGAAACTCTTCGGAGTAGGACACTCGTTCATAGGAACTTTTGCTGAAAATGATCGATGCTATCACCTTACAAAATATTGACCTTTCGTCCTGGGACATCCTGTATGTAGCTGTCACAATAAATTCTGATCTGTATAGCAAATATTCTTGTGAAGAGATTCATCTAATAAATTATAAATTTAAAGAAAATAATTTAAAATAATTAAATATTTAAAAAAAACTTAGGTTTTAATATAAAAAAATAATAATAATAGATATTTTGTGAGAATGAACTAAAATTTTTGTTTACTAATTAAGTCACAACTAAAGATGTAAACAGAATAATTATTTTTATCTATAGCAATAATTTATATAATTATTTAACCATTCTAAGTTTTAACTAAGAACACAAATTGACACGCACAATTTACGCAAGGATTCGCACCCCGAGCTGTCATCGTGAAGAGACTGGGACGGACCGTTTCGCACTTATTAGTGCTCATCAGCCAGCCAAACTCCACCGATAACATGCTAAGGAGGTGCGAAACTACTAGCTATCCCGGCTCTTGCTCCCAAGAGCGGGACCTCGATGACAGCTCGGGGTGCGAATCCTTGCGTAAATTGTGCATGTCAATTTGTGTTCTTAGCTAGTTCACTCCGCACGTTAAAGAAAGATTAACATTCTAAGTTTTATTTATAAATCTGGAATTTTTATAATGCTGTAGTTTACGGGAATGTCTTCATAACTAAGTTATATTGTTTGTTTTGAGTTATTATTATTTTGTTGTTTGAATAAATGGTTATTTCAAATCAGAAAAAAAAATTATCATTGTTATCACAATAAGTTTAAGTAATAATGTGTGGAATAACAAAAGTAAATAAGTATATTATAGTTGAAAATCGTATTAATATTGTAATTGACGACATCAAATACGTTTTAAAATTAAAATAATTGATGAAAGGTTGGATAAGATTTGTTTTGCATTTTTTTTGTGAAGTTCTAAATTCAGATTCTAGTATTATTCAGTAACAGAAGTAAAATATTGCAATATTTTCTAAAATATTTTCTAATATATTCTGTATTTCCATAGAAAAATTCCAATTACTGCTCGAAACATTAAGAAAAATAATGTACGTTTGAACAATGGACATTACACTTAGTTCCTAGAATATATGCTTTATGTTTCATTTTATTCTTCCCACATGTCTTAAGTATCACGTGTGAGTTAGAATTTTAATGATTTTAAAGTAATGAAAGGTTTTTAACAGTTTTCTTTTTTTGTTAATAAAATTTTATGAACTTAAAGCCTACCTTTTTTTGTAGGCCACGTCCTTTGACGAGGAATAGTTAAAACTTGCATATAAATTAGTTTTAATCATCGAAGCCAGCTTGATGACACCTCTTTTAACCCGTTTACAACATCGAAGAAGACTCGCAAACAAAAGAACATCGTTTCTTCCTCTTATTCTCACTTTAGTGTTTACATTACAAGTCATATTGTTAACGGTTGGGGATTGTCACCTGCGCCACTGTTTGTACGTCCCGAATATTGTCGTTTTATGTTCTTCTGGTACACAGATGACTGCTGAAAGGGACGACCTATTTTCATACCAAATCCACCTACAAAACCAATAGCTTAGTATATAAGGAGGCTCAGTCTTCTCCAAGATACAGCTTCAGTCGAACCAACACAAGGACGAACACCCAACAACACCCAACAACACCGTCCTTCTAAACTAAGGTAAGAAAGTGCAGTGGGATTAAGTTTGGAGAAGTTTTCACATAGCTAGAATCAATTCTCATAAATTAAGAATTTATAAAGTAAGATTTTCTTTCTTTCTGGGTTTTTTTTTTTTTTTTTTTTTTTTTTTTTTTTTTGTCACTGGAATTCATAGAATTTTACGATAGTAACTTTGTACCCATTAATACATCATGTATTTCACTTAGAAACATTCGGTAAGGTCTATTCCTTTATAGAAAAAAACCAAACCAGTTTTTCAAACTATTTTTCAGTTTTCGTGCTTTTGCTTCTCATATTAAGAACATTTTTGGGACACAGCTTCAAATACTTAGATCGTAGCACTGCATCTAATTGTTTTCTGCGAAAAGCATTTTCTCTAAACAATCTACCCATACGTTTTCTTCCATTTCAATGAGCTTACTATTATTACTATTAACAAATTCAGTAATTTATTAATTATAAAATTTCATATTTCCCAAATTTTCCTATCAGTGTCGCAATGACATTGAAGCTTATTAATTAGAAGTAAATTTTACTCAAAAACGTGAAGCTTTGAAATCTATTTTTGTAAAACTTAATAACATTTCTTTAATTGATTACTTTTAATCTTTAAAAACTGCATATAAAATTTGTAATATTTAATCTTTCATTTTTATTAATAGATATTGAAATTCCAAAATGAAGACATTTTACTTTTGTAAGTATTTTTCACATCTTGCTAAAAAAAGTAGCTTCTGTAGATCTAATGTTACTTGCGCTAATGAACTATAAAGCTTTTAGTATTAAATTGTAATTGTTTTTAAAAATGCGAACCAGAATTAGTTCTACAAGTTTGAAAAGTTATGATTGACGGTTTGCAATTATAGATATATGTGATGATATGACAGTCATAACATAATCATTCATCAATATATTTGTTTCCCAAGAACTTCGAAATTACAGTTAGATAATTCAATGTAAGACGACAAAATACTGTAAATGCTAATCATGTTTAACCATTACTTTAGAAATTTAGTTTTATTGTTTTCGAATTATTCAAGTAATCATTCGATAATAAGAATTCACAAATGTTCGAAAAGTTGACAAATATGTTGACAAATATATTAAACAACTTGTTTGTGTTATTTTTCTTTTTCTTCTTAAAGTATTCAGATGTCAAGTAATAGTTATTATAATTTGTTTGATATCCAACAAATATGTTGCTCTCTGAGTAAGGTAATAAGAACTATCGCGGTATAAAATATTACATTACAATAACAATTTTTCATCAAGCCTAAATTCATAAATCTTCTGTTTGCTTCATTTCATGATAAATTTAATATTTCAATAGTGATAAAAGTTATTAGTGTATTAAATAAAATAATTATAAATTTATAAATAGTAAAAAGGTATATTAGATTATAATTCACTTAACTCTAAAATTCTCTTTTGAAATTCAGCAGCGTTAATTATTTTGTGATTACCATCTCGACCATATTCGTTTTTATAAATTATCACTTTTCAGATAAAACTCGAAATGTCACTCTCCCTTTTGCACTTATTCGTCTTAAATCTGCATTTTATTTGTTTTTAAATCTTTATTTTATTATTATTATTATTTTATTTAAATCTTTTGCTAAAATTGGAGTTTTTCATTTAAATTTTGAGATGTTATTTAATGCAAAACATCTCTATCAAAAATCTTTAAATTGGTTCCTATTTTTATATAAAGAAATAATTCCTTGAAAACGATTCTAAAATAGCTATTATAAGAAATTTTGGAACCTTTTCCCTTCAAGAAATAACTTAAAATTTTAATTCTTAAAAGCTATCAATTTCTCAATGGAATACAAGTACTTTTGAAAAAAGAAATCTGAATGCTTTTCCTTTTACTTTCATATAAAAAAAATAATACTTACTCCTTAAGATCTCTTTCTTATTGAAGATTTATTACCGCAGATGTTAATATGACAGCTGAGGAAACTTTCTTAAACAGGCTAACTTTTAAATAACAAAGAATACGAACCTTCTTAACACATTCAAGGTACAATGACCCATTAAAGATGAATACTTTCATAAATATGAAAGCATTTCATTCACGTATTGAATATTCCTTCTGGAATCTTTCTCTGAATATGTTGAGAAGCTCAGTGCTGCAGCTTCGAGCAGAGAATACTCGGGAAAGTATGCAAGGAGATTAAATTTTAATTTTCTGGTAAACTTAATTAGTTCTATGTTATTATAGTTAGTTGATTCACTATCATTTCTCTATTTTGGTAAGACCCGTAGTAAGGTTTTGATATTTTAGCTTTTCATTAAGGATAGAATAATATTAATGTTCACAAGCCACTAGAAAACGATATTTATACTAAATATTATTTACACTGTCTACATTCTATCAGTGTTCTATAGAACCGACAAGCCATGTTGCAAAATAATACTTACTTACATTTACATAAATATCTTAATTAGCAGATTATGAAAATCATGTAGAAGGAAACTTCAATTTTCTTGGAGTAGAGAAATGTTTTAATTTATAAGAAATTTTGTTTCCAAAAAGAACTTTGCTTAAGTCTTTGAATTATCGCAACTAGAATAATCACTTCAGATTATTCATTCAGATTTATTTCCTATTTTCGTTAAATTCAAAAAAAAAATTCATTTACCTTTTTTATTTTAGTTGCCGCCTGTTTTGCTGTAGTGATGGTGAGTCCTTTTTTTATTTTATAAATTCCAATTAAGGCAATGGGAATTAATGGGAGACCGAAAATTCAATGAATCGCAAAATTATTACTTAATATATTTCACAATTACAAGTTAGTGTAGAAGCAGTTTGGATAGAATAACTTAGCAGTATATATTTAGCATAATATAATAGGTAACTTAGTATAGTTTGCTAAAGAATACTTAACATTATTGTACAAATTTTTTAATTCGTTGATTTTAAAAATGTGATGACATTTATTTTTGTTCAGAGTTTTTTGATACTCAGACCACTTTTCATTATATGTCTAACATTTGAAAGAATAACGACCTACAAACCATGTTTATAACTGTTATTAGTACTGATCTTAATATAAGTTAACGTTATTAAGCAATAATTCATTTCAATTTCATTTCCAACTTTTCATTTATCATTAAATTATTAGTTTTGAGTAGTGATAATTTAGATTAGATTATTTAAAGCTTTTACTAAAAAAAATAACTAAAATTAATAAAAAAAAATTCAGGCATTTTTAGATTTTGTAAAAGTATAAATACTGTACATAAATATTGCTTAGTAACGTCAATTGACAACGTATCTATTGTCAAGTGACGTTGGTAAGTAATTTAATTTCGACTGTGATAAAGGCTTGAGATGATAACAAAAGATTCCAGGTGTATCAAAGAGGAGAATCCAATCTCCTTAATCTTCACTTGTTGACCACCTAGTGGATTTCCCTTTTATGAAACTTACCTAATCATCTGGCAAATTTTGAACCAGGGTTTAGCAATGTCTCTCACTTAAAAATACCATTGGCGTACAATATAATTAGCCTATTAAATCTACTTAGACCTGCTCTAAAATTAATGGTAGTGATCTCTTTGAATAATCCTACGTCTCTACTATGGCAGTTATCTCAATTTTTTTTTACTTAGAATGATTTGTACCCATACAATGATTCTTTTTATCCATTGCTGTTCTTAGCGACGTATCACTGAATATCCTCTTGCTATCTACTCCTTATTAACATTTTTTTAAATAAAGAAGATAGTATTTATATTTTCGTTTAAGATCTACATCCACTCTAGGTTTTTATCTGGTTTTGGTCCTTAAAACAGTTTGGATAGTAAAATCATTTCTGTAATTCACAATCTGTAAAAACTTGAGATATTAAAGGATTTATTGAATAAAATCAGTCACACGATATTACTCATTACATTCGATCGAATTCGATCAAACTGTCAAGAAAAAGAGAATAAAGGAAGTATATATTTGTTTATATATGTGAAGCTAAAGTATCTTATTAAAGGCCAATCCTGTATCCTCAGGTATAATCTTGCATTTTCAAGAACACAAATTGCAGTATTAACTTGCTCCTAATCATACAGCGCCTTTAACTCTATATCCAGATTTCCAATACGAAATTCGTTGAAAAATCTTACTTTTTTCTATAATATCATTGTTTTTATTTAGATTACTTCAGAAGCTCAGTTTGGAAGACGAACTCATCAATTCGTGAGACAAACAGAAGAAGAAGGCCATACTTCAGAAGACCAAGGATTCGTCGAAACAACATTAGCTAACGAAGAACCAACTGGTCGTCAAGTACCTCAGAGACAAAGACAACGTCCAGTTTCAGCACAAAGGCCTCCACAACAAGATTTCGTATGTATCCACAGCAATTCTCTTTTATTTCTATAACTTCCCCTATTACAATCTGAAGAAACTTATCAATAATCGTAATAATAAATTCTATATTCTGGTAATTGCAGTGTATCCTATAAAATTCAGTGATGCTGAATGGAGTTTCAATAAATGTGAAATATTATTTGGGTTAGTTATGTTGTAGAAAAGCAACTTAAGATGATGTATGAAGAGTTTTAAAAGTATTCTCATTTAAGATAAAAATACAAAATATAATATAAATGTAATGTTAAATTTTTAAAAAATATTAAAACTTTTGAGAATTTTTTATTAAAATTAACAGTAAATAAAATAGTACTCTTAAAAGTTTATCACAATAATAGAAATATAATAATATATTTAAGGCCTTCAAACTTTTCTCTTTACATTCCAATAAACACGAAAAAAAGTAAAAATTTAAGTGATAATTTCTGAATAACTCGAAATAGCTTGCGAAAACATTTATAGGTCTATCTTTATGAGAGTTAAAACTTAGCAGATCATTTCTGAATAGTTTGTAAAATAAAATAGTTGTATTCGAAATACTTTGTAAAAACTTTGTTGTCCTCTAAGGGAATTTTACAAGCCCTTATCTGTACTATATATCGACCATAAAATATTAAGGTATTCAATCAAATAACAACTACTACCAGCTAGAAGTGTTACAACATTATAAAGTGAACAATTTTATTTAAGTTTAGGTTTACCTTTAAGTTTAGATATTAGATTTATAATTAAGATGTTTAGAATCCAATCAGATGTGATCATTTCAGTGATGCTATTCAGTATTGTTTTTACGTATTTCTGAAGTTTTAATTATCTACTGAGTAAATATTCTGCTGTCATGATTTCTGTTATTTTTACTTTAATGTATTTCATTTCAGTTTGACCAACAACAACAACAACAACAACCACAGGGTCCTCAATTCCAGCAACCCCGTCCTCAACAACAACAACGCCCTCATCAGCAACAACAGCAGCAGCAGCAGGGAGAACCTTCCAGTCTAACACTGCCTGATGGAGTGGATTTGATTGTGGGCCAAGTGAATCGTGGTTTCTCGTGCGAAGGAAAGATTTATGGTTATTATGCGGATACCTTTAATGATTGTCGCGTCTTCCACGTCTGTGTCCCCAATACTGATGAATTAGGAGTTACTAAAACCATTCAGTGGAGTTTCATGTGTGGAAATCAAACCTTATTCAATCAGGTAAAGCAATTCTTTTAACATTAAGTAACAAAGAAATCTGTATTTCCATTAAGATGTGAATTATTTATATTTTTGAGAAATAGTTAAATTATTAAACTAAGATATACATTTAGTTAAAAGAGGCACAATGAATAAGTATTTACAATTTAAAGACACACGAGTTTTAAATGTTATAAAACACAACATATTGTTTCCCATGCTTTTTAATCACTTAATATGCTTTTCACGTAAATCTGGATATTTTACTTTATTTTATTTCAACTTCCACTCGAATTTACAAAATCAAAAGTTCTGTGGATTATTATAATATTGAAAGTACAATATACTACATATTCATTGAGAATATTATAAGTTTTTAGCATTAAGAATTTCTTACTGATCGTGTTGATAATTATCACGTAACTTACATAGAAATTTCATACGCTTTCTTGAATTAACGATGACGTGATTATAACTATATTACAGGATATGAATGAATTATATCTTAAACATTCATACATCTTTTCAATTATCTAGACAAAAATATTTAATAATTCAATATTTACAATAATATTTAATAATTCACAATGCTTTATTTTAAACGAAGAATTAAAATCTCGTCTAGGAAACTATAAACACAGCTAGTAAAACAGAAAATTATTTTAGATTCAATTTATTTTAGAACTTTTATTTATCAAGCATTACTACTGCAATTGACTTTTATTTAAGATAATAATAACAACTTAGAAATGACTATAAGTTTACTATTATCATTCAATATTGTTTATTATTATTTTTTAAATGAAAAATAACTACCTTATACTATCTATAAAAAATTCTATTTATTGGAAAAAAGGAAAATCTCCCATCATGCACTGAAATAAACAAAAACCAATTCATGCTTCTAATTTTGTCATGGACGGGGAATTTTGAATATCTATTCACCATTATTATTGATCATCAGCTAGTTTTATCTTTCGATGTCAAGATCGGGAGCATGAAGGACAATGGAACCCAAAACCTCAACTGGCTGTGGGAGCCCATTCTGTTTATTCTTCAAAATAATATAACATTGAGATAAGGAAACGTTAATTTAATGATTCTTTTGTAAACTAACACTTTCTTAATTATTATTAAACAAACGTTAGTTAAAGACATTGTATATCATTTATAAGAATAATATTATCTAATATCTATTTCTTGAAAGTCTTAAATAATTAAAGTCAGACAAAGCCTTTTGATAAATTAAGAGATTTACAATCATTATTATTTATTTTTTTTCGTAGGAAAATCTGATATGTGATTATCAAGACAGAGTGGACTGTGCTCAGGCGGAATCTTTCTATAACATCAATGAGCGATTCGGTCGACAAGAAGATAGAGGTGATAGTCGTCAGAGATTTCAGTAAAATTGCATAAATAAAAAAATCAAACATGTGTAAATGGGAATACTTTGTATTATATAATGTGCCAAGTGTAACAATAAAAAATTTTACTTTGCATGAAATTTGGTTGTTAGTTATTTTTTAGTACCAAAAATGATATTTTAATATTTTAATATCATTTGATTAAATATTTATATACATATTTTAATATCATTTGATTAAATATTTATATACATATTTTAATATCATTTTATTAAATTACCGCAAATAAGCATAAAACAGCATCAAATGAGTTAATGAAAGAATAAGAATAACATTTATTTTATTCACATATTATTAACAGAATAGTGGATATGAACGATTTAGCTCAGATTGTTTATTTATCTCAAAGTTATATACGAAATCATCAAAGACATAATAATTTAATGAAACTCAAAACTCAAAACTAAAATGAATTTTAGATTCTAAATAAACAATACAAAAGCATTTTATGATGAGCCTGTTACTTTTGTATTGTTCATTTAGAATCTAAAATTCTGATTGTCATTTATTTTCTGTTTTTGGGAAAGAAGGAAACTGTTTCTTTTTCCCTTAATGTATTTTTATTTAATGCTTGAAATAGAAAATCAGGATTTTTGAAATATCGCATTGGAGATGTTGAGGAAATAAAAGAAGTTTTGAGTTTCATTATCTCAAAGTTATTTATTTGTTTAACAAATTTTTAAAAACTAGTTGACCCGTGCGAATAATTCGCAACAAAAAACCACCTTTGAGAAATAATAAACAAATCCAACAGATTGTGTGCATGTTAGTTAAACACATTGTCAATAAATGGCGTCTTCTCAAGTTTTATAAAAGAGTTGACCCGTGCGAATAATTCGCATGGTGTCTTGATCAGTCACCGAATGGTAATGTGGAAATAAATAAATGAATAGATTGTCAATAGATTGCCTTCTACATTTTTATAAAAAGATTTTTAAAATAAATTTTTTTAACGAAAACATCAATTTTAAACAATCTGTTTATTTTTCATCATTAGCGGTGAACGTAACCTTGAAAATATCTCAATCATTGATTTTGATGAAGTATTAAGGGAAATAAAAAAAACACCTTTGAGAAATAATATATGAGAAGTTGACTAATTTTTATGTTTCTATTGTAATAAATCGTTTATTTTTATTAAAATATAAATCTTTGTTTTTTTTTTTATCTGTTGTTATTAAATAAACGATGAAATATCATTTAAAGTGCATTTTTATTCAAAAAAGGAAATAGTTGAAGGTTACAACGCTAAAGAATATTTTCGTTTTCGAAAAATAAGGCGCATCTGTTAAAGCGTGTCTACATTTTTATAAAAAGTTTTTAAAAATAAAGTTTTTTAACGAAAACATTAATTTTAAACAATTTGTTTATTTTTCGTCATTAGCGGGGAACGTAATCTTCAAAATGATGCCTCAATCATTGATTTTGATGAAGTAGTAAAGGAAATATGGCGTTCCGACAAAAAAAACCCTTTGAGAAATAATATATAATGATGATAATGATAATGATTGTACCTTCATTAAATTAAAAATTATTGAATATATAATAAGTTATAATTATATTGCCTATAATATTACCTACTTAAAAATTATCTTACATCTTTTACACTATCAGCATTTTTCTTAATATATAAGATTTGCAATTGGCATAAATTAATATTTTTGTACCGACCATTATAAGGCAACTAACAATGATACTGAAGGTAATTGAAGCTGCTTAACGTGCAGATATAAAAGTAATGAAAACGATCAGACTGCACTGCAAATAAAAGGATTTATAAAAATACGAAAATAGTTACAGTTTCGAAAGCCTGTCTATTAAATTTTGTAGTCCGATGAAGGAAGCCGAAAGAGAGGCTTTCGAAACTGTAACTATTTTTGTATTTTTTGAATCCTTCTATTCGCACTGCAGTCTGATCGATTTAGTCTTCTGATACAAGTATCAGAAGACTTCTAATCCCGCTTTGTCCGTCTGTCTGTGGACAAGTATCATTAAAATCTCATTAAATTATCATTAAGCACAACAATCACAACAATCGCAGCAATTGTGTCTTTTTCATTTGCAACAATCACATTTATGATAATAAGGAAATTAAAGCAATATCAATTATATTTTCTTAAACGAAATTAGAGGACGTTGAGAAGCGTTGTGATTGGTTTACCAATCGCTATCCCTACCTTGTTTATTAATAATACGATGTATTCTTTGTTTGCATTACATAATCGTAATAATGTAACAATGCATTTAACCATTATTAATCATTATAATATTTAACAGAAAGAAGTATGCACATCATTCTTAACAATTGTTACGAGAGCTCTAAAAAATTAAAATAGAATATATATATACAGTATTTGTATCTGTTTTCATCGATTCTCAATTTGCTTAAAGTCTTTCTTTTAATTATATTGAAATTTGACATGTTTGTAGTTTTCACAGCAACAAAGGTTATCTGAAAGTAAGTAGGACAAGGTATGGTTGGCGTCCCGACTTTCGAATAGCAACCAAGAGATTCAGAAGACGTGAATAAAAATAAATAAATAAAATAAATAAATTTTTGTTTAGTGACAAAAATAATTTTGAGTGGATAAAAAAGACTTTTGGAGGTTATCGAACTTTCTTCTGTCAATAGTTTGAGAAGGAAGATAAAGTAAATATGAATTAGGATAAACATTAAAGCTTCTATTGAGGGCAAGAATGTAAAAAACCTTGGCGCGGTAATAATAATAACTTATTTTGCAATTTTTGACTCACCAGTCACTTACACCATATTGTACAAAAATCAATGAAATTTTTTTTTTAGAATCAAACATACCCATTCAAAAATTTCAGCTTCTTATGGTAATTCGTTTGAATTATGTTGATGAACGAACATTCTTACGAGTATTTGGACTTGAATTGACTCCAAAAACACAGAATGTTTATGTTTTGTTTTTCTTTCCGATCCACAGTAAGGGGTGTTACAAACATTACACCAAACTACGACAACAGTGGATTAAAAAAAATACAGTAAATGTAATTTAGAAACTATATATAAATGAAGCCATTATTATTTATTCTAGGGCATCACAACATTAACATGTCTTTATAATTATTACTTATGGTTTAATATCAACACAGTTTGTCTAATAAAATACAGAAAATCACAGCTCAAGTTCAGACAGAATAAGTGAACAAATTTAAGAAAATTTACTAAAATAATGGATATTAAGCTCAAACCAGGAAGCTGAAAGGATGACTGTAATTTTGTTTCTGAAGGCTTCAACGGCTTGTTTGTTGTTGACTGTAACGCCCTCTGTAGGAAGAATTACAAAACTGTCACCATAAAAATACCTAAGAACATAATTGAAAGGATCAACTCTTCACAAATGTTTATTACCAGTCAGACAAAGCAAAACGTAAAAAAGTAGTTTTCAATGAACAACGTTGAATTATTAATGCAAGCTTACTATTTAATCCGATAATTAAGCAATAATAAAAATAAAATGACAGTTTGATTTATTTATTTTTTAATCATCGGATATCTAGCTGATATACATCTGGCCTTGCATTAAACTTAAGGGATTTTGTAAGCAACGAGAATACCTAATTAATAACTTAGCTTAATCTTTATATCGTCATCTAAAAACATTATTATGGTTTTAATTATCGGAGTAGCAGTGACGCCCCAAAAGCAAAAAAAAAAAAAAAACAATAAAAAAAAAACCTCATTAATAAAATATTAGTGAGAAAATTCATGTGCCAGCAGTCCGCCGGCCTCAATGAATTTTTTTAATGCAAAGAAAATTCTATTCTGCGCATTGAATTATTAAAAAACAACAATGGGTGAGACAAAATGTTTATTAAGTGAAATCCTAGAACAGCTGTTTTACTCTCTTTGGCAATCATCAGCTAGTAGAAGTCATCAGTAAACCGCGAGGTCTCGGTACTAAGGCTATTGTGAGTAATCATCGCAATGGCGCCTTATTGTGGTTTATTGCTTTTGAGGCGCCACTGCGACAATATTCACTACAGCCTCGCCTCAACGAGACCTCTCTGTTTACTGGTGACTGCTCCTAGTTGATGATCACCAAAGAGCGTGAAACAGCTGTTCTAAGTTGTTTCTTTATTAAAAAAACAAAACCAAAAAAAAAAAAATGCATATTCTTTCTAGAAGAAAAAAGTAAAAATTATTTTAAACTACAGTAAACAAATTACGTGTATTAGCATAAATTAAATCATAAAGTATTTTTACTTACTTCTATAAATATAACATATAACTTTAGAAAATTTTTATTTGTAAAAACATCGATTTATAAAGCAACTTCCTTGTAAAATTACAGTAAAATTTTAAGATATCTAAACAACTAGTTAACAGTTTTTAAAAATTTTGAACAATTAACAACAGTTGAGTAGTAGTACATACTACTAATATACTACTATTAGAGTATAGTTGTAGTATTTCTTTACCAAGGATCTAGTAACTTAATTTTTTTGTTTTATTTACGTTTTTTTTCCGGGCCAGTCTATTTATGATACAGGGTTATTCTAAATGATGGACCAATTTAAAGAGGTTATAAATGTTCAATGTGTCCTCCCTGTGCTGCACAGCAAACATTTAAGCGGTAGCCAAACTCGTCCCACACGCGAATAAGCATATCTTGTGTTACTGAGTTCACCGCAGCAGTAACACGGTTCCTCAGGTCGGCCAGAGTTTTTGGTAGAGGTGGGACGTAAACAGTCTCTTTAACATAGCCCCACAAGAAAAAGTCACATGGCGTAAGATCAGGATATCTCGGTGGCCAGAAGTGTAGAGCTAGGTCTTGATTTCCCATGCAACCAATCCACTGGCTACCGCTTAGATGTTTGCTGTGCAGCAAAGGAAGGACACATTGAACAATTATAACCTGTATTAACAAAACTTTGAAACTTCCTCTTTCTATTAGTAAATCAATTTTTCATGTCCAATTTATACTTCATTAAATACACAACAATGAAATCGGGTCCATCATTTAGAATAACCATGTACATAAAAAAACTAAAGACTGGCCAGGAAAAGAAACGAAAATACAATAAACTCCCGATTATTCCCGGGCGGATTATCCGCGGACTTCTGCTTCCATTTTTTTTACTGTACAATGAATTACGGAATTAAAAAAAAATTAAATCTAGAATAAGGTAAACAATAAAAAAGGCTAACAAAGTAAGTGAAGACAATTATAGACAAACAATTTAAAGAACGACCTTGTGGACGGAGCTTAGGCTACATTAAATTACGGGACAGCCTTCCCCTTCTACATACCCGACAGACAGTCAAATAAGCCACTTGAATTTTGTTTTTATATTTTGTAAATTTGTTTTACATTCTTTCATTCATGTACACTTATTCGTAAGTTGAGTGTTATTTGAAACAAAACTTTACATCTGACACTTGAAGTATTAGTAAGTTGTAGTTGTACATGGAGAGGGTAACGTTTCCCTCTCCCCTAATCTAGCACATGCGCACAAAAAGGTCGTTCCTTAATTTGTTTACATTAATTTTTAATGTAAATAAAACGTGTTAAAAGCAGTTGTGTGTTGATTTTCATCCTATTTCGGATTATCAGCGGAATTCGAATATCCGCGGATAATCGGGAGTTTACTGTAAACCCATACTATCAGTAATTTAAACAGCTAAATCACTTTTATTTTCTTTTAATTAACAATGATTTTAGCTTTCACTTTTCTCAAAAGATGGCACTAGCTGTTAGAATAAAATGTTAGTTCTCGATTTGTTCGAAAGATGGAGCTAGCTATTAGGATCCCTTCAGATTCGGAAAGGAGAAATGATCAAGTCTTACTTCTCCCGTCTGTCACAAGATGGCACTAGCTACTAGAGGCCTTTAGATTCTCAAAGCTAAGTTCAAATATTAGTTCTCGATTTTCTCAAAAGATGGCGCTGGTATCTTGATTTATGTAATTTATTGTTCCGTTCGCGAATTTGAATTCACAAATAATAATCTAGTTCAATATATCATGATTTTTTCCAGAAATTATTCACTTTCATTAAGTTAATGTTATTTTTGATTCTAACAAATTGAATAAAGAAAATATAGACTACTAACAAAATAAGAAATAATTTTGTCTAATTATCACACAGTGACAAATTTCAATTCTATGAAAGACATGACAATGTAACTTTTCCCAAAATTAGTGGATCACTTCACGCTTTAATTCTATCCATACTTTGAAACATTTTATTATTATCCCGTTTTAGATTAAATAACAACGATAGCTGTTTATTATTTTGTTATTCTGCTTTGGGAACTCTCTTGAATAGTTCTCACAAAAATATTAAATTAATAAAGGTTAAATAAAATTTCTCGAAAATTTTTAATTTCATTTCATTTAACTTTTTTGCTCGGACAACGTCGGGTTATATTTCAATTAAACATATATAATTTATTTTAGTAAATTTTTCAGATTTGAATGCAAAAGACCTATCTTTTAAACAGTAAACTCCCGATTATCCGCGGACCTCTCCTGTTTCCATTTTTTTTACTGTACAATAAATTACGGAACACATTTTTATACTCATTGAGAAAGAACGCATGAGACACGATCGGCAGTGCAGCATCCACATTTAGCGACGTCCAAGTAGGGGGTTTTTTTGTTTCGACACGAAAAAACAAAGACAATTAACCGATTTTTTTTTTATTTTTTTTTGTTAAAAAGTAAGAAAATAAAATAAAATAATTGTTTATAATGTGTGTACTGCCATTTTAATGCAAATAATACATGTTAAAAGCATTTTTGTGTTGATTTTCGTCCTTTTTCATCCTATTTCGGATTATCCGCGGAATTCGTTTATCCGTGGTTGCCGCGCCATCCAATTCCGCGGATAATCGGGAGTTTACTGTATATTAAAAAAAATTCCAAAAGACCTTCGATCATATTTATAATATCCATTATCGTTGTACTATTCCGATCAAATCCTTTACTTACCAAAAAACTTTTTTTTTTTTTAAAGAAAAATATTTCAAATATTTTTTTGATAATTTTAAAAAATATAGTTGTCTTTTTAAGTTTTTTTTTTTAAGGCTTTTCAAAAAAAATTTTAAACAATACAAAATTTTTAAACTGTATATTTTAGTATTAAAATATTAATCTGACTTTGCCTTGCATAACAAAAATAAAGCTTGGAAACCTTATGTTTTTTTAAACAAATTAAATTTGAAAATTAGAACTACAACTAGAGTTCGTCAAAAATCGTACAATCGTAAAATCATAATACAATATTTATTAATTTCAGTGTCAAGCCGTATACAAAGTAATTTTTCTTTCACTATTCTCGTATCTTCTGATTTATCTTCATTTTCACCCTGCTTATTGCATTCTTTCTCGTCTGTACGAATCTTTCTTAAAAATTATAAGTTTTCTAAATGTCAGAATTTGTGGTTTGTTCTCAATTCATCATTGTATTCGTTTTTCTTCTGTGTTTTGAACTCTGGTATTCCTAATAACTTTCTTTCCTCATCCATCTCTATACATCTTCCAGTCTAATACCCAGGGCCGGAACTGGGGGGGGGGGGGGGGGGCATGTGCCCCGGACGCCGGCTTGGCGTTTAATAGCATTGACGTAAATACAGGAATGACATGAATTGAGTATGGCGGGGAGGGGGAGGAGGGGGCGCCGAAATTTACCCTTGCCCCGGGTAAAAGGAGTTCTAGTTCCGGCCCTGCTAATACCACTTTGAAAACTAGTAAATATGGGACGGAAGAGGAACAATCATCTATACCTCTTTTATTCTTCTCTCTCCCAATATTTGCTATTGGTGGCACTTCCCTTCTAAATATCCACTTCTAATTTCAATAAATTTATTTTATAGGTGAAGCAATTGTTGTAAAATTTAAGTAGATTTCATATAGTTTTCTAGAAATTTCCTTAAATTTACGTTTTTAAGTCGCAAAGATAAAACGAATCCGTGATTCAAACCATATAAATTCAGTCTTGTAGATCCAACTGACAAGACAAGTTGTTTCTTTATTAAAACATCAAAATAAAAAGAGCGAAGTTCTCTTCTTCCTTATTACGAAGCAACCAGGTCATTAGATTAGTTACAGGAGTGGTAACTTCAAACTTTCAATTTGAAATCAGTATATCTCAAACTTCTTCTCATTACTGCTGACAATTATCGAAGATTTATATCTGGTAGGTCTCAAGGCAAATTGCATCTGGCATTTCTGATGAACACAGTCAGTGAATATCAGACATGAAACTGAAGATATAAACTTATGTAAATCATGAAGTGGTTGCTTACTGTCATATTTATGTTTTTCGTTTTCTTATTTACGCTTCAGTTAGAGTGTGGAATTACAATCAGTGCTAATGTTGAAATGCTAACTAAATTCACTAAGAAATAATGCCTTTTTATCAGTGGAATCTTAACTGATAAGAGTTATTAAAACCATATTTATTATTAGTAAAACATTTCTTACTTATTGTTATTAGCAGTAATAGTATTATTATTATTATTATTATTAGCTACATATAAATCAAAATAAAACAAAATTTTTATTAATTCAACCGAAAAAACGAAATCCAAACTTACTTCCTAACATTATAGTTCATAATTATTTATGTTTGCATAACAAATTTAAAAAATGTGCGAATTGTAATAGCATTCAAAGAGTAAATAATATCAAATATTTAGGTATCATATTAAATGACAAGTTTACTGGGGATATACAAATTAAAAATTTACAATAAAAATTAAATGCAATTTTTTCAACATTTCATCATATAAGAAACATTGTATCAATAAAATATAAAATAAGATTTATTTTTCATATTTTGATTCTTTTTTACAATATGCAAATTCTGTCTGGTCAAATGCAAATAACGAAAAACTTAAAAATATAAATACTTTATAAAAAAACAACAACTTAAAATTAGTAATCTATATCTTATTAAAATCTTTTCCGTCTGTCCGGCGCAGTTCAACAATGGATAAGTGTGCATGTGTAATTGTTGCGAATGCAAAAGGCGCAATTGTTGCGATTGTTGTGATTTCCAATATTCACAATGGTAGTGCAACAATGGAAAACGGGTGTTCAGTTTTCAGTATTGCGAGGAAGTCGACAAATGCAAAATGAGCATTACTGAACTTCAAAATGTTGCGTTCTCTCCGCGAACAATGGCGCGCGCTATCAAATAATGAGTTCATTCAAAAAGGAATAACATATCATTATTTGCTCAACTATTCAACAAATCACAACTGCTTTCATTGGAAGCGATTCTTCTTAGATTATCGTGGTCTTAAATAGCAACCAATATAAATTTCAAACCTTAGTTATTGTAAACTCAATTTAGTGTAAATTCAAAGAATCACCAAGTCAAATTGTTAACAGTAAATAATGTTAGGAATATATATTGGTTGCTATTTAAGAGCACGGGCTGATTGTTTATTTTCATTCATCACATACGATAAACGATATTGTGAAAGATATAGAGAGGAAACGATTGGAAAGAGCATAACAGACAGATTTGGATTGAAAGAATGAAGCCGAACGTAAAAGACGGTCAAGAGCTAAGGAGACAACGGAAGAGACACAAGAGAGACAGAGGTTAGACGCCGAACAACATCAGGCAGAGAGAGAGAGACAGAGACTTTAGGTCCCCGAACTCTACTTCATCTAACATCCATCTCAACATATCTCTTCTTCAAACATATACATCGATCAATCTGTACACGGGGGTCTAGTAGATTCTAAAATTACTTAAAGAGAATTCTTAATGTTTAATAAAATACTTACTTCGGAACAAAAACTCTTTTACAATTTAATAATAAAGAATTATTTACATGAATAAGACAATTTCGAATAACAATTATAATCTTAGAGATATAAATAACTTTAAATTGGAATATCCAAAAAATTTTAATAGTTATGAAGAATGCCACCCAAATAGATTACTAAAGGTTATGATAAGTAAAATAAATCTAAAAAAATTGCTAAAATTTTCTAAAATTTCAAAAATTCTAAATAATAATAATGTAAATCCTCTGGTTGACTAGAATTAAAATTCAGAAATTTTTTTCTCACATACGATAATGATAAATTTTTGATTTTGTGATATTAAATGTATATGATCTATTACGTATTATTTAAATGTTGTTTTGTATTTTAATTCCTAGCACCTGTTGATGGGATTTATTTTACAATCCTAACAGGACTATGTTTTGTAATAATATATTAACACAAATAAAAAAAATATTTACAACTTTTCTCACTTATTTTTTCATTTACATACAATGTGGGAAAATTCCAAATATTACATATGCACTAAGCGATAGAAGGTTCTTACAATACGACAGCAATCTAACAGAACAGACCTTTCAATTCCCATTACATTTGATGGCAGATTCCAAACTCCTGGAGTTGCTAACCAGATTTTTCGTCACAAATCCTGTAGCTGATATGACGATGGGACTTACTGTAATTTTATATAAAAGTTCACGTAATTTATAATTCTTGAGCTAAAGCTACGTATTTATTAATTTTATCACCATAGGTCTTATGTAGATTATTATTAAGAGGCACAGTAACATCAATGCGGTCGGCAATTGGCAATAACTATCTGATTGATCTCAGGACAATTTGTAAGCTTGGCCATCAAGAACTGCATCAGGATTATTGCAGTAAGGTGCTTGCAAACTAACTAAGTCATATCTCACGGCCAAGTGACATGCACGATCTTTTGCCCTGTCTCTTTGTTTAATTGTTGGACAGAGTCGTACAACTTCCGATAATTTGTCCGATTGTTTCACTTGCCTGTCCATATCGTCTGCAAGAATCATCAATCGTTCCACTTTAGATGATATCTTCTTATTATTACTATTTTTTTAAAAAAAGAGATGGAAATTGCTAAATAAATCAAACCCAAAGTTCTTATTTTTTTTCTATCTAAACAATCTTATTGATCATAATTTATCTATTTCATTTAATTTATTTATCTATTTCACTCCTCGATTTTCACACAGGACGCTTGCGCCATCTTCTGGGAAAAATATCAACTACAACTGAGTAACTGTTGCACTTGTTGCATTAAAATTAGGTAATTTCATTCAAAAACTTTTCTGTTTAATCTCACTGGCATTGCTTCTTTCAATATTCTGCCAAAGGCACTCCGTACGACTTTGATCCTCCAAGATTTATGGGTCAATTATTTATAGAGTGGCATAAAATTTACTATCAATTGCTGCAGTTAACAACACATTGAAATGGATAATGACTTTGTTCCACTCTAATGTATACAGGGTGATTCAGAAGTTAGTGCCACTTACGGAGCTCATTTACGATGATATTTTGAATTAAAAATGTCGTATAAATCCAGGTCCTATTCTCAATCTTTACAGAGTTACAATAATGAGAAGGTTGTTTGTAAAAGACTCTTTCGTTAGTAGGAGTAAAACAATGAAAAATAAAGAAGTAACTTTTCAAAAATAATGTTTTGTTTTATTGGAAAGCATATTGAAGCTGAAAATGTGTTGTGAATTGCTTAATTGCGTCGTACAGAAAGTTGTAACAAGTTTTAACTACATTACATATTCTGACGCACTTATCAGAACCATTGTTACAAATCATACCAATTCTATCGACTTGAGTCTTATTATACGCTTTGTTCATAGTAATGCGTTTTCAAGAAAAGAAAACAACGAAAGAGGTCTTCAACAAACAAACTTCACATCATTATAGCTCTGAAAATATTGAGAAGGACCCTGGTTTATAATATTTTTTGTCATAAATGGCGTAAGTGGCTTAAGTGTTGTTATATATACTCAATTTGTATATACAATAAGATTTTAAGTTACACAAGTGAGTAAGTTCCTCACTGGTAAACGTTTTCAAAAATTTGATACGAAGCAATAATTTAATGCAACTATATATAAATTTGTAAAAATAGCTGTGGTGTATTTTGTTAAATTTAACGTTATTAAACAAATGATGATTATCAATACCAAAATAACGAAAATAAGCTGGTTATTTAATTAATTAGCCTTTCAGTTATATTGTAGAAATGCATGTTGCCATGGAAACATTTATTTTTTTTTTGAATGAATAAAACTATTATTTAATTTCAGATACCATTATTAATTGCATTACACCCCTTTGAAAGAAAAATTCTGAAATATCACTACAATAATAAACAAAAAGAGCAAACATTAAAAGTTAACCTGAAAATTAGCTTATGAATATGTTTCTTTAGTAGGCCTATTTAAAAAAATTCAATGAAAATTGTTTCAGAAATTAATTTGTTGCAAATTGCTTGATTATATTTTAAAAGCTCAAATAAGAACGTATTATTCAAAATGCTAAAATTTTATTCTGGAAATTCTATTATTTTTAATTAAAATAAACTTATAGTTCTGTTTAATCTAAGTTAAACTGTATCGCCACAGGCCATGCAGGTCCTGGGGTGCGCGAGAGGTTTAGGCTCCCAACGATTCTCGACCAACGGGAGTAGTTGTGGTCGGATGATCAGTGCGACGCTCGCCCGCGTTGAACCTCAGAGTAAGAAACCCGGTATCCATTTGACATAGGGCTGGGTGAACCTAGGATCCGTCTGGAGAAAAAATCCCCAACTAACGCCGGTAATTGAACCCAGGCTCCTCCAGTCCTGAGTCAGCGCCTAAACCACTGGGCTACCGGACCCATTATGTTTAATTAACAATATACTTCATACTGAAGATGCATGTAACTAACTTCCTATAGTTTCAAATGAGAAAAAGAATGGTCTGATAGACTTCAATATTAGAAATAGAACTTTAGAACAAAAGTAAATAAAGTTATGTATTGATTCTATAATGTTATGTAACTAACGTTAAATGTTTTCAGGCTACATATGTAAAACCAATTCATGAATGGTCTTATTAAGAGTTTTCACTCCTCGATTTTCACTCAGGACGCTTGCGTCATCTTCTGGGAAAACGATCAACTACAACCGAGTGACATAACGATTGTCCTTGTTAAATTAAAATTAGGTAATTTCATTCGACTTTTCCTTCTTGAGAGAGAAACTGCAAATAATGTTTATTTGAAATGTCAGTCGAGTTTCCTAAAGTCAAGGAAAGACTTCGTCTGTTGTTAAAAAACAAAAACATTATTTATTTGGTGTTAATGATTCTATTATTTTTTATGACAGAAGTAACCAATAAATTTGCCTCAACAGATTTACTTTACATTCAACTGATTGTAGTGACTGTTATAACAAAGCCTACACTTTTAACCATAATTAACCATATCTGGGTTAGATGGAACTTGTAATACATCCTACACTTAATGTGAATGTAGTAACTTGTTCTTATCTTGATTAAAAGATACAATGAAGGAAGGAATGTTACTTCCATTTCATCGACCCAGAGGAACTTTCCATTTTAATTGGAAATAAGAGTGAGAAAGAGAACCAATGTTTCTGATACAATCCGTCGGTAGACATAAAGTAGGCTTAACACTCCAGACAAAATTTTAACAATATTTGTCTAAATATAACAATCTACCAAAGATGCAAATACTTTACAATGTATCTCTACACGTGATGATCTATCTCCAAAAGATATAACAATCTGTCTAACGTGAATACATAACAATATATCTAAAAGTAACCATTTATCTCTAGATTTCAGCGATTCTTCAATATATTTACACCATGGATCGTTATAGATACAAATCTGAAATTGCGATGGATATCAAAGTTACTTTAGTAAATTTGATTTTCTGAATTTTTTTTATATCACGTTGTTCCTATGAATTTTATTTGAATCAATTCATCGTCTGATTAATTTGAATAATTCATTTACGTATCCAATTAGTATTATTTACAATGTTGTTCAAGCATCTCAGGAAGCTTGCTGTTTCGTGGTACATTTCGTGCCATTTTGTGAAACCTAAAATTTCTCACTCAGAAATCATTTTAGACATAATAATACTAAAGCATCAGAGTTTATATTTCCACCATTTAGGAAGAACAAAGAATTTTATTTTAATTAGAGTATACATTTTGAAAAGAACTTGGGGAACTACTTCATCTAGGAATAAAGATCTTTTATTTTTATTTTTTTTAAGTTATTAATTATTCCTGAACGACAAAACTGATTTTGATGTTAATGCACTAACTGGAATCTCTTCCTCTGTCAATTGCCAAAATTAGCTCAATCGGATGACATAAATTGAAACCACTCTTTCCCGATTTGTAGGGTTTTCTTTTTATATTCAACTTTTTTTTTTTTTATGGTGGTCGATGCAATTTTTTCCAGAAATCTCTTTGAATAATTTCTTATTTGGTACAGTTACTTTACAATGTAAAACGTATAAAATTGCATTGCAAATATAACTATAAAAAGTTCACGATAACATGTTTCAACTGTCCTAGGATACAGCGGAACTCTACGGCTCTTCAATATAAATATATTTAATTATTCACTTTATGTTATGTTATGTTACGTAATGAATGTGGGTGGCAGTGAAGCCAAGCACTGCGACCGGAGATCTATTGTACTATACCACGGAAATAAGGACAGATGAAGAGAAAGACTGAGAAAGTATGGAGGGAGAAGTGCAGGGGAAACGGGAGAACCCCGAGAAAACCTGCCCAGCACGGATCGTCCACCATCACGAAACCCACATGAGAACCGAACCACGAATTATTCGCTTTAGACAGATTTAAGTCGAAATATTTCTATAAATAGTTAAAGAATCTTAGGGTACTTGTTTTACCTTTTTTCTGCTCATCAACTTTCACTACTTGATGTTGAATGACAGTGAATTAGAAACGCTTTCTAACTTTTTCTCTATGTCAAATTATTCTCATGGAAAGATGAGTTGTTGATTATGGATTCGTTTCTTCACATAAACATAAGTTCGAAAGAACTTAAAGCCTACTTTCATTAATACTTTATTTTTAGCAATTTTTTTAAATGTTTTAAAATGACAACAACGAAAAATCCTACGTTTATTTTCAAATTGGAATATCTATTGAATACAACAATACAGATTCTGCATTTTCTGAAAAACAAATTTTTAAATCCGCATTATTTATTTTAAATTACCTATAAAGCTATTAATTATAATTGTATCAAACAGAACGCAAATTAATGGATTAAGGATCCATTACTTAAATCAATGAGGTGTTAAGAGAAATAGGATAGAAATCCATTGTTTAGATTCCAATGCTTTGCTATGGGAATCTTCGTCACTTCTCGCTCTAATTTCAGGACAAGGCACCATCTGGAAAAGATTTCAAATATGAAAGTTAGATCTTCTTTACCAATTAAATATGCTCACTAAATTTCAAGAAGATGGCTTCAGCGGTTCAAAACATATTAGGGAAGGATTCACGGATAAATACACTCACAGACTGAGTAATCTGGTGAACATCATTTTCATAAACACATTTTTAATAGCAAAAATGGCCGTCAGTAATGACAATAAAAAGCCCGCTTTTATACCCTACTTTGTACTAGTTAGACCAGAAAGTTTTCCGTACTTTGATTATAAAGGGCTTTTTTAATGATATGCTGCATAGGTCTAAAATTAGTAAGATTCCATATATGCAATTTAATTTCTAATTTCAACAAATCTATATAGTTAATTTCTTTTAATACTTTCTGATGTAATTCATAATATTTTGTTGTGTTATTCCTTGTTATGAAAATAACAGATGACCACATAGATTATATAATATTAAAGAAAAGCAAAGAGAACACTCTTAAGATAAACTGTTCTGACTGATGAGTTATGCAAGCGTGACTGTCTTTTGTTGTTTCATGAACTCCGACTTAGGAACAAGGTCATCTTCCAGTAAAGCAAAAACTAAATTAATTAAATTTGAATAAAAAAGAACAAAAAAAGATTAATCTTGGAAGACGTATAATATTTTCTATCTGATAAGATAATAGCAAGTTACATAATCTATTAAAATTTCAATTATTCAGTTAAAATTAGTGAAGCCTTACGAGAGATATTTCAGGACTACGATATCAATAGAAAACAAGGTAAATAGAAGCGAAGATGAGGCACAATTTATAGTTCAGTGAAAGTAGCTTACATCCAATTTCTTAAAAGCTAAATTTTATTTTCTCGCTATATGTGTTAATCACATTGATATTATATTTCTCGCTTAAGTAAAAAGTACAAAATACCAAGTTATTGCAAATATGTAACTTATTTGTAGTAGTTTTAGCATATAAGCTAAGAAACAACATTAATAGAAAAAACAATATTCTTAAGTCATGATTACTTATGATTACATAATATAATCACAGGAAAAAGTGAAAATTTGAAGTACAAGTTGCTGTAATTGTGGTAACTACGGAAGTCACAAAGGAACCAAAAAGATTTCGCACCTCGAACTCTCACCGGGGAGAGTCTGGGACGGCCGTTTCGTCCTCTTTAGGTCTAATCAACCAGATAACTCTACCGATGACAGGCTCAGAAGGTGCGAAATATAAGAATCCCACTCTATTTAATTCCTTCCGTAGTTACCATTTTGTTCAATTATGAGGCACATGAAATTTATTGTTAGATGCCGTAATTCTTACTTACCAAATTATTAACAGTAAGGTTAAAATATCATTACAAACAATAAAAATGTAGCTATTTTTTAAAAAGCATTTGGTGAAAGTAATTTAGTGATTGCTATTTCAAACATTTGGCCGCTTTTTTAGTTGTTCCATTTTATTTATTTTATTTTGTTTTATTTGTTTATTTATCTTTCGAAACTATATAATTTCATAGGTCCTTTCATTTTTAGCGACCCCTAGGATGAGTTATTAGGATTCCCCTGTCTGTATATATGCAAAGCCCAAACCGAGACTCCCCATGGCCTGGAGGTTTGGATCAAAACTCCGTTTTCAGTCTAGCTCACTTCCGGTTTTAGATGCAACTTATCGGGTCAGGAAAAAAGTGGTAATTGGACACTGTTAATGAATCGACTTCATGCTGAAAACGAATATTACGTCCTCGATCTAATGTGGCCAATTCGTCAGAGTCGCCGGAGCAGTACTCAATTCATGACTAGACATACTAAACGAACTCAATGTGGGCATCGCTTGAAATGTACTTGACCCTTGAACTACAACATGCCTTTTTTTTTTGCGTGTCAATCATTAGTAGTGTTACTTTTAATAGCGTACGTGCTTGATAGATTACAAATTGTATGGGATGGCTTGGTTTTGTCTTTATTATAAAACTGTGAATTTATTTGTGTTTATTTATGTATAATACTTTTTTTTTCTTTCGTAAAACGTTCTTGACGTCGTTCACCGTTCGCTAGGCTTCGTCTGGATATCTGTAGGCCTGATGGGTAAAAGCATTGATGTATTTTTTTTTTTATGTTGCATTACGTAACATTAGTTTTAACTGTTACTACATAAAGACTTAATAGAAAGAAAGCAACCGTCAATGTCATTGTTAGCCGTCTAATAATGGCCAAGAACTCTCAGATTAAAAGTACAAATAATCTTCGATATGAGATTTTCGTTCAATATTTCGGCTCGAAATCTTAAGCCTTCTTTAGGAGAATTTGAGAATTCCATTAAAAAGTCCGTGCCATTACATTGTCGATGTTTTAAAGACAACAATGCATGTAAGCTTCATATCCGTGACATTGTAAAGACACCGAAGAGGTTCAAGGTACCGAACCGAAATATTGAACGAATCACCCGGAGTAGAAAAAAATCATTCATCCAAGTCTGTATTATTTGTATATTTAATTAGCATGGACTCTTGGTTCAGTTCAAAGTTATCTGACAAGGGGACTGTCAGGTCGTCGGGTCGTGCGTTCTGTTCATACGAACAGTTCGTGAAGGTAGGCTACTACACCATCCAAGCTCTTGTGAAACTACATCTCAAGAGTAACAAGATGCAGTTCGCAATGTTAAGCGAAACATAATTTACCAACATTATTATTTGCCTTTAGTGATTTTTTATCTGATCTCGATAAATAAAAAAAATATTTTATTTCCTAGCGGACTCTTTTCATTTTTATACTCAAATTGTGATTAATTACAAATAATCTTAATTAACTTGTAACAAGTTAACTAAAATCCAACTGAAGAAGGGTGACATCTCTGAAACAGGCTGTCTTGGATTACCGGTGTCAAATATTCCAAAAGTAGCTGGGTGACATTATTTGTTGTGCGTTTTTATCCCTTTTTATTGAATTGTAAAATGTAAGTTGGATGGAAAATAAAAAATAGTTCCTGCATGGAGTAAGATTTGAACCAGCGACCCTACTCTTACTAGACTCACGTGCTACACAATGAGCCATGCACTCACTTATCCCTTCGTTAACTTTCAGACCATATAAGTAGCTTGCAATTTTTCAAAGTGGATTTTCTCGAAAATGCCGGGATATCTGGACCAATGGCTTTTGGAACTTGATATTCGAGGGATGACCTCGAATAAGTATTATAAGTATATAAACAAAATGCACGATTCGACTATCCGACAGTCCTTTTGTGAGACGAACTGCACATTATTAATGTAATTCTTCATTACTTCAGGTTATTATAGATAATGTCTAAAGTTTATAACTCTGAAATATGCAACAGAACAAAAAGAAACCAAAACAGTGAGCACGAGTCTCCAAAAACAGCTTGACTTTCAAAACAGACAAATTGCATCGTAAAGCTGAAAGTTCATTGTCTTTCTCCTGTGGTGTAACAATATTTAAATCGTTCCAAAAGTTGCTACGTCGACTATAAGTTATGTTTCATCAACTTAGCAATATCACTCCAATTTCATGAATCAAGTGGCATTTCTAGGAGATCAAGTAGTAATTAAAGAATTTTAAATAACATTTTTCTAATAATAATAATAATATACTAGTTGACCCGTGCGAATAATTCGCAACAAAAAAAAATCACCTTTGAGAAATAATAAACAACTTCAATAGCTGTAGTGCATGGTAGTTAAACACATTGTCAATAGATGGCGCCTTCTCCATTTTTATAAAAAGATGTTTAAAATACAGTTTTTTTAGCGAAAACATTAATTTTCAACAATTTGTTTATTTTTCGTCGTTAGCGGTGAACGTAATCTTCAAAATGATGTCTCAATCATTGATTTTGATGAAGTATTAAGGGAGTTATGGCGTACCGACACAAAAACACCTTTGAGAAATAATATATACTGATAAATATATACTATCTTCTTGTTAATAAATATATACTGTTGTCATCATAAAGTTAATAAGTATTTAATGAATAACAGTAGACAAGAAAATTGTATAATAATAAGTAATTTATATATTAAAATATATAATCATTGGTATTGAATGGAATGCAGAGAATATGTATATATAT
>JAFIDM010010028.1:15159937-15170721 GCA_023159025.1 Thereuonema tuberculata | reverse complement strand
ATATATATATATATATATATATATATATATATATATATAAAGTTTGAATTTCACTACTTTAAAGTTCTATAAACGTTGGAAACATCGCCGGAAACATTTATTCATTGGCAGATAATCTACAAGTCTTTCACTATTTAATCTGTTGGTTGCAAAAGTGTTCATGTTCACAATCTGATCTACGTAATGATGCACTGTTCTGTTTATACTGTTCTGTGTATTTCTGTAAAATACGCGTCTAAAGTTCAAAAGGGTCTTTACTTACTTGGTATCTTCTATCTAGTGAAACTTCCTCCTATACATACTTTTCTTTATGAACCAAATAAAATCAATTCCATTGATTTTATTGACTTCAGCGTTGAGTATGTTCCACTTTCTCAATAGATTTCACAGCACATTGGAAATCATTATACTTGAAGAGACATCGACACTTTGTACAGAATATTATGCGTATTAATCCTCATTAGCCCTCTTTGGGATATTCCAATCGATCCCCTATATTTATTTTAAGCCTACTTGTTGAGAGCTATTTACTTTCAGAAACAGCCATCTTTTTACTTCTAACGGACTTGAACAAACACAATTCACGCGACCACGTGATAACAATGCTCGGCGCACAGCTCGCGATTGTCTTTCATTAAAGCGTTGTTCATGTTCCTTAACTTAAATTAATTATTCAATGTTGATTCACAAATTATAAATATTCCAACAATATATAAGGATCCTTATAAGGCTAATGAATGTATTTTCATAAGATTTAATATTTTATGATATTCACAAAAATTATATCGTTGATGCTTAGACCAAATCATGTAAGTGTTAAAAAAGAAGTCAAAGATGTTTATTGATGTTTATTAAAGAACACCTCCTTTAACTTTCTTTAGATAATGAGACTCCAGCACAAACACAGTCCTGAACAGAAGGTTTACAGTTAAGTGTGACCCATTGTAACTCCAGCTGAGAGTTAAAAACAGTTAGAAAGCAACTGCCCTGGAGTTAAATAAGAGAGATAAACTTCGGAGAAAGATATTTCTTTGATGTTTTCTTCATTTATTTAGCAGTTGAAGAATTTCTTGAACAAAGCAGTTCAATAAAACATTCTAATATCCAAACCTCTAAATTTGGAGAAGTCCTTATTTTCTTGTATGTATCTTTCAATCAATGACATATAGAATGTCAGACAATAGATTCCATATCGTCTTCCCTACGGATGTTGCATTAAAGCGTAAGTAACAACTAGTACTGCTGTAAACTAGAATAAAAGTACACAGTTAACTTATAAGTTCACATTAACACAAAAAATATTACGTTCACATAAAAGAAAATATCTTCTAATATCACCACTAGTAGTACAGATATTATATAAATCTTAATATCAAACTTCTTCTACTAATGTTTATAATATATTTAATATAGGGGAGACCGGGGCACAGTGGACCTAGGGGCAGAGTGGACCGTTGACTTTAATTCCTCGTATAGACGCTAGAATGCGCTAAAAGTAGGAAAGAAAGTTGGCGCCATTGTGGCGCTGCTACCACAAAAGCGTCAGTGAATTCGGATTATTGGTGACAGTGAGGTGATCTATTGTTTTGTTTTTGTTCAGATCAGTTAATGTTTAGTGTTGTTTTTACTTTATTATTGCTGTGCAGCGTTGCATTGAATAACACAACCGTAATATCCATATTAAAGGTGGTAATCTAAAGATCATTTTAAGCTATAGTGTAAATTGAATACTTGAAGTAGTCGATAGTTACAACTGAAGGAAACGCCAAAATGGCGATAGGGCAGAGTGGACCCAACGACACGGGGCACATTAGACCAGCGGTCCGCTCTGCCCCGCTGTTTTTACAATAAAATATTATATAATATTTCATAAAGGGACACACTGGTCACTGTGGTTTTGGCTGTTTCCGCAACAGGAACACAACGCCGCCTTTTTTTGTTTTCCCCAGAGTGAAATTTCAACCCCACTTTGTCCGAGATGGCCAGTTGGCTGTGATGGGGATGCTCATCCATCTGGATGGATGACCGAGACGAGCTTTCTTAAATATATGAACCACTTTTCAAGTTTCAATAGGTGCTCACCAGACCGCCCATGCCTAGTATTAATGGACAATCATAGCTTTCACCTTTCTTGTGAGGTTTTAGATTTTTGTAAGATGAATGGAATAACACTCTTGTCATTTCCAGTCATAAACTCCGATCATTGGATAGGAGTATCTACGGTCCCTTCAAAAAGTTTATTAATGCTGCATGTGATGCTTGGATGACCACCAACAAGCGTCCGATGACTATTTATGACATCCCGGGAATTGGGAAGACAGCTATACCACTGGCAACTGCTACAGCAAACATATTGGCAGGTTTTAAGGTAACGGGGATAAGCCCACTTAATCGAGATATCTTTACAGAGGCAGACTTCATGCCGGCGTACGTCACAGACTGATCTAACCCAATGCTGTCGGACAGTGGAGCTGCTGCATCAGCATCATCAGCTAGTCAAACTCACTCACCAGATGTAGTTGCGATGCACCCTTCTCCAGAAGACGTGAGACCATTCGCAAAAGTGGCACCAAGAAAGAAAATTGATAAAAGGGGAGAGAATAAAAAAAAAAGGAACACGGCAATACTGACAGATACGCCAGTAAAAAAAGCTCTGGAAGAAGAGCTACGAAAAGCTAAAGAAAGAAAAGAAAGAGTAGCAACGAAAAACATGACTCGGCCAACAGTCTCTACAAGCAGCATACACAAAAAATCAAATAGAAGCAAAGGCAAAGGGATAAAGAGGAAACAATTATAGATAATTAGTGATGATGAATATGATGAAGATGCCGTGTACCTCTCCTGTTTGAAGAACCTTAAAAAAAGCAAAGCAGGGCAGGAGTGAATTCAATGTATGCGGTGCCATAGATGGGCCCATAGTTCCTGCGTAGCCAGTGATATTCGGGGTTTATTTTACGAATGCCTCAACTGCAAAGAAGATTTCTCTAGTGAAAGTGATTGATTGATTAAATGTAAATTAATTAATTAAGTAAAAATTAATTAATTAAATGTAAGCCTATTTTGATATTATTCATTTTAAGACTTTCAATTGCATAATGATTATTTTAAATTTTCACTTGAATATATAATACCTTAGGTAGCCTATGTTAAGTTAAACTTTATTTCATGATATCCTAAATGGCATGTTATTTTATATTCAATAAAAAACTTACTTTAACTTGTTGTTATTCTTACCCGGTCCAACGTGCCCCATGGGGTGGTCCAGCCTGCCCCGTGGTCGGGGCAGTTTCGACCACTCTACCATTTTTGCTTTGCGAATTATTACCTATTTTATTTGTGAATATAATGAAATGAAGTCAAGTATTTACATTCTTGAATAGTTCCCGTTCTGACAAAAATAAATGCAATGGAAAATCTCTTAACAAAAACAAATACAAAATTCAACAAAAAAAAAGTGGACCACTCTGCCCCGGTCTCCCCTACTATATTTCGGCTGCAAGATTATCCAACCTTCTTCAGGATGATTAAGTCCTCGTCCGTTGAGATCAGTAAACAACATAACAAAGTAAAAGTTATATTCAAATAAACAAACTATATAACAAAGTAAGAATCAAAAACATCAGTAAATATAAAGGATCGTGAAAGTTAATGAATACACCTTGGAAAGTTTTTAGAAAACGATGTTAAAATACGATTATGATAGATAATTTAATTATTTGTTGTTAAATAGTTTTATTTAGCTTAATTCTTACTTTGTTATAGGTTATGAATTTTACTTTGTTATATCGTTTATTTATTTAAATTTAACTCTTACTTTGTTATATTCTTTACTTCGTTATGTTTTTATTACCTGAAGAAGGCTGGAGAATCTTGCAGCCGAAATATAATATATTGTATAATGTGTTATAAACATTAGTAGAAGAAGTTTGGTGCTAAGATTTATATAAAGAGTATCTTCCTTTTTCGAATAGTCTTTTGCAACAAACTACCGAAAATTTGGTTAAGAGAGAGTGGTTACAGATTATACATAACGTATGTAAATAACTGAGTTCGTACTGAAATAATAAATTGTGTAGAACAATTGTTAATGGATTTGAAACAGTTTAAAACTGTGATTATAATCTAACTAAGAGAAACGGCTAAAATCAAATACGATGACCATTTTTTTTAAGAGTGTTGTAATATTACGGTAATGTACTGTACTTATATTATACGGTTGTTGTTTGCTTATATTTCGATCACTGTAAAAGTAATAATAATTGGGCCTACAAAAACCGTTCTTGCAAATATTACAGTCACGGTAATTTTAACCGTAAACAAGGTAGCGATAACGATTAATAAACCAATCACAATGCTTCTGATACGTATAAGAAAATATAATTGATATTGTATTAATTTCCTTATTATTACAAATGTGATTGCTGCCAATGCAAAAGGCGCAAATGTTGCGATGATTGTGATTGTTGTCAGTGTTGCTGAGCTGATACCTATCCACAGACGGACAGACAAAGCGAGGATATAAGGTGTCTGATACGGGGTATCAGAAGCCTAAACGTTTGCAGCCGTAATTGTTTTTTTTGTTTTGTTTTTTTCAACGATAAATGTTTTACGTGCACAAATCTTCTGAATCTCATTCTTCCAGAAAGCGAACTTTATTACTTACAGTACGCTAAGCTTTTTCTAAACTATTATTCACGCTGTGTAGCATCTAAACAAATGTTTCTAATAATTTAATTTTAACTTTAGGAATCTCAGGAAAATAAGTTTGATATAACTTTCATTTTTCTTGCTATTCTCTACAATAACCAAAGACGTTGAAATTCTAAATGACATTATTTAGTTAATAAACAACCATTAAAGCACAATATAAAAAATTAAAAGGTTAAAAGACTAATTATAAATGACATTTCGAGACTCAATTATTATATGAGATCCTTTTCTCAAATTACAAGGTAAGCGGACCTTTTGAAGTTCGTCCGTAACGGAGTCGTCAGACCTTATTTAGTATTAATTAGTCTTTTGTAGATTTAATTCTAAAGTAATGATCACATCGTTATTTTTTTTTCTTCTTCAAAAAAGAATTTTTTAAAATACTGACTTTTTCTTTCAATTCCCTTTAGTATTGCATAACTATTAAAATTAGTGAAAAGATAAAACACTGAAAAAATCATGTTATGAATCCGAAATAATAACTAACTGAATCATGGATACTTCTTTTGTATGTTAAGATTTTTTTAACTTTATTCTTCTTTATTGTTATTTCTTCTGGTTCTGAAAGTGAAAAACAAGTCTAGGATGTCTGCGAGGCAGAACTGAAACTAAAGAGATGTTTTATTTGAAAAGTGTACGAGCGATGGTTTTCAGGGACATGGCTTGTCCTTGGCACAGCTGCTTTCAAACTAACTGAACAGTTTTTCATATAGTTTCTGAGACATGGATGACGAAGATGAAAGTAAACGAACACACACACAAAAAAAGAAAAATTCAAACAAACCCAGAAGGTTGGTAAGAAGGAGAAGATGAGTCATTGGAGAATGATATAATGAAATCCAACCTAGTAAATTATTCAATATACAAAAGCTTACTGTATATCTACTTTTTAGGCTGGATGATTCTTAAAAAAAACAACATAAACACTGCTCCTTACCAACAGAAGAAGCTTTATTGCACACAATCATTATATATCAAAATTTAAGTAGGATAATTAAAAAACTTATAATAGTCTATTGGAAAGTTTACCAAAACTTAAATAAAAAAAAAACTATTTATAGTTATAAGATAATTTATTTATAAGATGATTTGACACATTGTTAATTTATGTATTTGTATGTGTATTACTTATTTATGTTAGCGCAGTAAAAATATTGTTTAACTAATAATATATAATTTAGCTAGCATATTAGGAAAACACAGGGATGCTTATTTAACGAAATTTATGGAATCATACTGGATTTTGAAGAATAAGTCATTTAATGCTAAATTATATATTGATAATATATGATTTGCTACTTTAATTATTGACCCTCTTGATTATCTATCGGTGTTAATATTTATGAAGTTGATTTGGATATTAATGGTTCAGTTGTTTATTATTAACAATGCCTTTAAAACGGTGGCATTATTGTTGCTCCTTCATTATTCGTCTGAGGATGGCCTTTGTAAGGTTTGGTCGAAACATGTAACGATTTTTTAAAATTTATATATGTTTATATTAATTTAAGTATGTTGAGTTTTATACTTGATAATAAAATTATTTTTTATATGCCTTAAAATAACATAATCAGTTCAGAGAATACTCATTGAAAGTATTTTATATGCGCATTTTAACTACCTATCCGCAATGCGTTGTAGATTTCGCCTAGAGTGGTAACTTAATATGCTTTTAGAGGGAAAAAGGTTAGTTGCACTTAAAAAAAAAACATTTTAGACTGCAATTACAAGTCGAAATACGTATTTCCGCTACGATAACTTCAAAACTCTATGTCTTAGAATGAAGTGCTGAAGAAAGTTTTATAGAAGTGTAGATTACAACAAGGAAAATGCCAATTGATTTTGGTACACATTGAACCAATAGATAAGCAAGTAATGACCAAAAAAACTGCTAAAATACGTTGTCCTTAAAATACAGTAATACGTTGTATTAAACTCTACATCCAGCTAAGCTGAAATTTTAAAGTTTATTTGAATCTAGAAGGAATATTCCTATTGTATTTTAAAACAAAATATCTTCTTATAATGATTTAGAAGTAGGCTTCTAGATCTTTCAGAAGCTTGTAGATATATTTTTTTAAGGTACCTGCTTGCAATTCCATGAATAACTCGCAAAGTGAATAAACTTACAAATATGGGTGAAAGAAATTCACAAAAAAAAAAAGACATCAACTTTTATTTGTTTCTGACTCATGCTTTAGTAATTTAGTTCTAATTGGAAACCAAAAGATTAAGACAAAGATTTCAGAGAAACCACAAACAAATACCTTTTCACAAAGAGATAACCATCAGCGATAACTACAATAACACTGATAATTCACAAGCTTTCCCTTTCTGTAGACTAACACTGTGCGATAATTACAAGTTACGAGTTTTTCACTCCGTGCTTGACTCATCTTTCGCTTATATTTTTTTAAGCACCTGACGAGACTTTCTCTCATGAATTATTCATTTTGTGGAATTTAAAAACAGTCAAAGTTTTGCTTCTAGGTAATGGGCAATCTGTTATTGACACTTACTCCATGTGGGCTTGTTCGTGTGTGTCTGAAAGCATCAGTAGCCCATTTTACGTCAGGGGATTTCGTAAATAGTCGATTCTATTCATGATGCATCTCACTTCAAAAGATCAAGGTAAAGTTCAAGGGTAAACTGAGAGGAGGGTGGATTGCACAACTGGTATTCGCGTCTTTTACAAGAATTTAAATTGAGCTAAGAACGCAATAACATTGATACGAGATTTATTACGGATTTATAGACATAAAAAAAAGAAGTCTCACTTAGGCGTCTGACTTAAGGAAGGGCAGTTCCATCAGCATTACAGACCTGTATATCCTCACTTATTTTCTAATATATACGATAAGTATAATAATAATTTTTGAACGTAGAAGAATACAAAAATAACTACTTAAATTTTTTTTTAATAAAAATGGTAAAAATATTAATAAATTATTGCAAATAAAATATATTATTTAATTAAATACTAAAATATCTTAGTAAAATGTTCTGTATTATAAAAATATATTTAGCTGGTTAAATTACAATATTAACGTGCCAAAAATTGATAGTTATATAAAGGAATCAAAGTTGCGCAGAAAATAAAAATTAAAAAGGAAAAATAAAACAAGAAAAAGGAAAACATCGTTCCTTACAGTATTAAACATCTTTATGGTTTCTCACTATTTCTACACCCTGAACGGGTATTTTCTTCAGGAGAAAAAATAAAATACAAATCTTTCTTCCATTTTAAAGAACAGAAGTGAAGTACAATAATTCAAATTAAAGAAATATATTACAACAAAGTTACAATATAATTAAATAAACAAAGAAATAAAAACACTACAGAAAAAGAAAATCAACGAAAAATGAAAGTTTTCCTTAATGCCTCACACCTTGAAAATTGACAAAATAATTTTTAATGACCTTCCTTATCATAATCGTTAAATATTTTATTTTATATGGTTTGTTAGCCATTAAAACTGTTGGCTTTAACTTATTTTTATGTTTTGTTTTGTTTTTTTCTTTTTAATTTTTATTTTATGTGCAATTTTAATTTATTTACAAAACTATAAATATTTAGCTAAAATTTTACAATCATGCACTGTGAAGCCAAATGCACGGATTGAAGAGGCTATAAACCATTTCATGTGCTCCAAAGAAAAAAAGATGAGGAAACAGATCATGATTTTTTTAGTTTGGTTAAATGGCAGAATACCCATTTTTTTTTTCAGTTTGGATAGTTCTAACTCTTCAAATAACAGTCATAAACCCCCCCCCCCCCCCCCCTCTACCAGGAATCACTGAAAATTCCATAGCACGCTAATACATTTATATCATCATCAATATATTTTAACTCTATTGAGTACTAAGAAATATATACCATATACTATAAGACATTTTTATTTCGAATACAGCTATAGAACTAATATGCAGTCACAGAGGATAAGTAACAGGATTTAATTTTGTGCGTGTGTGTGTGTTGTTTTTTTTTTTTTCTTGCAATAGGAAATAAAGCAAAAATAACTATGAGACTTGTTTATGGTTACTCATACTTTTAATTCGTAGAAAAAAAAGACTAAAGAGGACTAAAGGAAATTTAACTACTAAATGATAAATATACATATCAGCCTCGTCATCTTTTTTTCATAGCTTTAGTTTTTTTCAAAAGTAGCACCGGTCTCTTCCTCTGTAGTATTGAAACCTTTACAGAAAAAAAAAACTCATCCAAGATTCATAAAGGAAATTCATTAAAATTTATTGCATCTCACAAGTACTATAATAAATAAACAAAAAGATCTTATAAGAACATAAACATTAACAATAACTCATAATAATAATGCATTAATTAACATCTCGATATAATTTATAATATTTCAGGAAATTTCTATAGAGTTTAATGTAAGAGAGATGCTTTTGTTTTTTTGTGTTTTTTATTTGACTGTCCTCATTACTGAAACCTTGGAGTTTGTCGGTCCTGTTTGATGATCATTTAAAAACTGTGTTCGAAAAACTTACAAAGAAAGCTCTGTTTTTTATCTTTCGCAAATTTTTTATGCTTTCTGATTTTATTGTTAAACTCCAAAAATCTTAAAAAGATTTCTGAGAGTAGTTACCCACTTCTTTAAGAGATTTCAGAAATTGAATTTCAAGAAAACATAAAATTTGCTTGATTTAATACACTTATTTTATATTGCAAATTAGCAGTAGAAGTGGATTCTCCAGTGGCACCCCATTAGTAAACAACTCCGTTACTGCGATACATTCATATCATAACCAAAGTATCAACAGCCGTAAGAATTTAAACGGATATTAACTAAATCTGATAAATCAGAATACAGGACAATTAATTATGAGGCACTGTACATCCGGTACGCGAAACCTGGCCGATGTTTTCAACTGGGCAATGGTAAACTAGGGCAATAGTCAAGTGGGAGACGGCTAATTTAGCGACCATCCTCTGGACGGCAGAAACTTAAAAATTTTCGCACGCTTAGCAGGCATACGATTTGTATGATTCTTTTGTAAATTAAAAGTACAATAAAATAATAATTTTCAATTTTTTTCAATAAAAACATCCTGGAGGGGTTAAACCTCAGCTTACCTAACCTACATCTAATTAGCACCCACGCTTCGCTCGGGCGCTGCAACAGCTTCAACTCAAACTAAGTTAAATATTTTTTACCTCTTATTTCATCAGAGTACATTCATTGACAAAATAATTTTTAATTAATGACCTCCCGTATCATAATCGTTAAATATTTTATTTGCATCACATATTTGATCTATTATTTTGTCGTCATTGCCCAGTTGTCCGCCGCTTACTCGCCGTAGCCCATCGTTATCCTAGAATTCAATGCACTCAGCGTCTGTGCTGGGCTTCTAAATAGGAAAAGCCTTTCTTTGTCTTCTTTGTGGGGTTATCTTCTTTTTCTTTTAATAGTATGAAATAAAATAAAAGATCATCAATTTTTACCTGATGTCTGTCTATAATATAAAAGAATTTGATAGTTCAAATCCAAATGTATAAAACATTTAGAAGTAAATAATGAAGCATTAAATATATTAAATATTCTCTTACGTATAATAAAACTAAAATTAATTCAGTTAGAATTTAGAACAATACTAGAATAATATATTAGAGTTAGATAATTGGGTAAGTAAAATTTCTACTAGAAAATAAATAGAGGTTATATAGAGTATTGAATGAAATTGTGAAAATAAAATAAAATAAAAATCAGGAAAGTGAGTTAAATTGATAAATAAATAAAAGACAAAAACTACAAAAAAACTTAAGACACTATTTAATAATGCATTGTTAATATAAACTTTAACTATGTACATTAATAGCCTATATGTTGCATTAATAAAAGGTAAACTGTTATAATATTCATTGGCGTATCGAGTGGATACGCTGGGTTTGTTCGCTTGTTTTGTTTTTTGTTTTGTTTTTTTTTGTGGGGGGGTCAAAATTTCTTAGCATGCCTTTGATAATATTATTTATACATTTATATTATAAATAACAATTTCTTGACAGTAAAATAAACCAAAGAACGCACATAACTAAACAAAACAAAACA
>JAFIDM010010028.1:15145746-15159537 GCA_023159025.1 Thereuonema tuberculata | reverse complement strand
TTTACTGTAAAAATGTACTAACGCACGTTAATTTCCTTGTCTAAACAATTTCTTGAAAATATGGAACTACTCCCTCTAGTTCAAATGGTGGAGACTTAATCTGTTGTATCAATCAGATGGTTCATGTGGTTCATCTAAACTTTCTCATCGTGTTACCCATGATCACAGGAGCCTCTGTCTCCGGTACTAGAAATATGGGCATACTATGTCAATGAAAATATAAGTACAGATAGAAAATATTCATTTATTTCTAAATAAATAATAAACCTAAATAATTGGTATTACAATCTTTTTGGTATTATTTTTGTAATAATTTGTTTGCAAAGGATCTGAATTTAGTAATATTCTGATTTTGTAATCTATTATTATTAGCAATCTGCTGTAATCAGAGCAGTTGCGATTGGTGAACAGTATTTTTTTCGCAAAAATTATTAAAAAGAGAAAAGCATTCGAGATAATAGATCTTCAATTTTCATTGAATCAATTCCTCAAGGTGCGGTCCTTTCTTTTTATTAGATATTATTTTATTATCACGTGCGTTCCATTCAGTGGTCACGTGGAATTCCATTGTTTTTTCCCGCTCAAACTGTGTTTTATCTGTAGCCATAAACAAAAGAAAAACATTGCAGGAATGTGTTGTTTATTACAAGTCCTGACGATGTAATTATTTTAATATTATAAGATTCATTTTCATCCTTTTTTTATTCTGTTTTAAATTACGATGAATATCAGTTACGGCTACTTGCCAAAGAGAAACTACAGATAACGGCAGTTCTTTTACCTCTTCGGGCTTAGAATTATTGTTTATCCTGTGTAAGAAGGAGAAAGCGAAGAAGATAGGTCAGTAAAACTGCCTTCGCTTACTTTATCATATCTTCACTTTCACAAGTTCCAAAATCTTTTGAAGATTCCCTGTTTTGCAAGTGAATGACCTCCGCTCGTAGGTAGAAGTTCAAAATCTACAGGAAATTAGCCCCAAGAAATGCACATGTTTGCCATTCGATTTCTTGGTCAATTATCTGCTTACAACGAGTTAAAGAAAAAGGAAGGAAATGGGAAAATCTTTTAAACAAAAATTATTATATTTGAAAATTATAATATTTAGGAAATTCATTTTTCTTGTCTCCACATCTCTATTGATAATGAAAGGGACCATAGACCCTATGGTTCATGAACATAAGAACATCGGTAGGAAAATTAATGTGAAATTTCGTTCACGAATTCCCATGTAGTCTTTGATATGAAAGTATTGGTTTAAAGCAAATAGGAGATGAATTGGCAATTATATTTATCGTTTGTTTAATTTTATTTTCCTTCTACACTTTTATTATTTTATCGTTTCTTTTTAATCATCTTTTTTCTATTGTTTTTCTTAATTTTAAACTAACATTTCAATTTCTATCAGTAATTATATCACCATTAGGATGATAGTTTTTGCTGTAATTTGAAAAGTAGAAATATCTTAAAATTTTTCTAATGCGTACTCCTGGTAAAGGAAGATGCACCAGCCAATGTTTGACACCAGCTGTATCCCCATAAATACCTTAATTTGTGTCAGTTAATCTTCGAAAGCAAAATGAATTTTTTTTTTTAACTTCAGCAGCTTAACAAAGACAGATGTTTACAACCTATTAAGAATCAATTAAAACTTACTTAACTAAGAATTAACCTCGTAAACAAACTGAGGTTTGTTTTAGCATCTACCACAACTTAATCACTTAATTACTCTTAAGTAACTAGGTTTTATTTTAAGCACAAACAAACTATATTTCATGCAATTCATATATTATAAATTATTGTTGTGTAATAATTTTAATATTATTTTTAATAGTAATATTTATATTTTAAGATTTATAATTTATACCCATAAATAATAATTGTTAATATTTTATTTCTCGAAATTATGAAATTATTAATATAAATTCTAAAATGAGAGCCTTGTATTTTTTTTTTTATTTCCTAGTCTGTACCTTTTAGTTAAGATAGTTTCCCATTTCAGGCTTTCCTGATCGAAGGGGACCCATCCAGTCCGGAGTCAAATATAAATGCCTTACCACTTGGTTACACGACCCACAGTCTACAGCTCTAATCTGTCAGCAATATCTCACCAACTACAGTACAGACAGAAACATTGACAAGAAGACATATCTGGACAATACATCCCAACATATTCTATTTGCAACATCTTTCGGCGCGGCGTCCAGTCAACTACCTGCAAGTATCATAAGGACAGTGAATAATCTTCTAGCAATGTTCCTTCAATTATAAATATCCGATCAACAATACCTACCAGTTATAATCCTATTAACAGCATTACATTAAAGTAAATATTCTATCAATAATTCCTTACTATTAATAAGTATTAATATTAGCAAGAGAAAATGCTGGAAAGAAACTTAATATATTTACGGAGATCATAATGTCCATAATAATTCAAATGTTAGATCAGAATAAGGTTTAAATACAACAGCTTACTAATGGTTACTGTAATCTGCAATTCGTTTATAGCTTAAATCTGACTTTATTCTTCATTAAACCGCTGCTGTTAAATCAATGAAGTAATTCCAATATAGGAAAACTGTAGAAAAATAAAAACAAAAAATGATCAAACAAAGAAACTTACTTTAGAAAATCGCATATCATCGCACTTATCTCATATTCATAAAGAACTCAAAGGTAACTCAAAACTAGAAGAAAATTAATCACATCAATTTCCTTAGCCTTGAGAATTAAACAAATTGGGATTTCTAAATTTTGTTATTTTATTTTGTTTTTATTTATTTTGTTATAAGTTATTTTGTTAAATAGATTTAATAGAAATGTATTGATAAAGGTTATCAATAGATATAGTATTACCTTGTTTTAAGTTTGTGTTTAGAAGGCGTTCCGAGTTAGCCTTTTGGTCTAGGCGGGGGCCTCCCACGAGGCTGATGCGTCGGAACCTGGATTCAAATCCCGCGCCAGCATGGATATTTATTTCATGTTATTTCCTGTATTTGTCAACCTCTTCTTCATTTCCCCTTCCGGTTTGAAACCATTTCAGAAATGGTTTCCTGAGGAACGCTTGGAAAACCCCCTCAGTATATGTTCCAAAACACTTGGCAATATCTGTATCTCCCAACCCATCTGATCAGTGTGTGCGATTACACCAACACCCCTGGGGGAGGAAGGGCCTACAGCTTCAAATGGCTATAAAAAAGGGTTGAAGAAAATATATTTAGAAGGGTCCAGAAAATTACAACTAAAAAATGAATATCAAATTAAAGAGACAAAACATGAAGCAGGATTTCATCTAGCAAATATCTACATATTCTCATTAATCTTTTTCGTTGCTTTCTGTTAATTAGGAGTATTTTTATAACAGTTTGTTTAACAGCTTTCTAAATTAATATTTTTTTTAGGTTTTAAATACCTACATTTCCATATTTGTCAGAGACGTTGTCTTATTATTTTATTTCATCTTGTTTTTTTCTACAATAATCCTAATTTTGATACAGTAGTATTTTCTTGATCAAATCCTCAGTATCAATGTCTGCAATTCTATTATGAATCTTCTGGAATAAAAGTAATCCTAAATATTTCACTGGTAATGAAGAGTCTGTAATTTCACACGTTTTTAATTCCATGAACTGATGTTTTAATTAATCTAATCTAAATTAAACTAATTCCCTGCTCTACTGAACCCAATTGTAGATGTTTATAAAAGGAATGTGATTATTCATTATTGTTAGAAATTGCATAATTTGCTCCATTATAGTTTTATATGCTTACCCCATTTTAAAAGTACTACAGAAACTGAATAATTTTTTGTTTCTTTTTATTATTCAAGTCTCAAAATGTTGTTGCTACTCAATGAAAGTGTTGGTTTTCTTTCCTTTTGTTTATCCAATTCGGTAGCATCAGTCCAATCTAGGTTAGTCCTTAATGCTATCACTAATAATGAATGGCGATTCCCTCAATTATGTCGTGATTACTTTTGTATTATCTACTGACTTTCAGCCTCTGGGCACAGGAAAATCGAATGATTACATTCAGACAAGATCTACATGATTACGTCAACTAAATTTATAAGAAAAACTAACTAGTAGATTCAGTTAAAATAGGTCTTTAATCGTCGATAAAGTTGTTTAACAGCTTTTGCTTTCACCTCATTTTGAACTTAATCAACAAATTAGCTCAGAACAAAACCACGCTCCGATTTTCCGCTAAATTAAGTTGATTTATCTGAAGTTTTGAAATTGACTTGCTTCCATCGTTTTATCGAAGCTAGAAATAAGAAAATAATGATGAAGGAAGTCTTATGGTAGTGATGTGAAATGCAGGTGTTTAACGCTAGGTGGCGCTCAACACTAAATTCTCAACACTGAATCTAAATCGTAGTTGAATCTCCAAAACTTATATAACTAAAATAAAGTCAAATATCAAAATGAAACAACTGCGTACTTCATGTTCTAGTTTTCTAGCTAAAACGAATGAATTAATTCGGTGTACAAATTGAAACAATGAAAAGCTCAATTTGGGCTTAATTTATAATAAAACTCCAATGATACGAAACATATTATAATCTAGAAAATAGAAGAGTTTTCTTCTATTTTCTTAGGTTCCAATACTTTTGGAAGATATCTTTTGCAAAATGATTGTATTTAATTTTTCATTTTTTTTTTTTTTTATGATTTATTTGTTTTTGAATCTACCAAAAATTGGAAGGATACTTCAATTTCCTAATGAAATTCGTACATTAGAAATCCAATCGTGGAAAACATAGTAGAGGCAACATCGTTTTGTTGGATTTCCAACATTTAGATTCATCATGCCGAATATTTTTTTTTTATTTATTAAAAAGAGTTAAAACAATTGCCATGAAATGTTATAACTAATGTTTTTGGTAACTTTTATTTTGTATCAAATGCATTTCTAAATAAGGCAATAAATGTTTTAATTAATGTATGAAATTTAATACATACAAACTATCGTAAATGCAGTCGTCATAAATATTCTATCACTTTATGATGTCATACATTTGTAGATTTATTATTAATACTTTCAAGACTCTTCTAATCGTTAGCAGGAATGAAACTACAGAAATCAAAGAAACCAACATACACAAACACAGTAAAAAGTTTTTATTGCAGTAAATATACATAAAAAATCAACAAATAATGTTTAGATGTGAAGAGTTCGCGATTCAGGTCCGTCTGAGACTCAAGAAAAAATTTTACAAAAGTATTCTTCTTCAACGACAGCTTCTTCCCACTTCTATGTGGGATCGCTGTCGCTGTCTGAAGCGAAATATTGGGAGATGTATTGGTATACGGCCGGATGCCCTTCCTGACGCCAACCCCATATCACACGGAAAATCCAAATACCATAGATGGTGAAAGAAGAGACTAGCAAAGAAGCAGACAAAGACAGGAAAGAAAGCAAATATCCACGCCGATGCGGGAGTCAAACCCAGGTTCCGAGCAACAGTCTCATGAGAGAACGCCACCGATCTCACAACGCCACGCCTGAACGGCTAAATTTTTACGAAGGTATTAAGGACGTTAAAATTCAACTGAACAACTATGGCGGTCTATAGGTTATTCTCGAGTCGCTGTCTCGGAAGATCTGGAATTTCATTCAGATTATGAAAACTTCTATTACTTTAACATGTCTTACTTACAGAATGTTTATTGAAGTTAAATGAAAACCGAAACAACCCTTTATGGCATTAGTAAAAACTTTCTTAACTTTAAAACTGGTTTGTTTGTGATGGTCTTTAAAATCGCTCACATCATCCGAAGAGATAAGCATCACACTTAACACACACAAACATGTAAATCTTTCTAAAAAGCTTTTTTTTTCATTTTGGATTTTTATTTTATATATTTAGTTTCTTATAAGCAGAAGAAATTAAAAATCTTTATTTTTTGATAAGACGTAGCAGAAAATAGAATCTTCCTGCGTTCGTATTAATTAATTAAGGATAAATTCTGAATTTTCTTTTTCTACTTTTCATAAAATTGTTTTGTTCTTTTTTCTTTCCCTAGCTAAGAAAAGTTGTTTTTAGCATTTCGTTTTCAGTATCTACTTTGTCTCTTTATTGACTATTGATCATGAAATGCATAAATTCTATCGGATGACAACCGAAAATCATGATTCCGAAGATGGAAAAATCAATAGTTTTACAATGTTATAGAGCTTTGAGAAAGACCAACATACTACGCAAATAATGATACAAAATGGATCAAAACCTAAAACGATTGTTCTGATTGGAATTCTGATATATCAACATACTAATATGGCCGCGCGGTTGGTGATGTCGCTATGACTTCGGCCTCTCACCTCTGAGTACCGGGTTCGGTTCTCATGTGGGTTTCGTGATGGTGGACGATCCGCGCTGGGCAAGTTTTCTCGGGGTTCTCCCGTTTCCATTGCACTTCTCCCACCATACTTTCTCAGTCTATCTTTCCATCTGTCCTTATTTCCGTGGGATAGTACAATAGACCTCCGGTCGCAGTGCTTGGCTTCTCTGCCACCCACATTCACTACATAACATAACAAGTAGTTAAGATTGTGCTTACACTAAAAGCTTGTTTATCCGAATTTGTTTATCCGGACAAGTAACCGTTTCGGATAAACGAAATTTTGGATACATTGTATATGATATTAATTACATTAATCACTGTACATTACAGCCACATAATCGCTTATGTACGCTATTAAATATTGATTACAGCAATGGAAGAATGTTTTTGTGTATTTTTTAAACCAGTTGAAAAAGCTCTGTGTCACGAGCGAAACCAAGGTCCTGTTCCTTTTTAGACTGTTTTTTAAACTTTTTACATGTATTTTTTAAATATGCTACAAATCGTTTCGGATAAACCAGATTCAGATAAACGAGTTTTTAGTGTACTTGATTAGTATATGGAGAATTTACGTAGGTTTATATATTACATCGGTCAAAGTCAAATAACAAGGACTATAAGATGAAAACCACGTTCATTCCTGTAGTTGCTAAATTAATAACAATCTAGTACAATAACCTATATTCATAATCGCAGTCTTTGTTTGAAATATTTTCATTTTTTTAATTTCATTATCTCAATTAAATAAAATAATACTATCTGAATTGAATTGAAAATAATGATAATAAACAAAACCAAAAAATGCTTCTGAGTTTAAAGGTCTAATGAACTAAATTCTTTTCCAAATGGGCTAAATACATTTAGTGGAATGCAATTATTTGGTATCACGACATTCGAAAGTGTAACAAAACTGTAACAAGTAAATTACATTTGGTCGGAAGAAAATAAGCTTACATTTTAGGACGCCAGTATATCTTGTTTGAAAACTTTTCTAATTACCGCAATTGGGCAGAAGTCATCCTGCTGCAATTACCTGAATCGGCCATTGTACTCATCGTCAGACGTGCGTTCTAACTGACAGAAAGCAATAAAGAAGTGTCATTTCCTAACAAACCAATTAAAAGTTCTATTGTTTAACGATTATCGTAATTTAAAGTAAAAATCTCCTAACTCTGTTTATCCTTATTGGCCATTGTACCAACTTCTAATAACAACATTCGAGAAAGTAGAAATTGATATCCAAACAGAGAAAAATACATTCTAATAATAAATAATAATAAAAAAGCAATGATTTCGAAATTTACTTCAATACTAAGTGTAATTTAAAAAGCAAAACTTAAGTATGCAATATACATTAATGCAATATACATAAGTGCAATGTACATAAGTTAACGAACTAACAATTATGTCATACAAAATTATGATAACCCCAATTAATAAATTCGGATTTGGAAGTATTAATTATAAACAAATCACTACTGAGATGCAAGAACAATAATACATCACTAGTACTTACTGTATCATTTCTCATCTGAAAAAGATTTTAATTAAGGTAAATACCTTATAAATTTAAATAGCAATTAACTATATAATATGCAAATATTAAGTCTTGTTGTTTACTTCTTAAAAGATTCCATATTTATTCTCGATATTGTGAAAATTTTAATTCTTGATGTTATCTCTCAGAAACATTCTATGGAATATTCTTTAGAAATGTTATTTCATTCCCAAAAATATTAACAATCTTCAAAATGGCGGTACAAATTCATTTTTTTTAAAGTAAAAAATATTTTACACCTAATCAACAATATAGGATCTACTTACATTACAATCATAAATCGGAGCAAATTAGTTCAATGAAATATTAGCAAGAATCCTTATATCCATTAAATGTACAAATATATTAGTATCCAATATTAGGGTGATACGAGAAATGAAATATTCTATTTACTATGACATCAATAGAGAGAATGCTCTGAATATGTTGTCGAATAAAGCGAACGTGACTTGAGAATGTTAGCAGTGTTCGGATGTGAAGAACTTCAATTAAATTAACTTGCCGGAAATCTAACCAGGTAATAGAAAAACAATTACAGGATGTACATCTCTTCAAGCAAAGTAATGAGTGTATAATTATATTGAAAGAAAAATTATAATTATGAAAATCACTTTATTTAAACTTTAGATTTAAAAGTATTTTCCAAATGTATTAATGTATTGTCTAAAATGTCACTAAATTATGGAAATGAAAATTAAAGTTTTTTTGTTTGTTTTTTTTTTTTTAAGTGAGTTACTTAAATTAGTTTAGAAAGGTAAAAGTAACCTGGTGTAAGCAACACAGCTGAAAAGTCAGCAACATATTTACATGAAATTACAAAAAAAAAAAAAAAAATGAAATTCTAAAATAATTAAAAAAAACAATAAACTTTTGCTTGTCAGACTTTCAAACAAATACTCAGGGTGTAATGATGGAAAAAGTAACTACAAATTTGTACTTTATGTAAAAATAATGCTTAACGTGCATTCCAAGTATTTAACAAAACAAAAAAAATTTATAATGCACCTAAGTAAATAAGGATTCTCGCACCCCGAGCTACTATTCCGGGAATCTGAGACAGCTGTTTCAGCTTTATTAGGCTTCTTCAGTCAGATTTACGCTTGATCGTAGCTCAAAGTGCGAGACAAAGAAGATGAAACCATCCCGGCAAACCGGAATGGCTCCTCCAACAAAATCAAGCACCAATTCACTGTGCTACCATCAAGGGTAAATCTGACTGAAGAAGCCTAATAAGGCTGAAACAGCTGTCTCAGATTCCCGAAATGGTAGCTCGGGGTGCGAGAATCCTTATTTACTTAGATGCCTTACAAAAAAAATTTTTGATTTGTTAAATTTGTACTTTCGTAAGTGAAATCGTTACTCATGAGATATCCAATACTTCTTAAATATCTTCTTTAATCACAACAACGTATTTCGTTCTCTTAAACAGAAAACTTCTTCAGGTTTAATAACTAAGGACAAGAAATCTCTTTCTTCTTCCTCAACTGAATTCTGAGGAAGAAGATATTTAAGGAGTTTTATGTATCTCATGATGAAACGAAGAATATAGATTTAGGAACTATACATCAAATCGTTACATATTAATTTCTAGGAATGTACACTTAACGAATATGGTGTTGTAGTTATTTTTTATTCGTTTATTGACTTAATATTCAACACATTTGGACCTCTGACAAAAACATGTCTAATTGGTTGATTTGCATTTAGACAACCAATCCCAGGATTTCTTACTTATAATTATTTTCCACTACGTCTATAATCTAAGTTTCAACTTTACTCTGCAGGCATATTACACATTCTAATCTTCTTCTTTAATTCTAAAAAAGAAGTTTATATTTTTGTTTATATTTCCTTTTAAGCTTAGAAATTGTAGAAAATGTTAAAGACATTGAAGAATGGTATTTTACAACTTGACTATTTTGTAAAATACTCTCGTAGTTGAATATATTCCTCGATTGGAATAACAATTCTAAGATAAAACTATTAAAGTTAATATAAATTAATATTCGCAATAAGAATTACAAGAGAAAATATAAATTCTTAAATCGTAGAGAATCGAGGAAGCTGCCATATTTGAAATTGTTAAATAAGGATTCTTCTTTCACAGAATTGGACATTTAAATGTATCACGTGATTTAAGTAAAATTTCAGATTGGATCAAGAAACTTAAAATAAAACCGAAATTAATTCTACTATTCGTAATTCTGCGCATCATTTTACGCATCTGTAATATTTCAATTTGACTCTGGATATTCTAATACGATAACAGCAGCGAAGTAGTATTATAAATAATATATTAATATTAGTATGCAGGAAATAAAAAAATATATTTATTTATTTATTTAGTTACTTATTTAATTTCGAAATGTCAAAAATCTTCAGAATTTAAATTATACAGACAACTGCAGTCTGATTGATTGTCAGTTACTTAGGAAATATTGACCTGACCTACAGAGTTTCGGAATTGTCACAGTTTCTATCCATAATCACAAAAGGGAACTGCCTCAAGCAGTTCTTATTATAGAGTAAACAATGAGTTTTCTTATCTTCCACTGAATTTCAGCTCTAGGCTTTCATATGTGAGGAGGTTCTAGAGAACTAGGCCTATTTACGATCAACCGTGACCTGAAAGAAATACAGATACAGAACGTTAATGTTTTGTTGGTACAGTACGTTAAAATACAAAATTAAGAAACAACTTCACACGTTATTTTTCAAGAAATTATGAAAGAGAAAGTTTCTACGTAGCCTAGCATTCAGTTCTCATGGTCACTGTATTTTTACCAGTCTGAACCACTTTGGTGATTGCAATGTGGAGGAGATGAAAATCACAGACATTATTCGTTTTAATGCAAATTGACTACATATCTTTAAGGTTATTAAGGAAACTGGTTTGATTGCTACAAATCCTTCAAGATTTCATTGAGAAGTCTTTTCACAATGTATATTTATCCATCATTTGATATTCATAACCATATTTTACCTTAAACATGTTCGGAAGTTGGCATTATTGACAGAAAAATGTGGGTTCTTAGTACTTTTGAAGAATTCTACTAGAAATCATGTTACGAAAACTTACTCCTACGAAATATTCACTTACTAATTTTGTTCAATGCTATCATTAACGAGTTTAATAACTATAATTTCCTTAAAGCAAATATTTCTACATAACGTTCAAGACGGCAAGAGATAGTTTGGAATAAATTATTAATTTTTTCAAAGCAGAAAACAGAAGCGGCAAACCAAAGATATTAATATAAATTTAACTAATAATAATAAGTTATTTAGATTATCTAAATAGTTAAAAGATCGTGAGAAATCACTATTAATTAATAATAGTTTCAGTAAAAATGAGTGTTGCTATTATTTGATCCTTCAGAAATAACCTATTATCGAATTTTATTAAAAATGATTATAATTTGGAAACATCTTAATATCAAACATTTTAGCACATTCATAACATTTCTTTTCTTTTTGTAGGAAATAATGCGGGGGAGGGTCTTTAAGAATGTCCTGAGAAACAAACATATTGTAAGGATGAAATAAATAATTCATCACAGCTTCTAGTTTAGTTTCAATTAATTAAATGTATAGAAAGGAAGAAAGAAAAAAACAATTTTTAGTTAAATAATTACTTTCACTTAAATAATGTCATTGTAGTCTTTGTAGCTTTGGAAATACATGTAAATTTATTATCAATAATATCAACAATATCAATATTACTTCTTATTTCGAATGACTTTGATTTAGCATTAAAAGTTAGTATTGATTATAACTTTTGCAATGCATTCACAGGTAAATTTTTAGTATAAGCTTTCAAATTTAGCAATTAGAGCAGCAACATTCATTATGTGTAAGAAGATCTGGTCTTTTATCAACATTGGTAAACGAACTTTCACTGCTATATCTACATTAATGTCAAAGATGTCGATTTGTTCGATTTTTTTTTGTTCGATGTTATAGAACTAAATGAAAAATCTTACAAATCGTTTGAACTATGAGTATCAGTTGGCGTGTTTACACATCCTTCAATAAAATAGTTGAGTGTATTATTACAGTCTTCACATGGGATACGTTGCGTCAATATAACAAACATTAAATTAATGAAAATGTCATTCTAAATTTGAAGCCAATTTTCCCAAATGATAACAAATAAAGACGTTTTATGTAAAACATACGGAAATGAGGTGGCCTTCCCAGGTCTATCTCCTATCATTACTGACATTTTTTACAAGCTTTTACAGCTTTTAAAATACCTATAACTATCGAGTGCAGAGTCATGCAACAACTTCCCCTTTTCCTCTGCTACAAGTTAATAGATGAGTAAAAAACCTAGTTTCAAAACGAAGGTTGAAAGAACTAACTTCATTCTAAGGTCGACAATCCTAGAACTGAAAGTTAAGTAGCCAAAAAATTTAGAAGAAAACAATCTGCCTCGATTTCCTGCAATGGTTCCGGAATTTGTTGCCAAAAATTAATAAAACACTGACATTTCAACTACAAATTTTCTACTTTGAAGCATAAATTCTGTTGCCTTTTCAACAGAACGAATAATATAAAGTATTAGGCTATCAAAATGTATCTGTAACTGACATAAAATTAATAAAGTTGATAAATATCTCAATCCAACTGTTTTGAACTTTCTTTCGATATAAACCTTCTATAGCTGATGTTACGTACACTTCTCACAATGTCAGTCCTCTCTATTGCTGAACCTGTTCGCTTCCATAGAAAAACAAAATTCTTCCTGATAAATTCATTAAATTTATTAAAAACATAAAAAAAGGTCATAAAAGGTTTTTATAAGATCTTATAATTTTTTTTATTTATATACATTCAAGATATATTTACAAATTAATGTCACATAAATAAGGCATATCAGCAAGATATACAACCTGGGCAAGATACAATATATCATGTAAAAATCACATCTGATTTAATAAACGTCTGAAGCTTATTTAAAGAACTATTTATTTCTAAATCACTCCTAAATTTAGATTTTTTTTTTCAATTTTTATAATTTTAAAAAGTTTATGAATCGTGCATCATTTACAAATTATTTTAAGATCTCTCATATTACATCAATTTTTTTTAATAATTTCTACTACTATTTCTTTATACTATTCTTTAATATATATTACTTTTTATTTAGTTCGCTAAGTTTGTTTTTAAGCATTTTACACTTAAATCAGTAATAAAGTCAAAATCAAATTAAATCAACAACAGAGTTCTGCAATGAAGGATTAAACAGAAATGCGGGTGAGTTATAAGTTAGATATTTTTTGTGGGAATTTGAGTTGACAGCAGTCTGTAGAATATGCAGTATACCAGCAATTATTTTGATTTTTTACGAAGTTCAAAACATAGGCTGGGTGGCATAAAATGACATGTAAAAATATTTTCATTTATCCCAATAAGAAAAACTACTTCTTCTAAAAGGGGGGGGGGATAATTAACTTTGCCGCCAGGGACTTAATGGATGGGTAGTGTATCGTCTAAGCCTTAAAAGGCAGCGCACATAGACTATAAAGTAAAATTATAAAGGCATTCAGGCAGAATGGATAGTCATCGCTAGGGGAGAGGACTCTATATTTATGTGTGGGGGTTGAGTGTGGGTTTGTACTGTTGTTTATTGAAGATTTTTTTCCTCCTAATTATTTGTGTACATTTCTTTTCTTCTTCTACGTATACTTTATCATAGATTCACTAAATTCTTTCATTTTAATAGCTGACAATTTTTATTAAAAAAATGCTTTAAAAAAATTGATTTCTATTAACGAAAAGTTGGAAGAGAATAAAGAAAAAAGAAAACTGTGTACAGGATGGAAGCAATTACGAGAAACAAGAATAGACGAAGAGGAAGATTAACTGTTGAAAGACCAAGGG
>JAFIDM010010028.1:15120609-15135879 GCA_023159025.1 Thereuonema tuberculata | reverse complement strand
AAATGATACTGCTGATTAGGTGGGCCCGGTAGTCGAGTGGGTAAGGATGCTTTGCTGCGGGTTGGAGGTGGCCGGTTCGATTCCCTACCTCGGCGGAGAGCGGGAATTTTTCCACACTCAATTCTCCTCCAAACGGGTCCTAGGGCCTGCCCAATCCTCTGTAGAATGGGTACGTGGTTTCTTTCCCGGGAGTTAAAGGCGGTCGGGCTGACCACCCGACCTCATCCTAGTCCCGTTGGTCAAGAAACGTCGGGAGCCTTAACTCTCGCACACCCGTGGGTCTGTATGGCCTGTTTGGGGACAGCTTTAACTACTGATTAGATATCTTCATCCAAACTATGAATAGTTTGTAACTGATACTCAGACTTGAGGATTAAAGTCAAGTACAAATCTCTACAAGTTTTCCTATCTTGTGTAAAGATGAACATTGTTCCATAAAAGTACAAAGCATTTTACATGATTAAATGAATATAATATCAAAGCATTTAACATGATAAACAGGATAGTATTTGATTGGCCGATAATTACCATTCATTCATTTTATTTCAGTTAGATTCTATCATAGTCCTGTTAGGAAGCATATGTACAGCTTTCTATCAACAGTGCTACAGTTTACATATTGATGTAATTGAATTATTAGTTACATTTGATACAATTATTTTGAGATATAGTGAAAAGACTAAAATTGCCGATTGTATATTAATTAATAATATTAGGTTGAAAGTTTCTGAATAAGGTAAGTTGACATAAACAATTAACTAAGTACACAAGGTTGTTGAGTTTTGTGAAGTTACACAATAAATATGGTATATACCATATATTGCTACATTGGTAGTCAGTATGGCAGATGTATCTCTGTCCGAGCAGGTACTGAAGACGTTTACTTTGTAGGGACATCTGAAACATGTCGCGTACGTTGAGCCTGTAACTGATGTGCAGACTCTGGAACAACGTGAGCGTATTGCTTGTGACACTGTAGGCTGGAACATTCGTAAGATAGCGTCAATCAATGATGCGACCTGTGTGTGTGTGTGGGGGGGGGGGGTTGCATTGAGGCCCACTTCGAGTACCTAGTGTAGCATCCACGGCACAGTACATGCTCGGACAGGGTTACATAGGCCTACGCCATACTGTTTAGCAATGTAATGTCGTCTAATAAATGCTGCATTGTGGATTTTCTGTGCATTTTCGGACATATCTTCATAGGACCACTTCTGTTCCTTGTCCTCCCGAAGTTTGTCCCCATTGTTTAAAAACCTCCCTGAATAGATTTTTCTAGGCTGAAAGTACGTATCCATCAATAAGACATACATTACTACAATAACAACGATACCAGGTTATCGATTGGATTATTGGATGAAATATATACGAGATTGAAAACCTTCTAACTTTTTTTAGATTTTTATTTTACAATATAACTTTTGATTGAAGAAAATTTGATTCTTCAATATTATTCTTTGAAGAGTAACTTAACAATATCGATAAGGCTAAAATTTTGTATCTTCTTTAGTGATTGAAATAGATAAGAATAACGATATGCTATTATTAATAAAAATTAATAAATAAATGTAACCATACTTTTGCAATAATGTATAGAGAATTATTAATACATACTTATTTGTCTTGATATATATAAAGAATTACTTGTTGATGGATTTAATGTATAGAGAATGTTTATTCAATATTAAGAAGTCCAATTAAAGTTAGTCTAATATAATTGCTGCCCTTCATAGATGATCCCTACTTTCTTTGTTGTTATTAGTTTTTAAAAAATAAAAGCTCCGATTATAATTCAGTTTAAAATAATACATATATATATTCGTCTTAGTTCAAGATATTATTTCCTAGGGAAAAAGCTTGTTGGGCTATTTGTTCTTCTTTTGATCTCTGAGGCGATAAGCTAATAACTTCTCAAATTATTTTTTTTTTGTTTAATTTTCCCTGCTTATCTCAGCATTCTTGTAGTTGAGTGGGAGATAAGTTCAAGGTTACTTTTCTTCTTTGAGTCTTTCATGATTGCTAACGGTACTTTAATTAAATTAAGAATGTTTTTCAAGTAGAGACGAAGAATGTTTTTAATTAGAATTTCTCAAACAGTGGAAAGCGATATATAGGAAACGCACCTAGTCTCTTTTAAAAAAAAAATAGCGGAGAATTCTAAAGCTGCTGCTAAGAAAAACGTGGATGGAAAAAACAAATTGGTAACAAACAAAAATAAAAATAAAAAAAAAAAAGTTGGTGAAACACTGTTGAAAAAGCTAAGATTTTTTTTCAATTAATTTGTATTTCGCATACAAATCACGGTAATATCACGAAATAAATATCCACCCTACGTTGTATTTTGCAATGCTGGATTTCCCATTTATTTATTTTTTATTTTTTATTCTTTAACGGCTATGAATAATATCTTTTTCTAGTAGTCGATTCCGCCCACAAGCTTCTGTTGTAACTTTTTGCAACCACATTCCAAATCTTAGACATGATGTTATTATTCGAAATTATCACACTCATGTGAGCCCTTGAAGCCAAGTGGGTAAGGGGGCCCTTGGCTGCAGGTTGAAGGGGGCGGGTTCTCGGTGGGGGTCCGGGGATTTTTACACGTTCCGTTCTCCTCCAAACGGGTCTGTTGAATGGGTGCCGGACTTCTTTCCCGGAGGTTAAAGGCGGGCGGACGTGGGTCTGACCATCCGATCTCAACTTAGTCACATTGGTCACGGAACGCCAGGAGCCTTGTCTCCAGCAACCCAAGGGTCACATAGGCCTGTAGTGGGATACTTCAACTTTTAAACTCCTATAAATAAACTCTTTATAACCATATTAATATTATAAACTCTTTAATTCCATAAACTTCCTTTACTTACATCACATGGCAAATTTTCGAAAGCTTAACCAGCTTTCTTTCTCAAGCCTACATCGTAATAGGGAAAAGAAACCCCATACTTTCTCTTTCCCTAACCAAAAATAATATTCTGTAATACTGTACAGTATCATTATTAAGATCACTCATCTATTTTTCTGTTGCTAGTTGGGGAGGGGGGGGGGGCTCTAATTCTTAAAAAGTAGAAGACCTAGATCATAAAAAGTGTTTTATATTCTTTTTTATTCTGTAAAAAGGTCCATAGAAACCGGGGAGATTTTAGATTTTACTCCCCGCCCCCAATTATTTGTTTTCTCTATTTTCAGGCATATGATTTTAATACAGTGCTTCTCAATCTTTTTTTGCTTCACGGCGCACTTTTATATTTCCTAAAATCCGTTGCACAACAATCTTTTTCACTGCTTTTACTTCTATAATAGAATCCTTTCAAAAAACACCCATGAATTACAAATGAAAATAACAGTTTTGATTGTTTTTGGATTTGTGGGTCCCGCTTCCGGGAGCGAGAGTGGGAATCTTATATTTCTGCATCATCTGAGCCTGTCATCGGTGGAGTTTGACTGGCTGATGAGTCCTAAAGAGGACGAAACGGCCGTCCCAGTCTCTCCCCGGTGGACAGCTCGAGGGTGCGAAACCTTTTAGGTTCTTTTCTGCCTTACCATTTTGTTGAATATAACAATCTATTTTAAACACTCCTAAAATACATTTTTAAGCCGATATGAATGTGATTTAATACGTTAATAACCTTAACTGTTAGAATGAAATAGAATGTAATTCGTATTTTTGTTTGCCCAGATTAGACAATGTCTAGAGTTGATTATAGATACTTTCATTTGCCTAAGGGTGAAGCAAGATTATAGATGCACTTAAGAATTGTCTCGCAGCACATCACTGTGCCGCGACACACCGGTTGCGAAGCTCTGTTATATAATGTTATCTGCATGCTAAACCTTTTCATATAAAAAAAATAAATAAAAAAACGACTGTGAAATCTTTTTCAAATCTTACATTAAAACTGGCAATTTCCTAAAAAAATTAAATAAATGTAAAGTCCATCAAATGCAGAATAAAAGGACACATGTGGCCCTTTTTCGTAATGTGTTTGTTACTCAAGGCCACAAAAGTTTTCAACACGATGACAAACAAAAACCTAGTGATTCTCTATAGGCACACCTCGACGCAACGTCTTCTGCATCTACTTGAAATAGAGTAACCTCAAACCAATCTCTTGACATACTAACAACCTTTCGCTTTTCAACACAGTTCTTCAGCACACGAAAAGAAACATAGATCACGGAATTAATGATATTTATGTTCACTATAAGGGGATGGTTGAAGTGATATAAACCAGACAAAAGATACTTCAACCATTTCTCTGACCTGTTTAGGATAGAAATAAAGGCCTAAATATGTGTCTGAGGGAGGACTGCAGCAAATAAAGGCAGGGGGAAAGAACACAAAAGAAACTGTTTTTGTTTGAAACTGAATGCAGTGTAATAGCAATTCAAAATAATAAAAGTAAATTTTAATAGTGTCTTACTTGAGATATATATTAGATACAAATGCGCGGGATGCAAAATTAAAAAAAATTCAAAAAAGCATTAATTAAATTAAATTAAAATTCTATTAAATTCCTTGTTGTATTGTACATTATAATGTCATTTATTTTTATACAGTAAAACCTCGTTATAACGCTCCCGCTTATAGCACTATCCCGTTCTTTACGCTCCTTTTATATGGTCCCTGGAATTTTCTAGATATCTCTGTATACTTTTACCTTCTTATAACGCTTCAAATCCCGCTTGTAGCGCTTTTTTATATCGGAAATTTTGTATCGAAAAGAAATGTAACACTGTAAAGTTTCTTTTTTTTCCCTGGTAGGAGGGAATCTTTGAACTCTGTGAAGTGCGTGTCTGTGATACAGTTGTGCAAAATGTCGAAGCGGAAATCCCTTTCTATAAGTGAAAAATTGCAAATTCTCCGTAAGTACGACGAGAGTTCTACAGAAGTCAGAAGGATTTCGCAGAATCTCTAGGAATTCCCTCGTCCAGCCTGCGAACAATAATGAAAAAAAAACAGGGATGCAATTACCGATGCAGCGAAGGGTTGTTGCAAACGTAAAAAAGTAAAGTGTGCACTAAATCTGCTCCGAAAATATATTAGTATTGCTCCTAGTGGTGTATCAATTGACGTTAATAGTTACCTGAACCGCATTGAAAATGTCATAATTCATAACAGTAGCACACACACACACACACGGTAAACCACAATCAGAGATCTTTAATAGGAAATAAGCTCATATTTGCAGTATATCTATTGCAGAATCATGTATGTTTCCTGTAAAGTGGTGTCCAAATCTTTCCCCAACTCATAAATCATTTCCCGTCTATAGCGCTATCCCGCTTATTACGCTTGTAGGTCATGGTCCCTTGACGAGCGTAATAACGGGGATTTACTGTATTATAATTACAAAATTACAATTACAATTATATATAAACTATAAGAGAGTCTTACGTTTTAAATTACAATGTTATTTTCAATTTATTTATTTTTCAATTTCTTATCTACTTTTAATTAATTTTATTATATTCTACCAGAATTATTTTTTGTAATTACTTTAGTGATTTCCATTACGGCCATGAAGATTTACTACAATATATTATTTTGCTATAAAGAGCAAAAACCTCTATTCTAAATTCAATTATTATTATTATTATTATTATTATTATGTTAAAGTTTCAAACCTTGGGTTTCCCCAGCAAAAACAATACGGCGGGTCTAGGACCAAAGCACATGTTGCCAAGTGTAAAAAGTGTGCAAGCAGGGTTAGGGATGTATGGTTGTATCCATAAATTTCCTAACTATGCGTGTTGTGTTGAATATCACAGCCTTCTGGAGTTGTACAAAAGTGTTTTTGCGAAGTCCTAGTGTGCTGAGGCTGTGGTGAAATGTGTGTGAGGCACCAGACCACGGCGTTAAACGAATGAATGAGTTGGTTTTTTTTTTAATATTTTATTTGAAAAAGGTCCCTTGATTTCTTTACTATTAAAATCTAATCTCCAAATATTAGGTAGAAAAGCAACATCATTCACTACACACAAGAAGTTAACTGTGGAAATGATTTACTTAAACTTTCTCTAGACTTCTGTATTTTTATGTACATAAATTAGAATTTCTGCTGAAGGGTAAGAGGGAAAAAAAGTAAGAGGGAAAAAAAAAAAGATAGTTTACAAATAGATCAAATTACAAATAGATCAAATTGTATTTTTTTATCATTAAGGATTCCTATAGTTTTAAGAGTAAAAGTAAAAAAATGGATGCGATCAATATTGTCAATATCATAAACACGTTTTAATAAATACAATTCTATCTATTATCTACAAATACACAAATATCAAATATGTTTGTATGAAGCCACTTACTGCTTAGCCAGACGAAAGAGACTGGTAACGTGATTTACTGGTCGCTCCTATCGCTTTATCGGCGTGAAAATAGGGGAGATGCGTATGTGCCGACAAGAACAAAAATATCAAAGAAAAACACAAAACTAATAGAAAATAATTAAACGTGACTGATATGACGATCGTACGATAGAAAGAACTAATTTAAATAAGCGCAAAAGAGAGAAACGTATTCAAGCGTAAATTCCAAGTGTATTTTTCCGTCCCTCCACAGCTTCCTTTCTCCCCTTCGGCTTGGTCCATTCTTTTGGCAGTGTGCCAAACCCAGTCTTTATCGCTTGGGCAAGCAGTAGTTATACAAACTACCACGAGAGGGCCGATGATGATAAATAATGGCAGATAAGGAAAAAAAAAAACAACCGAGCTTTTTCAAAAATAAACAATAAAAAAAAAAAAATTACTTCTAAAATTATTTCATTTGAAGATAGTCAGTTTTAAAATGATCTTAGTAATAGATCCCAAATCATCAGGGAGAGATCAAGATGAAACAGAATCATAAAAAATTAAATAAAAATAATAATCATAATGTTCTTCTTTTAAAATTTAGTCCCTTGCCTTGTTCTAGTAAGAGTACTCGTTCTGAATTTGCTATAAAATATAATTAGGCAAGTTTGATCAAAAAAAAAAAAATACGATGTTAAAAAAAATGGAGGATATGACTTCATCTCGTGTAGAATTACCAATTATTTGCATTGCTTAGATGAAAAGAAAACTAAAAAAAAAGCAGTAAATGGCATCTCGTCTGCATCGAGTTCGGTTTGAATGAGTACTTTTCGAAGGCAGCTGACTTTGGAACAAGTCTACAAACAATAGTTACTTCTATGTATGTCACAGAGAATACAATAGGCCATAATCGAATATAGAGAAAAAAAAAAAAAGGTTGATCTGTTACTTTTCGGAAGTTTTATTTCATCCTGTTATTTAGAATGCAAATGCATGAACTATCAGTTTTCTATTTTAAATTCATCGAAATTAAAATTTCTTACAAAAAATTTTTAATTTAGAATTTTGTAGTGAAATTAGCGGAAGCCTGCAGAAATTAATTAAATAAAGAAACAGAAAGGTTTCAATATGTTTTTTTACGAAGGAATCGTTACTCAGAAATGAATTCATACAATGTGGGACAGTTCATGTTATTTCCCTGTGTAAGGAGTATGTTTATATTCATGAAAAAAAAATTGGAATTCGATGTATTTGCATTTAAAATACAGAAAACAGAACTCAGAAGTGGAATAAAAAATAAAATAGGTTTGTTTCGTAGACATGAGAAGAATAATGTTGAGGTAGAATAAGCCTCAATTGGTTGAATCGGGTAGAAGTGAGATTTGTCTATTCGCTTACATAATTCTCAAAGTTTAATCTTTTAATATCTCGTATACCAATAAGGATTAGATAATTAAGAAAAATTAGAATGAACAAGTTCCTTATTTTATATAGTTTATAAAAACCCCAACTCAGAAACGATTTTAAAATCAAAATGTTCTCTATCTGTCAGTGTGATCCAGTGCTTATCAAATAGTTCCCGAGAAAATTTCTGATATGCAATGAAATATTGGAGCATAAAAGGTATAATTTCTTTTAACTAATGTTTCTAATTAGATGATCTAATGACATTAATATACTTCCACGTTGTTTTATCTTGTCTAAAAAGATTTTTATCTTTTTTTATAAAAACTTATGTTATTTTCTTAGATAAATTTTATTGAAAAGAATTAATAATTAAAATTAGAAAAATAAAAACCAATTTTTTTTTTTAACTGTGTTTTGTTCTGTTTTGTAATATGGAAAAACGATTAGAAAGCACGGGTGTAATCAAAGGTTTTGTGGTTAAAAAGGTTAAAAAAAATTGTTCAAAGATGTTGCACGCTACTTCTATAGTTTGGAAAGGGCCATAAATGTTCAACAACAAAAGATATAATTTCCTAACATAAATTTTAGACCATAGACAAGAAACTGACATCTTGACTATCCAAAAGTAAATAAAGCCACTATATGATCGTAATGAAATCTGCAATGTACCAGATACCTCTGTAATATAATTGAAAAATAAATAAAATAAATTTTGCACATAATTAAATCAGATGTTAAGTAAAATTCTGGAACTACTTGATTGATTTCAATGATTTAAAATAGAAACAAAATTGTTTACCTGAAATGATTCAAATATAAAAAGTAAAAACTTAAAAATGATCGTGAACTTCAGAAGTAATCAGAATAGAATCTACACAGCAGTAATGGCCGCTCCGCATCAATTTGCTAGTAAGATTATGTAGTGAATGTGGGTGGCAGAGAAGCCAAGCACTGCGACCGGAGGTCGATTGTACTAACCCACTGAAAGAAGGACAGATGGAGAGAAAGACTGAGAAATTATGGTGGGAGAAGTGCAGGGGAAACGGGAGAACCCCGAGAAAACCTGCCCAGCGCGGATCGTCCACCATCACGAAACCCACATGAGAACCGAACCCCGGTACTCAGAGGTGAGAGGCCGATGTTCTAGCGACAACGCCAATCGCGCGGCCTGCTAGTAAGATTACTCTTAAATATATTTTATTACTCTTAAATATAACTTTATACCCTGATTTATAAATATTGCAAATTTTATGTACATTGTAAATCTTTGTTTAAAAAAGATGAAGAATGTGTAAAAGCGTAAAACTTCAGGCTCAATATATATATCAGGCTCATATATGTATATCCTCCTTTAATGTGTCTTTTCCTAATTTTTATTGAAACATTGAAAGGGACCTCGTTAAAATCTAGAACGCCGATTGTTGGAGAGAAATAATTTATATTTCAGAAAATTTCTTCATGCGAGTGAAAATGACAAGAAAATTTCTCAGGGAAAAAAAAACAAAAGATACAAGAAACAGAAGAACTCATTCATCAATGTTTGCATAGAAATCCGTTCTAGATTTGCATAATTTTCAGCAAACAGAAATTATGAAGGCAGATTGTGTGAATTCAACGGTTTGCAAAGACTCAGTACATTTAAAAAAAACGCTTAAGAACTTTTTCTCATTGGATTTTTTTCATTACTTTAAAAACAAAATAAAAACAAAAAAAAATAAAAATAAATAAACAAAAACACCTAAAGAAAGAGTCTTTCCGTTCTTCCAGGAACTCTTAATTCCTATTATATTTTTTTTGGTCTTTCCGTTGCGTCCAACTACAGCAAGATAAAAAAAAAAGATAAAAAAGAAGGTGACCTTAAAGTTGTGGAAAATTTTTATTTTGTGCAAAAAAATAAAATTTGCATGATTTTTTTTTCATTACGTCATGAAAATCTGCAATCATCAAAAGAATAATGACTTGATACATATTAATATTTATATTGTATATTGTCAAGTAAAATGTTTGGGAAACACTGTTCAAGTAATTCCTCAAAAAGAAAAAAAAAAGTTTGGGGAGAAAAAAAAAATTCCGTTTCTTTCCGATAATCATAGGTTAGTGTTTCATTATAATAATTGCAGCTTCCTCAGACAATTAAGCTTCATCTATATCCCTATCACTAGTGCAATCAGAGAAGATGGGATTTGGTTGCGTGTTTTCTCAAAAGCTTTTCACTTGCTTAACTCATCCCAGTTTAGAAATTCCATCCCTTCGACATTCCCACATAAAAACCTGCAGGATTAAGGTCACAAGTAAATGGAAGATTCTAAGCTAACGGAATGGGTATCAATTGCCGCTCAACTCGTCCAAATCAAGTTAGATGTGAGTAAGAACCGTGTGGGATGTCCTCCCACCTTGGCTGGAGAACCTTTCTTGTAATTTCACCGATAGGTATTTGTCATTGTTCTGGGAAAAACCGCTCTAAACCATTCACAAGAAACAGCCACACAGGTTTAAAGAGACTCTTCCACCACCAGTGTCCAAGACGTGGAGGGAAATATTGAACACTGGGGGAAGGTTGCATTTTTTTGGTATGTAAGGTAAACAGTAGACCAATTGCTCCCAAACGCGCCAGGGGCGCGCCATCCTCGAGAAATGAAAGTATTTCAGTGCTAAAGTGAGGAAAACAATAAAATAAATAATTAAATAAATAAAAAGAAATTTTCCATGAGACTTTTTTTATGGACACTTCACTTCGGAGCTTGAAAAATGTACTGAAGGGTCCACGGGAAAATGTCAGTTTTGTTTTAGTATTTAATTTTTTTTTTGGTTGGATAGTCTGCTCTCTAACTTCCTTCCTCCCCAAGAAACAAAGAATCCTACATTCCCCTCAAGTTTTTTTTTAGTAGTAATTTTTTTTTTTTTTTTTTTTTGGTAGAATTTTTACGTGTGATGATCACTTATAAATGGTTGATTTGTTACAATCGAAACCTGTTCGTGTTATTTTAATTTGTTAAATATATTTTTAAATTTTTAAATTGTGCGCCTTAATTAAAATTCTGGCATAATATATTTAAAAAATATTTTTCTTTTTAAACATAATTTCTATTATTACCTTAGAAATTAGAAAAACAAAGCTTTAAATTCTAAGGATTATATTATATTATATTATATTATATTATATTATATTATATTATATTATATTATATTATATTATATTGTATTATAATTGATATATTGTATAAGATAGGAAAGTGAGCTTTAGGCTTCTACATTATCAAAAGGGAGTGCAAAACCTAAAAGTTTGGAATCACTGTATTAGCCTGCTATCTCTAAAAACTATTTTTGTCTTACAGATTCTCTATCAGAAGAAACAGAACCAGGGTTTGCGAAATTGAAAATAAAAAAATCTATTCCAACTCGGAGTTGAATCATTATCACTCCGACTCCGACTGTGCTGACTCCACAGCTTGCTTGCTACTCCCATCCCATATTTAAAGTAACACATTAAAATACACAAGAATATTTATTTTAAAAAATCGGGAATTCACGATGCAGACAGTGACCCCTAAAAGACTAAAAGCAAGAAAAAAAAAAAAAAAACAAGAACAAAATGTGGAATCCAAATCCTTGGGCAGCACTCAGGTTACCAGAAAAGGTATTTTACCACAAAAAGGTAATAAATAAATGAATAAATAAATAAAAAAATAAATTAATAAAGAATTTTCATTTCTTCCCCTCGTACGCCTTTTGAGTCTTGCACTGGCTGATTAGCTCTGGCCCAACCAGCCCAGTCAGCCCGAAACGGCCGTCCCAGAGTATCGGCTCGACTCAAAAAGGCATTCTTTTTTTAAATATTTATTTTAGTACCCGTTATCATTTTGTAGGTGAGAATTGCAAAATTGAAGAAAGGATCCGAAAGTACTGTTCAATATTAATGACGAATCAGTTTTTCAACTGAATTTCTTAGTACTTTAAAAAAGAAACTTAGTAAAAACAAGTCTTCCTTGAAATATAAAATAAATCATCATTTCAGTGTAAGATATTTCACATCCATTCTTAAAATGTTGCATATAAATGAAAAGTATCTAAAAACGTAGAAAATTAAGAAATCTAACTATTTGAATGGAAGATTTCTTATTCTATGAATTAGGGAAAAGTGTAAGTGTAGATATATCTCACATGATTAGAGAAAGGATAGATATGCAGTAAACTCCCGATTATCCGCAGACCTCCCCTGTTTTCATTTTTTTTTTTTGTTATACAATAAATTATGGAATTAAAAAAAATTAAATCAATAAAATTTAAACAATAAAAGAATAAGGTAAAGAATAAAAGAGGCTAACAAAGTAAGTGAAGACAATTATAGACAAACAATTTTAAGAACGACCTTGTGGGCAGAACTTAGGCCGGCTGGTTACACTAAATTACGGGAATTAAATTATCCCGTAATAATAAAATTTAAAAATAAATAAATAATTTAAAATAAAATAATTGTTTACAATGTCTGTAACTGTACCTGTATGTATTGCCATTTTAATGTAAATAAAACATGTTAAAAGCATTTTTGTGTTCATTCTATTTCGGATTATCCGCGGTTACCGTGCCACCCAATTCCGCGGATAATCGGGAGTTTACTGCATTTTATTATCGTATATGCTCCAATAGAGGCCCCCGGCGTTTATTTGCAAAACTAACCTCGGCTCCCGGCGCTTAATAGAGTCTGGCTGCTATTAGAGGCCGGCCATTATTAACAAAAACTTTCAGAACGCAATATTTTTACACGTAAATACCGGCTAAAATTACAAACAGCTACTTTATTTGAATTTCACATGCTACATAAGACTGTTAAAGATAAATGGCAATGTCTTTCTGTATCTTTCGCTGCTATTCGTCATCCGAATCAGCAATGACGGGCGGCCGCCTTACCGGAAGTTTCTTTCGCGTATTCCATCGCACGAATCTTAAAGGCAATGTCAAATGACCATTTCGGCGGCATTTTGTAAGGCAATGTACCGTAAGGTATTACGCACGACTATAAAGAAACGGACGCTTATACTATTACCGGTAAGCAAATATCAAAGACCCGGCTACTGTTAGAGACCGGCTACTATTTGGCCGCGTCCCCTCTGCAGCCCGGCGCTTATTAGAGACCGGCGACAATAAGAGCCTCGGCGTTTATTGGAGCATATACGGTATTTATAAAATGGACAGGCATTGAGCCAATTGGGAACATAAGAAAAGGGGTCTCAAAAATATTAAAATTATACTAGTTCTATCTGTGTTTGTGTTTGTTTGTTTTTTTTGTCATGACACAAAGGACTTCCACTGGTCAAGGAAATATTTGCAATGGTTTGGTTTATTTGCATTTATTTTTCAAAGGTAAACTTAATACAAAAAACAAAATATAAAGTAATATCTGTAAACTTTCTAAAGACTTTTGGTAAGTGATTTGTACTGTAAAATAATTTCCTAGTATAATCCAAAACATCTACTTTATTCTTCACAATATTTCATTTCTCTTAGCGAAAAACTTCCTCAGGTGCCAACATTTGAGGAAAGAAAACAGATTTCTTCTCTTCTATAATTTACACTGTTTAAAGTAATATTTTAAGTAAGACTTTTGAATTCAAGTATTAACTTGATTTTTTTTTTTTTTTTACTCACCAAAATGTTGAAGTTTGTTTTACTGATTAAGACAACTATAAAAAACAAGAAACTCAGCTAAGATGTTCATATTATTTTAATTGGCTCTTAAATAACAACATGAAATAAATTGCAAGCTATTTCCTGTTTAAAAGCATTGTCACTCAAGAATGCGTGATTCATTCTGTAATTAAGGGTTCATCTTACATTAGCAACATTTCAAAGACTCGTTTTACCAACAGGTATTTGTTTTCAATTTAAAACTAATAATACAGATCTAAGCTTGTTATTTTAAAACACCAATTAAATGTACTGTTCGTTCATTCTTGATATTAAAACTAGAATCTGAAATTCTGTAAGTACGTCGATTTGTAAGCCCCAATTATAATACATAAAATGCAGTCGTAGAACTTTCTTTGTTAACAAATTAGCTTATTAAACTTATTTCTAGAACAATTCAGCATTTTTCAAGCAGAAAATAACATTTCTGACTTATTTATTTCTTTAATAATCTCGTATTAAAAATATATTACTGTATATTTTGAATTGAAGTCGAAGAACACAATGTAACCAGTAATCCCATATTTTTATATTTAATAATAAATATATTTTTTAAGCAATTAATACGAAATCCATTTAATAATTATCTCATCGCAACCTGCAATTGAGTAAATCACTTTGATAATACCCATTTAAATTCTTTCCTCGCTATGTGGTCAGGAATTGAATGTTGTATTCGATAAAGAGTTATTTCTGTGTTGTGGGTGTCTTTATAGGATTGGTAGTTACACATATATTGGTGATCCACAATGAGAGATAATGATAGGGAAGCAACAGTTGGGATATTTGCATTGTTATTTATTTAAAGCAAAGTTGCTTATAATTTTAAAATAACATTTGTCTATTCTGAGGAAATTATTGGTTAGTAGTAAAATTTGAAAATCTTATATTTTGGAATGGCTACAGACTACTCATAAACATTTTTATAAGACAGATATATCATAACGTCACCTATTGATGTATCTAATTTTGCTTTTTATTATTCTGAAACGCTTTCTCTAAAGATGAACGTACTTTGAGAATTAAAAACAAAATATTTTTAATTATTTAGTTTATTTGTAAAAAATTTTATTTATTACATACAATAAATGTAACGCCTAGAGAAATTTTTTTGATATAAAAATGGCGAAGAAATATTTTTAAAAATTCCAAATTTTAACAACTTTTATTTACAGCTTTAATATGTAAATAATAAAAATATTCTGCTTTTATATTTAATAATTATAATTATGTAAATTCCTATATGATTAACATATTTTTAAATCTGCAAATAAAAGTTATTAAAATTTTTAATTTTTAATTTTTAATTTTTAGAATATTTATTGCTTGCCATTTTTATATAAAAAACTTGCTCTGAGCAGTACATTTATTAGATGTAATAAACAATCACTTTTTCCCTAATCCAGTTTCTGTCTGAACCGGCCATAAGATGTAGATAATACATATTAATTTCGAAGATAAGATAAACAAAAGCCTTTGGAAGGCTTAGATCTGGTTTATCTAAATATATTATGGTTTCAGTAAGATAATAGATAAATTTGTAGACCTATAAATCGTCATATAAAAGCCTTCATCTATTGATAATAAGAATTTTCTAAAAAGATCTGTTATTTACGATGATTTTTTTCTTAGGCAAAATAAAAAAAAACATCCATCTGATGTGGTTTTCCGTATCATTTAAAAAGAATGTCCATAATAGGGTGGCTACAAATATTTTTTCAGTAACTCTGGATAGGGCTTCTTCTTCTCAAGTTACATTTTAAAATTAACACATTGACAGAAAGTAATAGTAATATACAGTGTCCATGTTCCTAATATTGTTGTTATCTATAGTACAAAGATAATTTATAAGAAGATTCAACGTGCATTAAATGTAACATGAAAAACGGAAAAATG
>JAFIDM010010028.1:15088824-15113635 GCA_023159025.1 Thereuonema tuberculata | reverse complement strand
TGGATGAATTAATGATATCTTTTCACCTAATCAAGATAGCTGCCTTGTTTTACGATAAGAAATCAGATATTATATGATCATAAGATAAAGTTCTTATCTTAAAGGAATAATCGTGAAATACAAGCATTAAATCAAACCTCAATCGCTGGAAACTGAGTATTCTTAAGGAAGTATCCTTAAAAATACTCCTTAACCAAAATTAATAACAAGAATCAAATTGAAGACTTTTTCTATCTCCAAAACTGTAAGAATTCCTAAGAATATTGTTTTGCGTAGTTAAAACTACGGTAAGTATATCTTGAGTACTTCAGAGCAGAAACATCAGTTTTCACATTTATTATTGTGATCTAGGATTTTTATATAGAGAGCATGTAGGAATTTGAAAAAACTGTACAAAAAAAAATAGAAAAAAAATACTGTAATCAGTTTAGAATATAAAGTTTTACCGTACATTATCAACTAGAAACCCTACTATCTCAATTTTTTTTTTACTAACAAGATATAGTTAGTAAGATCAAAAATAATAGTAAATCTATAACATTTAAATTAATAAAATTTATCAGTTTTCAATCGCAGTTAAAATAAATTTATATATATATGTAAAAATACATGTACTTTCGAAACGATCGGCGTTTCGTTCTCAAGTCTATAAGATTTGAATTGTTTCATTTTAACAGGGTCCAATTCCATCAAAATCAATAAGAAAATCGCCTACAAATTTGTAGAAAATTTATAGAAAATTTGTAGAATTTGTACAAAATTCGACTACAGAATAGTTTTGAATAGTTCAAAAGTGAGATTTTAGTTATTTTGAGTATCCTGCTTTAACGACACCCGTAGTATGGCAGTTGTGTGTCCTTAGATGTTTCCCTCTTGGTTCTATTGAAGAAACTTAACCTAAGTTTGTGGAACAAACGGTTTTTGAGCTTTCACCATCACAGACGGATGGACCTGCCTATTTCGATTTAAGACTGAATATAAAGTTTTTTTTTTAGTTAAACCTGTTTTCTCTACAGCGCCTATGAAGAGTCGTTACAATTGTTTGACCAAACTTATAATAGTAGCTTCTTATCAATGGGAGTAAAAATACTGTGTGGAACTAGTTAGCACCTGTAGGAAGATGAATAAGATGAAGAGATAGTTCCAAATGATTTTTTTTTCCCTAAGAAAATTACACTTCCTTTTGATATCTCGAGGAAACCATTGTTTCATAGTTAAAACCAATACGCTTGGAAAGTGAGAATATATTTATTTACCACATTCACTGAGAGAAAAAGTAAAAGGAAGGTGCAATTTCAATTTCACTGGTTTGTCAAGGAAACCATATTCCTTCGTTACATTAAAGGCAATTGCAGTAGGAAGTGGAGTTTTAAAATAGTTTCCGCGTTTGTGTTGTGAATATGAAGAATGAATTTCAATTATTCCATTGTTGTACAGCGTCAAAAACTAGGAACAAACATAAGTTGTTTATTTCCTGACATTCCGTGTTTGTCTGGTCACTTCTTCTATTGAGTTATTTGTATTGTGAATGTTTGTAATTTAAATATTTTAAAAATGAAGAAGCATTAGTTCTTCATTTTCTAGACTTTCTTTTATTGTTTCTTTTTTAAAAAGGAAAAAAAATCTTAAATACAAACAGTTTCACTTCAAATTTTACATTTGCTAAAAATTAATCAAGTCCTCTAATAGTTGCTTAAGTCTCCACAAACGATAGTGGATAAGTAATGTTAGTGATGAGGATTGTTAGATTCTGTAATGTTGTAACGCTTTTCTATGGGTTTCTTTCTCATATTTCTCGTTCGGAACTCCCACAGCAAAATTAATACAAAAAATGTGAGATTTTCGTTTGATTTTCGTAAATTCGGTTCCTAAGTTTCAAGAATATCCATTCACAGGTTCAAAAGTTACCAGGGGATGGTAATAGGCCCTGCCCTATTTAGTGAAGTCGTCGATGTCACGATACGGGGCCAGTGATCAGCGCGTTTTCAATCAATTTGGTTGGTAGGAGCAAAAGCATGAAAACTTCTTAATGCTACCATACGGTACCGTATTGGAAAATTCTTAAATATACAAAGATTCATGCAGATCTAGCCAATAAAAAAAATTGCTATACAATTGTTATTAATCTTAATCTCTGTTTATTTACAACCATTCTAAGTATCTACTGTGCGATTTTGAAAGGCAGACCTACCACTGCCGGACGATTTTACTCCGCAGAGGTGTGATACGCTGAGATGGGTATTTTTCTAAGAAATTCTTTTCGACATTTTCGCTTTTAAGAAAAACATAACGTGGAGCATTTTTGCAATAGTATTTATTCTTTCTATAATTCTTTCCCGAAAAGCGCAAATAGAACGCAGCTATTAGTAAAGTAGCACTATAAAAAGTAAACATTTCATCTTTGTTTCTCCTCACCCCTATTTTGAAGAAATCGAAGGAGACCTGACGCAAGCGCAAAAGCATTGAAGGCTCTCTTAAACAAAACCGAACAGTATATATGTCAGAAATATTTGTTTACAATTATAAGTTCCGTAATTACTTTTCAATTCGTTTCTTTTAATAGTCATATTATTAGATTAATATATCCTAACACCAACTAAATATTTAAAATATATTTAATGCTAGCGAATTTTCAAAAAGGATTTCGCGTGTTTCGTTTTTCAAGCCATAATCGTACAATTTTATAAACAAAATAGGAAGATCAAAATCAGAAAAGGCCAGACACACAAATATTAATTCATTTAAATTAATGATGATCATAATTACAGACGTTTCGATTTGCTACATATTACAAATCTTTCTCAATATGACCATTAACATTCGCAAGAAAAACACAAATAAACAATTCAGAAAAAATAATAATACAGCGCCCTCTAGGGAACAAGTGAGCAAAAAAGAGCAAAAAAGTTTTGTTGATGCAACTGAAGGTAATAAAACATTAAAATTAAAAATAAAATTAAACCTTAAATTACAAATAAAATTAAAAATTAAAATTACAAATAAAAAATAAAAAATCATGTCATCATGAAGCAAGGATTATAAATATCTCAAATTTGTCTAAAATTAAAAAGAAATGACCTACTGTATAATGGAATCAGTATATAAGGTCCTTCGATTTAATGGGGAATCCATATTGGTACATATGTTTTACGGAAATTTGGTTGTTATAGCATTTGTGATTAGTGAGGATAAATACAGACTCAGTACATCTGCGTAAGTAACATTGCTCGCCCGTGCCATAATGGAAGCTCCTTTCAAATCCAATGCATGGCCCGTTTCGAGCATGTGGGTAACAGTTCTATAGGTTAAGTCCTTTTTATTCAAAGCTCTACGGTGGTCATCTACACGATCCTTTAGCTTCCGGCCTGTCTCTCCAATATGAATGCAATCGTTGTAGAGACCCATTTCAACGCACGTACATTATTCAAAAAAATAGGAAGATGTGAACATGAAATTTAGCTAACAATATGTAACATATTAAATATGCAAACAAATCGAGCTTTATCTTCATTACAAAATTATTAATTTAATATTGTCAATGTTAACAAATACAAATACTAAACCTCAAACCTAATAAGTAATACGTTAATTCTTCAAATTTCATAATTTTGTTAAGATTTTAAATTAATCAAATCCATAGCTAGATTGATGAGTTTTTATCGACCTCATGCCTTCATTCCTGTTTAAATCCCTAAATCTTGTATTTCTAATTAAAATAGTTCAGCTGACTCTGATATATCAGTTTTGGTGATTTTGTAATGAAGCCAAAACTCGATTTGCTTTTGTATTTAGTAGGTTACATATTGTTAACAAAATTTCATGTTCACATCTTCCTATTTTATTTATGAAATTGTACGATTATGGCTCGAAAAAGGAAAGTTTCGAAAAAGGAAAATTTTGCAAAATCCTTTCTGACATTCGCTAGCATTAAATGCATTTTATATAGTATTTAATTGGTGTGAGGATTAATGTAATATTTGCTTACAGTTTCGTTACAACTCATAATGTAAGATACAGTTTATTGTATATTTGAACTTCCATGACTTTACATACTCCTGCGCCCCAATAGTCCTGTTCAAGCCTGCAGATAGGGGGACTTTTTTTATGATTTTACATATATATATACAAGTATATATATACACAGGGTAGGCAAAATAAAAGCGGCTCGGAAAAAAAATTTATAGATATATTTCAAATATTGACAACATTTTCCGGGTCGCTTTTATTTTGCCCACCCTGTATATATCCAAACTTAGGATCCTTGCAGAATGATCTATTATCTAACCTGATGTTTGACATCTTCTACCTTCCTTTGTAATCTAATGCAATCTAAACCAATATTAGATCTACTACAAACCCGGTCCGAGGGGCGTCACATAGTCCTCATATAGATAACTTACAGACAAACTGATTTTTTGAAATCTTATTCTTCTTGGGAAGTAGGCTAAGTAGACAACCTTAGTAATTTTCCTTTTATTTAACATTTTAATGAAAAAATAAGTTAAAGATTTTAACGCCATTAGCATTAAATATTTTCTTATTATTATATAAACTTGAAAATAACAACTATGGAGAATAGTCAGCAGAACTGACACTACTCGAGTTCTTTCTATTAGAATAATTTCATTGAGTAATTCCAGCTCCTTCTGAAAACATTACTATGACAGACTATAGATTGTGAATCTTTCTTTGACTGGTGCAGTTAGTGTTTCATTTTTTTGTGGAGGTTAAGAAGAAGGTCTTAAAGAGGTTAAAGCAGAAGATATTATTATAATTAGAACCCGTGATTAATTTCCCTTTAATATGAGTTTTCGGATATCGTAGGTAATCAAGATTCCTTGCAATCAACCACGCGCACTAATAAAGAATAGAAAGTGATCTCATTTTTAGCAGCACTCATCACTTGATCAGGATTCTTCTTAATTACATCTTCCAATAATTCAGACGACGATAAAACTGGAACGCGCTAATGAACGCCAGGTCAAATAGAGGTTAGTCGGGAGAACTGTAAAAAAAAACCGAAGGGCGAGCGGGAAAATTACCTCTGAAGCCATCTCCATTCGAAGCACGTAAAATAGGACAAAGGATAAGTGAATCATCATCAAAAATTCCCAAATAAAAAAAACTTTAATGGGTTTATTTGAAGTATGTAAATCAATGAAGTGTGATCATCTGGGGTCACCTTTCAAATAAAGCGACGAAATAAAAATCAGAATAAATCTATTCTGATATAAGCTTTGATTAAAGTTCTTTTACCTTTGGAAGAAATAAGAAAAAATAACATTAATAGTTCCACTAATTTACAACATCATTTAGATGACATACCCTAGCAGTAGAGCTGAAAAACAAAAATGAAAACTTATAAATTTCTTATATAAAGTTTATTAATTGATTAAATAAATTTTAGTTCATCAGGAGTTCCAGATTAATTATCAGGAGTATAAGATTAATATAAGAAAGCATTTTCCCAAACATAATTTTATTTTTGAAAATTATGATTGTTGAATATATATGTTAAATATATATAATTTACGTATTTCAGACGTTGACGGAGATTGTTTATGATGAAATAAAAAGGAGATATTATATTTAATTATGAGTTTAAGGGCCATAGGAAAAGAATGCATTTTCCTTAAGATAATGATCGCTTCAGAAAAGTAATTGTCTTTTTACATTAAGAAATGTTATCATTAAACAACAAGGAGTGCCATTGTACAACCATAAACTTTAACTAAAGTATTCTATTATAATAAGAATCATAGTAAACGTAGTAATAATAATAATAATTAATTATTTTCTTATTCGTTCATTTCTTATTTCAAACTAAACATTATTTAGTTTGTCGTTTGTTTACTTATTAACTTTATATCTTAAAACCAAGAATCCTAGCAGTCTGAAACTTGTGTATTTAAAGATATTTGAAAGTTTGTAAACGACGCTATTTCTTTTTTTCGTATTTCGAAGTCTCCAATTGGTTCCTATCCTTATTCTTTCATGGCTATCGTCAGTCATTTGTAGTATGTACGGCCTTACGCAGTGAAGCCAGCTTCGGTAGCATAAGCAAAAAATCAACATAGCCAAAAAGCAAACTTGGATCAGGTTATTCTTTGTTCGAAAACCGAGGAAATACGAAAATATTCGAAAATACATTTCCCAAATAAAAACAATAAACCTAATTTGTTGTTTCTTTACATTTAAAACAAAAAGTTATTTAATATTTCGCTTAAAATTAAACTGAACTATTTGCTGCTATAAAATGAAACGCTCATTTTCGTTGCAGAAATTCCTGTCCACTGTTACTTACGATAGTAAAAATGAATCGTTTACTTGTAACTGTTACAATGAAAAGTTCTCATAACTTACACCTATTCAAGAAATATTTTACAAGTGTCTTGACCTCATTTTAAGATAGTTATTTTTCTTGGCTGTAGCTAACTTGCAACTTTCGTTATAATTCTGTCGACTGACCTTTATTCCCGCATGTTGTTTAATTCTTGACTCTCATAGGTTTCAATTCCAATGTCCCGGTCAAGAACAAGGATTGCGGTCCTTGAGCTGTTTTACTCTAGCTGTTATAATCTCTTTCATTCTTTAAGATCACTATATAAATCACTTGAAACTAAAGACATTTTTATTTAAATATTTTAAATTCTAATTTTTTTCTTAATAAGCATTAATGCAATATCTTTTCAATTATGCGAGAATGTCTGAAAAAACATGTCAGAAAAGTTAACAAAATTGTTTGAATTGCAGTTTTATTTTATTAATGAATACGAATTTTGAAATCATTATTCATGTATTCAAGTAAACTATACAAAAATAAATAAAAAAATAGTTAACTAAATAAATAAATAAATAAGTGACTGGGAATCTCAAATAACATCTCAGTTTATTTTCTTTGTTGCACACTCAAAACCTACGTGAAAGGCCACCTGCTACCTCCTACTTCGAAATCCAGAAAGTGCAAAGTTGGCAGGCGGAGGAGTGGGTTGACGAAATGAAAGGTGTGAATACCTACAAGACGGGATTTTCCCCACCCACCTGCACTAATTTACATCATCCCTAGTCAGGAAAATTAAATCCTCAATTGCGTATTCTGAAAACCCGTCATTTTTTTTTAAAAGAATCTGTGTAATTGATATAAAAAAATAGTGAAACATAAATGTTCAAAACATAGCAATAGTTATTTCTAGAAGAATAATGTTCAAAATATAAAAATACTACAGCTGAATCACACAACAATAACAGTTTTTTGAACGGTGTTACGTCAACTAATAAGAACGTTACCGACAAAAATTTCTTTAATTTTTTAATAAATCAATATATCAACTATAAAATTAAAGGAAATGTAATAAACATAATGTAAATGAACTTTCCTCTAATACTTTGCTTCAGAAATCGGAAAGTGCAAAAAATGTGGTCTTTATCGGCCTGACAAGAGAGCTCCCACACACATCCCTTCACTGAAGTTCTTTGTTTTATTTATACATATTCATATATAGTTAAATGATAGTGCTCTTTTGTTTGCACACATTAGTATATAAAGTAATAATTAAATTCGATTTTCATTCAATTAATTATTGTTTAAAAAAGTATATTACATCCAGTAAAAAGATGATAGCCGATGGTTCTCTGTTGATCGGTTTTCCGAATTTTGATTGTTTCAATAAACAAGACAATTCATAAGGCATTTTGCGTTTCCCGCTAACTTCTTGAGAGGTTCAATGTTCTAATATGCAGGCTGTCTTAGACATTGTTGTTTATGTTGTTGTTGTGTTCCCGGATCCATTTTTTGATAACAGGTCATATAGGGACACTAAGATGGGGAATTTTCATTGATTTTACCGTCATTCAGCTATTATTCTCCAGGAGGCACCCTGAGGTGACAGTCAGACTTCTGCCTCCTATGAAGAGAAAAAATACTAAGAAAGAAAGAAACATCCAAGCCCCATGCTGGGATTCGAACCCAGATTCCGGCACATCGGCCTCATGTCAGTCTGCCGCTCAGACCACTCGGCTATGCCATCCGAAAATCGGTCAGTCGGATCCATGTGCAATGGACTTAAGGGGAGCGTTTGAGACCAAAATTATTGTATTGAAAATGAAAAAAGGTAAGGTGAATGAGGATGTTTTGGAACACAATTTACGTATAGGATGAGTCAGTCCGAAATTTACATATTCAAAACATCTCATTCACCTTATCTTTTTCATTTCGTCCGATCTTGGAATCCATGTGCAATGTGCTTAAGACGTAGTGAACCGATTTCGTCCAATCGGGCCCTTGGCTTCTCATGGTCGATTAAAATTGGAAAGATTATTAAAAAATGTCATGATTTAAATACAACTTAACACGCAAGGTATAAAAAATTTTGTTTCACAAGATAGCGGAAGAATCATGTTGCCCTAGATCAGTGAAATCAATACTTTCTACTTCGGATTGTAGAAATTCTTTAAAAATTTTAATTTTCTTGCAGAGAACGAGATAAGTAATCTACTGTGTTTCTGAAGCATTGCTCTTCAGAGATATCTGAGAACTCCAGTGACTGTTGCTGCAGAGAGAGAAGTTTTTCTAGATTGAAACTCATAAAAATATACTTGAGGTCAGCAATGATCCAAGACAGACTTCTTTGGCAAGACTATGAATTGAGATGGAAGAAGCAAAACATCTAATTTCCACGAGATTTTAGAAGAATTCACAGAACAAAAAACTCACAAGATTTAATGAAGCTGTCGAAGAAGTTTGAATGGATTCATTGATTGAGAAATGAAGAATTTGTAAAAAAGAAATTATATCTTAATATGCCATAATATGCAATATCTGAAAGACAGACTTTGCTCGGTAAAATAAAACCAAACTAAAGTAAGAAGAACTGTAGACAATCACTTGGTTATTTAACCCCATTTTGGGGGAACTGGAGAGCTCCGCAGTGCATACACGGAAAGGGAAAAGTTTTTCAGTTATTATTAAGTAAAATTATTATTTTATTACATACAAAAATAAAATTATTATTTTTATTACACGTAAAAACGCTCAGAATTTATTAAGAATAAAATAAAACGAAAATAAAATAAGAACACTGTAAACAATAACATGCTACCTAGGTCCCAGGTCAATTATTTATTTATTTAAAACTCAAAATGAGTTTTCCAGACGTCGATACTTAGCTAAATCGCTTTCTCGCACCCGAAATTGGTAGATTTATCCCCATTTCATCAAAATCATCAGGCCCGTTTTCAAGACAAAGTTTACAAGAATTACTCGCTTTATAATATGTGATTTAGTCCATTTCCACCATAACGAAAGACTGTACTGTGATCGATCATATCAGCATTTGCAGGAAGGGTTTTTAATGAAAATAAGCATTTTTCACCCCCCTTCCGCCCTTTCTCGAGTTCGATAATGATAGTAAATGATAGTAATGATAGATATGAGTTTTCTTTACCACTATTTGTGGGGCCCCACAGAAATAAAAAAAAAACCAGAATGGATTCCGATTGGGCGTCGGGTTTGCTTGGACCGGCGCTGCTAACACGTTCTAATCCACTATACTGATTTCACCCCTTGACCGATATCGACCTAAAAGAGAATCTGCCGCAGTAATGATGACATTTGATGCTGACATCATATCGGCCACAATAACCGTTCTAAAACACCGTTCCACCTGGAATGCGCTTTGCCCTTTATACAGAAGAAGGTTGACGTCATTTGTGGCTGAAATATCAGGAGAAGCTGTTTGAAGTGGCTCTAAAGACGCTGTCGAATGATCCTCTTAAGCAAAGTCTGCAAATCTCCAGAAAAAACACCTAATCACGATCTAAATATTAACATTTCAATAACTAAATCCAATAGAGACTTATTTATTTCAAGAATAACACATTCTATATTCCAAATGATTTGTTTTAGATCTTTCGCATCTCTTCTATAACTTACATATAGTCCTATTCTAATTTTTAAAGCAAAATATTAATGATATCACATAGATTATTTTCAGATAAAAACATCTGAAACCTACGGAAGAAAATTGTATTTGGAGCGTCAACTTTTGAATAACTTCGGGGCCAGATCCAAAAACATTTATCATCATGTTAACTTAAATTACATACCTGTAACTATGTTTATAATTTTTTATTTATTGTTTATAGTTAAAATTTTCTATATCTAGCATTAAATTATATTTAGTGAATATTTAGAAATAATAATATTTAGCACTAGCGTATACATGCCCCGTCAACAATGATGGGAGAACAATGTGACGGCTTTTAGTTGCGATACAGTATTTCAAGAAAAGTTTTTTCTCTGTGTTTAAACATTATTTTTAATTTCTTCATTTATGTCGAGAAATGTCTCTAACGATTCTTTAGTTCGTCGAGGGCGAGCTTCTGCATCTAATGCTCGTCTGGCATGCGCTTGTGGTAAACTAAAATAATTAACATTGATATTTAAATTTTAAGTAGGCTATAATTTATTTTTTTTGTTTTGTTTTTTTCTCTGGCTCTTCTCTCATTGTGTCACACACACACAGAGGGAGTGATAAGAGATATTTAACAACAATAATTTGAATGTAGTCCCCATGGCCTAATGGCTAAGACGTCTGACTTCGGATCAGAAGGTTGCAGGTTTGATTCCTGTCGAGAACGTTTTATGTAAAAGTTGTTTCTATTTTCACAGGAAATTAAAATTATTAATTTTAATACACAGAGAAAGAGCGTTAGACACTGATAGATCTGGAAAAACTATATAAGAGATAATATATTTCTTTTTTATATAATTTGCTGTATATTTTATTATTCTAATTTTATTTTAATAATCCTCGTAAACATGGAAAGCATTGACTTTTACCTAATATTTAAGTACAGATTTTTTCAAAAGAAAATTATACGTAAACTTTCGGTTTTTTGAAAACAGCTCTGGTGAAATAGATCCCAAACATTTTATCTGAATTAATAAGTGGGCATATCATGGGCAACTAATTGCTCACACAAAACTTAAGATAAGATTATGAAAATGATGGTTATTTTTATGCATCGCATGATAACTAGCTATCACAGAATATTACATATTTGATTTAATATCAGTAGATCCCGATCCACACACCCGTTGGAGAGAGACAAATAATAGAATAAAAAAAAGATATAGCAAAAAGAATTTATGTTATAAAACGTATGTTCCTCCTTCCGTCAGATAACTGTGACACTCACAAACTATTCATCATTGGAAGATAGGTATAGGTTGTTATAAGGATGAGCTCTATTCATTTTGATACTAATTAGAATAATTCGAACATAAATTAAAGAGTTACGTCAAAAAATGCTAAAATTTGCTGTTTTCTGCAAAAATGCAGACTTAGCAAACAAACTGCATTCCAAACTGCAACTGGTAGAAAATGGCATCAAATAAAAGCTCCCTGTCGATTTTGAAGAAAATTGGACAGAAAACAGGATCCAACAACTATTAATGCACGAATCTTTGGAAAGTGCCAGAATCACAGTAAACAAAACAAACTAACCCAGAATTGCTTAAAATCTATAATCACTGTCTTTGGTACAACTACGTTTTCTGGTTACTTACATTCGAAAAGTTGGTTCGCCAATTATATCTTATTGTTTCAATAAATTATACTTTCTGGAAACATAGAAGAATTTATTGAAAGATTCTTAATAAGAGTTTAATTTTTTTGAACTGTGACTTTTGACCGGATGTAGGATAATTTACAAAAAGTATAAAAACATCAAAACTGTTATCAATGTATTTTAAACGAACCCTATTTCTTGGAAATATCTTCATTCTATGAATGAACTTGAATTTCCATTTAACCTTCAAAAGGAAAATTAATTCTAAAGATATAAAATAAAAAAGAAAGGAAGAAAACGAACGTATAATTATCAGTCAACTGGTTTCTTATGTTTTTTTTTTTCCCTCTCATTCGCATTCTTGAGATGGAAAGTAAGTCAGAGAAAATCAATGAAGCAGAACAGAGAAGTTAAGAAGGGTTAACAGGAGAAAGGAAAGAAAGAAACGGAAAAGTAAATGAGGAGAAGAAACACAGTAATAAAAAACGAAATTAAAAATTGAAACTGAAAGCAATGGAGGCAAAAGTTTCAGAATCAAAAAAGTACAACAGTATTAAAAAAGTCTAAGAAAGCACACAAATTGACTAAACTAAAAATAAAAAACAAAGTTTAAAAAAGTGGACTCATTACGGGTCCATCATCGGTAGAACAGTATCTTCGCAGATACTTCAAAGGATTACAAAGGATGTCTTGAAATTTGAAAGTAACGGTTGACGAGTTTTGATGTGACAGCTTAAAGCTCTATTATCTTACTTATTACTTATGATCTATTATTTATATATTTTATTTATTTATTTATTTATTTATTTATTTATTTATTTATTTATTACTTTGTATTTATTACAATTAAGATTATGACAGCTTTTTTGCAAAGTAATTTTGACGATAATAACGTAGCAATGTTTTATATTTTGTAATATAATCGCATTTTACATTGATCTCTTAATTAGGACAGACACACACACACAGGTAAAGACTTATTCCACTTCAGTTAAATCTATTGCTTCATAAAATTCCTTAATCTTATAAATCATTCTGGAGATAAATTGTGTCAAAGGTTTGTAAGAAATAAAAGTGCTGTCTTAAAAATCAATAAAAACCTATATTCGTTTGCATTTTGTGAGTGAGTTGGGTAATTGGATAACGTTTAAATTGATATTTTATGTCCGAAATACATCTTTGCCATCGCCCCACCAAGCTGAAACCTTAGATTCTTGAAAAGAAATTCTCTATTAGTCGCTCTCAAATCGAATTTTAGCGGTTAGGGCAAAAACGCTGCCAAAATTATTGCTGTTGAAGCTCAATAACCATAATACCTCAAAACTAGCAAACATAGAAACTAAGATAATGTAGATAAATGTGAATATAGTCATCCTATGAATTTTGACAAAAAGTTGATAAAATGTAGTGTGGAAAATGTATGTGTTTTATATATATTTTTAAGGGATTGATATTACAATATATAAATTCCAAAATCTCAAAAAAATAAAATTGTTATTTTTAGTTATTAGTTTTCTGAACTATTATTTGGGTTCAAATTATTAACATATCCAAAAGTTGACATTCAATGTTCATTTGTAATTTCCTTAAAATATAAATAATATATAAACATTAGCCTACTATATAAAAAAATATACTTAAATATCAGTTTGTAATTAGCATCTTCAAACATTTTTGAACTATAACAATGCGATAAGTTCAACGGGGTTACTTTATTGATAAGTAACTTGCAAATTTGAAATTCAAATAAAAATAATTCAATAAAATAGATGAAATTAAATTCAATTCTATTTCCATATTTCTGGTAACTTTATAATTCATTATAGTTTTAATTCTAATGATAAATAAGAAAACGTGATTTTTATGTTGGTTTTATTCATTTAAATCAAAGGTACAAAGTAAAAATTTAGATTAATATTAAATTAAGATACTATATATAAGTTATACATTCTTATCTTTGAAAACGATTCGAAATTTCATTAATCTTTAAAAAGTGCTTAAGATAGTTTTTAAGATCTTTAGATAGTTTGGAAAGATCCATGATTAAGTTATATTTTATTTTAACTTTCACTTAGTTTTTATTTTAACAGTTTCTTTTTATTATCTTAATAGTAGAGAGTTAAATGTAATTAAATTACAATGTTTTGCATTATTTATAAAGTGTGATGTTGTCGTATGTTTCTACTTTTGCTTGTACTCACGTTTTTAAATAAAAAAAAAGTGCATAGTAACTTTCCACGGAGTCATTAAGGCAAATAAATCAAACCCTTTCTAAAACCACTTCTATCTGAGAGAAGAATTGGCGGGAGAAGATCCAAGTCATCTTTTCTTTCTTTTTCACCTTTGCACCGTTCGCCTCGTTCTGAGATCGCCTGAGGCATCCTGGGAAATGCGTTTGAAATGGAGGTGGTGCACTTGCACTTGTCCTCTTTCCTATACCATCGGATGCGTGTTCTTGTTCCATTTAGAGACGTAGGAAAATACCTGTTAATTACACTTCCATTGGGACGAATAGAGTCTCGTTGGTTTAACTGAAGTAGATTCAACTTCTTCCACTTGAGAAAAAAGGGGAAAAAAAAGTATATCTCTTTTGGAATGGACAAGAACTGATACATGACCGACAAAGTCAATACGAAATAGACTGATGACTGACAGCCATGTTTGTACAGATAATCGAAGCTGTAACTTTGTTATTTAACTTAAGATAGTGTCTGTTTGAAGTCCTAATTACTGTAACCCTAATTTCTTCCATTCATTGCTATTTCCAGAAGACAGTGAATGACTGTTTAAACGAAGTCTCATTTCAATTGGATAACTTGTAAATTGTATGGTAGCTCCTGAAAAGTTTCAAAAGCAGTAATAAAAATCAAAAATTCATTAAGTGATTAGAATAGATTTAGAATTTATTTACAAATACAAATACAGTATTTCTTTACTTCTGTAATTGTTAAAAATGTTTATCAGAAATATATATATATATATATATAAAATCATTGTAAATGAATGTAATACAATATATGAATATTTGTTTTTTGTTTGTTTGGTTTTTTTTTCTTTTTGATGTGTTCATTGTGTATGTAATATTATAAAAACGTTGGTATATATGTCGTTAAGAGATTGTACAACTGTGTGATAGATTACGTTACTTATATAACATTTCATGATGTACTATACACATAATAAATTAATAGTAACACAACAATATTTACTTCAAATATTGTTAAAAAAAAAGTATGTTACCTCCAAGTCTAAACAAAAAACAAGAAAAATACAATAAAAATAAAATAAAGAAATTCATGTGCCAGTCTTCACTAGCCTCTCTGCATTTTCTATCCGCACATGAATTTCTTTATTTTATTTTTATTCATGTGCGGATTCCATTTTTTTTTTTACCTCAACTTTTATTAACCTACGTATTAAGACCTGGTGTGTTTACAGGTGACTACTCTCAACTGATGATCGGCAATTCACGTGAAACAGCTGCTCTGGGATGTCACTCGTAACTCTGGGTCTGAATATTTAATATTTACTTGTAATATTTATTTCACTAACTAATTTTATAGAAATAATTTTCATGACCAACGGGTTAAATACAACACTAACTATTAAAATCATATTAATATTTTTGGCAATATAAGATGCATTTTAAGTTGCAAAATAATTTATTTTAAAATTCCCTTAATTTTATATTTTACTTTAGTAGTTTTCAAAAAAGGAGGGTTTGCCATATATGGTCATTACGTAGCAATCGATTTTGTCTGGAACAAATGTCACCAGTCAAGACGTATCAACTTGAAATCCGAACAGAAGTCCAAGATGGCGTCGTTTTGTGATCGCATAAAAAAATAAAAAAAAAGACAATTAATAAAAGCATTTTCAATACAATAACCTTAAAAACATATAAAATTATTAAAATAATAATAACAATAATATAAAAATATATTCGTAACTGTAGAAAGTACAGAAACCAGAATGTTTTCGTAATATTTATACGATTCAGTTACGAAGTTTGATAATATATGGCGATGTTATGTCCTGAAAACAGCAATCCATAAGCAGATTACGTCATCAAAAAATCTTCTTTCATGAACTGTAGTTTGTTTTTACTTATTCATTAAAATTGTAATGTTTGCAGTGTTTGACTACCAATTCCATATCTCGTTTATTTAAATTAACAGAAGAATATTAATAATGTTACTGAATCGAATACAAACAACAGAAAAAAAGCAGGAATACTTCAAAAATGCAGTCAGCGAATTTCCATTTTTGTTTTGTCAAATTCATTTTCCAGTTACACGGAAAAATTTACTTTCAAAGAGAATAAAAGATAAAGTGGTGTAGAAAAAAAGAACCTTTTCAGATTAAATATATTCACTTTTCTTGAATTGTAAATATGCAAAATACTCGGAAGTAATTTTTAAAAAGCATCTTTGGTGAAAAAAAAAAGAAGAAATGAATAATTTCCTTGACATTTCCAGAGAAAAACAGGAAGCATTTACAGATGTAAATCTAATTTCAAAATCGACAATTTAATTCTCGAATTTCTTCTTTTTTGATTACAATTTTGAAGTATTATAGTACGATTTTAACCCTAAATGTATTGGGTTGGTCCAAAAAGTTCGTTCGGGTTTTAAGTAAAAATAAAAGACACAGTTTTCATTGTCACCAATAAGTTTATTGAACAATGTCTTCAATGATTTGTTCCACTACCTTCTGCTATCTTTCAGGCAACTTCGTAATTCATTATCTCAAAACTTTTTTTATCTTTTTGAGCAAAGAACTGTTGCAGGTGCCTTTAATGTCTTCAAGGGAATTAATTTTTTGCATTAAAAGAATTTTGTAAAGACCGAAATAAATGGAAATCCGAAGGTGCAATGTCTGGTGAATAGGGCGGATGAATAAGAATTTCTCAGCCAAGCTGCAACAGTTTTTACCTGGTCATCAAATAAACAGTTTTTACCTAGTCATTACCTGGTGATGCCTGCTTATTGTCATCCAACTTCAATGTTAAATTGGCGACCCAAAATTCACCAATATTGATAAGTTTTCATTGTAAATGTAGGCTGACATGGCAGCTGTCACAATACAATCTAACAAAATGGTGTCGAATGACATCAAAGACACCTAAGCGCTACTAGAGCCAACTTACATAAAAAAAACCGAACGAACTTTTTGGCCTACCCAATACCTTCCGATATCATTTCAGCTTTAAGTTAAATGAAACAGATAAAAATATTAAAATAAAAAGATTAATTTTCATTAGACAAATTTAAGCTATCATCAAACTGATAGGGGCATTGGAGATATAGGTTCCGACGTTTAGTGGCCTTGTAGAGATTACATTGCCTATCCAGTGTTCAGTCAAAGCTATCATTAATCATATAAAAATTATTTTAATGATTTTTTTGGACATTTTGATATTAGAAAAGATATACAGCCTAGTAATAAAATAAAAATATCGGAAGATAAGGAAAAACTGAATATGTAGGTATTGTGGAATACATCATCAATTAACTGAGATATCAGTTCCCTGAATTTTTAACATTACGGTATCATTTTAGAATTCTTACTCGAATAGCACATAATACCATTTATTTAAAAATTAAACTTAATATGAAATTTAGTATCATCTCTTTTTTTGTTTATCTTTCTACTTTTTTAAAGCAATCTATTCACCAACAATGATAAAATAAATCCTAATAATAATATCGATTATACAGTAGTCTATTACTATATTCATCAGTACCATTCAGTACGAGATGTTACATTTTAGGAGTCAATCATTGCAATGTTCCTCCAAATGTACGGTAGTCTATGAGTGATTAATTTTTACATCAGATTCACATCTAAATATAAGTAAAGACTTATTAAATCTATGAAGAAATGTGAATTAAGTGAACGTTAACATCAAAAAGTATATATTACTTAGATTTTGATCTGGCCACATTGTTGACAAGCAGCAACATTAAACAATTAAAAAATTTGGATATATTTAAGGAATAAAAATTGATAGGTAGTTGAAATATTTACTAACTATTGCAAATATTTTGAATCAAGATTGCCAACTAGAAAAAGTGGTTAAATAATAATTAAATTTGTAGATAATGAATTATTTTAGACCTACGTTGTTAGCTAGAATTCCTAATTGTTATGTTGATTCAAAACCACGGGGGAACATTCAACAAACATTTGACATTAAGTTAATAGCAACATTTGAATAATTATAGGTTTAATAGCTATAATTATCTATAGATGTCTATCTGATTTGTTTTGCCATATATATGTTTTCTGTGACTAAGAAATGTCTCGTACATTTCTTCTACCATCAATATTTATTATTATTAAAATTGAATAAAACAAAAAGTTGAAGCAGACACGAATTAAAAAAAAGTATGTATATTTTTAGAATCATCATTGCTAACTATTGACGATTTGGGTAATAAATATAGTTTCCAAATTATGAAATGAATGAATTACGACTGACGAAAAAAATTCCCACGCATCAAAAATAGATTAAGTTTTTTTTTTCTTCTCTCTCTAACCTGTGGCTACCAATGGAAGAAAATAGCAGCCACTCTTCTGACTTCAGAAACGACCTTGAAAGCCTTTTGAATTTGGGAACTACAAAGAAAGGGTTGCAGTTACAGGATCTAACCCGTTCTCTGTTTCACAAGCTGCTAGAAAACACGACAAACCGTTTCTTTGTTATGTAAGATGAATTTAAAACAATCGAGCCTACGTCAAGCATAAAACTGGATAAATTTCAAATTAAAGACTCCATAATCTGCCTAAATATTGTGAAATGCGTTTCAAGTTTCACTGTTGTCCTTAATAATATGATCAAAACATAAGCCTACATCCTCCACTACTACAAAAGATTGAGCAGGTCAGTTAAAACTGCATTTTGCCAACTTATTCTACTTCCTGCTTCGAAGAAAACTTCCAACTTCTCATCACAAAGAAAAAAACCAGTTTCCCTTGTCACAATGCGCTATTACAATAGGAACTAAATTGTAATTTTTATTTGGTTACAAAAAAAAAGAGAAAAATTGAATAATAATAATAATAATCATATCTTTCTTTAAAACTTCCTAGCATCAGGAAGAAGAGATATTTTGGTTTATAAGTAAAATTATTTCGAATATATTTATTTACTTTAACAGCTTATATATAAAATTTTAATTGCTGAAGTTTGCATAAAAAAATAAAAATCATAAATTTTAAAATTAATAGTACAAATGCTAAGAATGTATAAGGCAAATAAAAAACAAGAAATATATTGTTTTGTATTTAATTTCAAATCTGCTTTCCACTAAGATATGATCACTATCTATTTCACTTCCACGATTTACTCTCGTATCTTTAATATTATTATTAAGTTTTTCATTTATAATAATATAATCTATTATAGACTTAACTCCTCTAGCTTCCCAAGTATATTTATGTATCTCTTTATGTTTGAAGAGAGTATTACTGATTTTTAAATTATTGAAAACACAGAAATCTTTGAGACCAAAATCATCTTCAGAGTTTAGGAATAGACAACATGTCTAAACCTTAAATGTTCAAGACAAGACATATTGTTTTGTTTTTATTTATTTTAATATATTATTATAAAACAGTCCTATTAGGATTACAAAATAAATCCCATCAACAGGTGCTATGTTATGTAAACTTTAAAAGATCTCTAAGGTTAAAATAGAGCAGCCTTGCTTTCTTAATAGCGTGCTCAACACTAATTAAAGTTAGCACTACTTGATATGACTATTTGGCTGCAATACAATACAATCTTAGCTGGTTTATATTTTGGCTGCTTAGAGATTCTGTGCAATTCCTCTCACGTCGTATAAACAAAAGTAAATTCTCAATATATAATAAATATCATGTCAACATTTTCAAACTTCAGTCATTACATCTCTTTGTTAAATCTCTCAATTGAAGCTAGCTTTTTATCTCCACACCTAAACCTTAAAGCATTCGATTGCTAAATAAAAGAATGACGTTAATTGCGTAGCTTCAAATGTTCCTTTAACCTTTTAAGTAATTACTTCATGGTTGTCTTACTTCTTGTTTTCCCGCCTCCGAGTTTTCATCCGAAACTTTAAAAGGACTTACAAATTACAAAAACTTCGAATTAGTGTAAATGGAAAAATGACATACAATATCCGTGGTGATTTTATATATTATAGTTTCGGTATTTAGTTACAGTTATACAACTTTTTTTCAAAGTTTCAGTCTTCTTATGCATAACAGAAATTAAAAGCGACGTATTTTCTAAAGATATGTTTCTTTTTTTTAGTTTATAACTGTAATTTAACTATTCTGTCCAAAGATTAGTTAATTATAACTAGAGACTGGATTCTTGATGGGAAATGTGGATAGTCTCAATAAAAAAAACACATATTTTCTATAAAGAAAAAAAAAGCAAATTTACTAAATAAAAGTCTAACAAATGACAAGGAAGGTAAAAGAAACGTAGAAATAACATCTTCTCTTCGTTGTTATCAGAAGTGCATGCAAGCACATTCATATTCTATAACTCGGGGAAGGGATGCTTGGTTCGTTGTCATCATTTCAGGTATTTTGTTTTTAGTAGACGTCCATGGTTTAGAAATAACAGCATCCCTTGGAGAAAGAAAAAAGATTACAAAAAAAAAAAAAGCTAGCAATGTTAGTTTTAAGTTGAATACAATTTTTACTCAAGCCCTTCCGTCTATAATGATAATTCAAAACTATTTGTCCCAGAAGCTGAAAGTTAGGTTTTTGTGAGTAAGATCAGTATTGCTACCATTGGGCCAATAGATATGGGCCAAAGTTATATTGTAATTCAATTGCAATACCACAATATCAGAAAAACAATGTTTCCTCAGTTGATCTAACTACTTTTGTTTCTTCTCTATTTTTCCGTAGTTTCCAAATGGTTTCTTCTTATTTCCTTTGTTATTTTTATGCCTATTTTCATAGTAAAGTGGTGCACAGTCACTCTATGTGTATGTAACTCTCTATGTGGATGTATGAGTGTTTTTATGTTTGTATATATGTAGATGTATAAAGAAAATTAATCTCGAAAAGAAATTAATTGTGAAAATGACAAAAATTCCCATTGATGTCTAGGCAATAGGTTTCTATCAATATCTTAAAAAAAAGCAAAATAGTTTATTTAGCTAATCCACTGAGTTGTCCGTGCTTTGATGTCAGTAAAATTACTTTTAGATATCTACAAAATAAGAATTGAGGAGTTACTTAATTTTTTAACAAAATTGAAAATTTACTGAGTAGTACTTGTACACAGTAGACATCATATTTAAAAATAAACGGAGGCTTTTGTATAATTTTTAAACAATGTTTAACAAGAATCTTCATCATTTCCAATCAAATGATTGTCTGTGATGTTGATCTTGACATTGACAATGCTATTTTCCTTCCTGATTTTGAACAGGTTTGTCTGTGGTGTCTGAATTACAAACCCAAAAAGGGAATTTGTTTACTTTTTCCTCTCTGATGAAGGTCAAGCAGACTTAGTTGATCTATTAATATTCAGTGTGAGTCGCTTTGATAAGCTTTAGAATTTAAAGAAGAAAAACTCCTTACGAAAAAGTGAAATAAAGTTTTAGTGGAATACGCTGAACTCGCTAAAAGGTATTGCAAGTTTTGTATAACCCTTTTAACCCCAACATAAACCTCCAGAAATCAAAAGGTAAAAAAAAAAAAGCTTCATTGTTAATATAAAATCGAAAAGCGTCTGAAAGATAACTAAGTATCCTAGGAAACTAAAACTTTGGCAATAGTCCTAAATTGATTGATTTTAGCTAACTGTGATAAGGAGCTAAGAGTCATAAAGTACCTTTATATCTTTCATTATCATTCTTAGGTGTATGAATTATTGCTCTTAAGAGATTCATAGTTGCTGGTTCATTCTAACAAACTTCAAAAATTCAAAATCATAGAAACGACAAAACATAAACAGAAAAAAAAAGTCATCTTAAAATTTCAAGTACTTAAATTTAAGTTCAAATATTGACCTTTGTTAAGGTATATCATAGAGATTTTTTTTTTATGAAGGTAAAAAGATTCTTCGAATCCTTTTTTATTTAGGCTATTATTGGTTTCCCATAGTATGTAGTCAGTGAAAATAATTGAAAATACTGAAAATTTCAATCAGTGAATATTTGATTTCATTTTCTCTATTTTATCAGAAAAACACTGAGGTTTCTGAATATCTTATTATTTAATGGTATTCTTAGAAAAAAGCTACTAATTAAATGTTTATATAATCATAAATCTATTCTAAATATCTGTAGAATTCACCAAACTGTACAGGAAGATTCTGAAAGAAACATCATTCCGTCAGATGTGTATACTATAAAGACTATGAATCAATATCGATATTTTTGAGCAATTTTATATTCGGATTTTACATAATAACAATTTTTTTATATATTTTTAAATTACATAAAAATCTAAAAGAGTAATAATGTTACAATTATAATAATAATAATAATAATAATAGCGTTAGAGTTACCCTCCAATAAGCTGTACAGAGACATACATCACACAACCATGCATCACACTTGTTGATAAGGTCGACAAACAGACCTATCTCATTGATATTGCAGTGCCTATCAGCAAGAGCATGCAGAAAACTCACGCAGACAAGATCAGTAAATACACCGATCTAGTACAGGAGCTCCTGAAGCAGTGGAGGCAGGACCGAGCTCGTGTTGTACCCATCGTCCTATCCGCCACTGGTCTAGTACCTCACACATTGCACCACATTACACCACTAGGACTCCATAAAAACACTTATACACAACTCCAGAAGGCTGTGGTACCTTCAATAATAATAATAACCCAAGAATTGAAATTTTATTTACATAATAATAATAATTTTTATCTTTCAATAACAAAACATAATAACGTCCAATTAGGAATTTACTAAAATTTCTTGCAAGTAGGTGCGTAAGTTAGATATATAAAGATTAAACTATAATAAATTAAGTTAACAAGAAACTGTTAACAAGAAAATGTTAATCAAATAATTTTTGCCCTTAACAGCATTTTATGTGGGAATTTTAAAGTAGCATAATGTGAGTTACTATTTATAAAATCATAATTAAAACGGACAAAACTAATAATATTAATAAGAAACAATTCTGTTTATTTCTTTATATCTTCCTCCTTATGTACCTTCTTTTCTACTAACGTCTTTGCAAAGATCAAAAAACCCACAGTCCTTCAAGGTAATTACCGTCCTTCCAAGGCGAATAATATTTTTGTGAAAGTGTCTTGTGCTTTATGGGAATTGCATTTTTTTTCTGTCTGAAAACACCTGTTGGTCGGGCCACATTTATTTCAGAAAGAGCTGTCAGTGTACAGATTACAAACCAAGTTATTGAATTTCCTCCACCGCCCTCCCGCTGCTTGTTCACCGCTACTCGACCTTCGAACCGTCGCACAACAACGAGAAGGAAAAGCTGTCATTTCAGACCCACAATGATGGGAACGAAATGGGCTTCAGCCATTCACAACTTAAGTTGTTTATCAGTAATTCGCCTTCGTGCAAACAGATCTTCACCTTCTCATCAGTCCTTGTGAGAATATTTGAAAGCAAAAACCTCTTGCTTTTCAGTATAGCAAGTAAAAGTCAACATTTTCTGAATAACAAAACCGGAAAATGGTCGTAGAAGTTACTTGAGAAAGCAATTGCTACACATGTGAAATTCATAACAAACAAAATAGGATTTATTTCAGCAACAGGCATCAATTTTATATCTAGCAAGTTCATATACGATGCCTGGTCAAAGAAGCCAATTTTTCCACATACAGTAAACTCCCGATTATCCGCGGAATTGGATGGCGCGGCAACCGCGGATAAGCGAATTCCGCGGATAATCCGAAATAGGACAAAAAAGGACGAAAATCAACACAAAAATGCTTTTAACATGTTTTATTTACATTAAAATGGCAATACATATAATTACAGTACCTACATTATAAACAATTATTTTATTTTATTTTACTTTATTTTCTTAAATTTTCTGCCGGCCTAAGCTCCACCCACAAGGTCGTTCTTTAAATTGCTTGTCTATAATTGTCTTCACTTACTTTGTTAGCCTCTTTTATTGTTTACCTTATTCTAGATTTAATTTTTTTTTTATTCCGTAATTTATTGTACAGTAAAAAAAAAAAAACAGGAAAGGTCCGCGGATAATCCGTCCGTGGATAATCGGGAGTTTACTGTATACTAAAACAATACATAGTACATTAAACTGCCGATTATCTACGTGCGGATTATCCGCGGACTTCTCCTGATTCCATTTTTTTTACTGTACAATAAATTATGGAATTAAAAAAAAATTAAATCTAGAATAAGGTAAACAATAAAAGACGCTAACAAAGTAAGTGAAGACAGTATTATAGAAAATAATTTAAAGAACGACCTTGTGGGTGGAGCTTAGGCCGGCAGAAAATTTAAGAAATTAAAGTAAAATAAAATAAAATAAAATAATTGTTTATAATTTAGGTACTGTAACTGCATGTATTGCCACTTTAATGTAAATAAAACATGTTAAAAGCATTTTTGTGTTGATTTTCGTCCTTTTTCGTCCTATTTCGGATTATCCGCTTATCCACGGTTGCCGCGCCACCCAATTACGCGGATAATCGGGAGTTGACAGTATTTTCATTTCCTTTTTAATACTTCTAGAAAGTAGTATTAATGATTAGACACAAACATTTATTATTATTTTTATTATAATTATTACTTATTACACAAATGAATCTGTAATTTCTAATTATTATTCAGGAGTTTCTTATAGTAAAAAACACTATGAGAGACAGAATAAAGGTGATCGAATACATAAAGAATGGATAACTAAAGAATTAATTGAAGAAATAAAAATAAGAGACAAATTATTTAAAAAATATAAAAACAATAAAAGTAATGAGCAATATTATATTAATTATAAGAATTTAAGAAATATACTAACATCAAAAATAATAAAAGCAAAAAATAATTATTATTATAATAAATTTAAAAATGATGTAAATAACCCAAAAAATCTGTTGGGAAAAAATAAATGCTTTATTCGAAATAAAAAAAGGTAATAAACATAAAACTGAAAAAGAAAATGAAATAAATAGGTTTGCACAAGAAATAGAAGATAAAAACAAATTTAAAACACTTGCAGAAAAATTTTGTAATTATTATCATAAAATAAGTAATAATTTTAATATAAAT
>JAFIDM010010028.1:15059492-15088424 GCA_023159025.1 Thereuonema tuberculata | reverse complement strand
AGGCGGGGTTGGGCTGATGAGTCCGATGAAGGACGAAACAGCTGTTCTCAACTCCTTCCCTATAATCGAACAAGAGAGGCAATTTCAATTTATCCATGTGCTGCCTTTGATTTCTCGATTTTATTATTATTATTATTATTATTAGAAACTATTAAAAAAGAAACTATTAAAAAAGCGGTTGACAAAATGTAACTATAGCCTGTAACATATAGAAGACAAATGGGGACCACTACCTACAGAGCAGATTTCGGGTCCCCAGCGAACACAACACACAGAAGAAGACGAAAGAAACAACCATGCCACGACCGGGATTCGAACCCAGGTACTGGTGACAAAATGTAACTAGGAGGAACTTTGTTGTCCAATTATTATCAATGCTATTGTGAATTATGTATGGTATACTTTATTTAATTATTTTGTTTTATTTTTGTAACTTACAATATCTTTTATATTTGTTGTTATTAGTTCTTATTTGACTCGATAAACATAAGCTAAACATAGATACTTTATTATACAAACATTCAAACATACATAGAATTAAATCAGAAAATAATGTTTACTTTTAAATTATGTTACTGCCCAATATAAAATTTTGGAAAATTAGCAGATAATTGATTAATATTACATAATTAACAATAAAAATTAATAGTATGTTACAAATTTATAAACTTATTACTACAGTGAATGTAGAAATAAAGCTTAACGTGCATTGCAAGTACAGTCGGACCTCTATTTAACGAACCTCTATTTTGCGAATTTCTCTATTTTGCGAACTTTTCTTTGGAACCAAGAACGTTTTGCTAATTTCTTCGTAAAATAACCTCCAAATAGCGAAGTGCCTTTTCTATTTAACGAACTTTTTCGTGGTATCTATTTTTTCTCCTTGAAATGTTTTATTATCAATATTCCCTTAGAGGAAATGAAAGAAATGTGGATACAGCTGAGGGAAAAAGAAGAAATTAACAATGATGTGCTGAGTGATGATTATCTTTCACTTGAAGTTGAGACCTCGGAAACACTAACTGAATCGGATATTTTGGTCACTATGAAAAATAAAAACAATATAGCCATGAATTGCGATGAAGATGATGAAAATGAAAATGATCATGATGCAGAAATCAAAAAACAGTCGATTGATTAAATGCTAAAATCATTTGAAACAATCCGACGTGGATTACAATTTGAAGAAAATACTGAAGGGATTTTTGGTGCATTGCAAAGATGCGAGACGTACTATGAGCGAAAACACTTTTTCAAAACAAAAAAAACTCAGACAAAATTAACAGACTTTATAAGTAAAATTCAAGTATGCATGTGGTAATGTATGCTTCATGTCGTTAAAATTATTACTTTTTTTAATAACATTGAATAATAAAAGGTGAATCTCTATTTAACGAATTTTCCATATAATGAACTTTTTTTTCGGGATTTAGCGACTTCGTTAAATTGAGGTCCGACTGTATTAACAAAACAAATTTTATTTTTTTATTTTTTTTTACTGTTGGTGCTTGATTTTGTTAAAGGAGCCATTCCGGGGTGCCAGGATGGTTTCATCTTCTTTGTCTCGCACTTTCAGCTACCATTACAGGTAAATCTGACTGAGGAAGCCTAATAAGGCTGAAACATCTGTCTCAGATTTCCGAAATGGTAGCTCGGAGTGCGAGAATCCTTTTTTTCTTAGGCGCATTACAAACATTTTTTGTTTTGTTATTACTACAGTAATTTTATTACATAAAATAACTACATTATTTTATTATGTATTATATTACATTGTAAAATTACTTAACTCCAGAACCCGTTTGATAGGGATTTCTTATCCCTAGAGGGACTGCAATGTAATTTTAGATAATTAAAAAATATAAAAAAAAATATTATTACTATTATTAGTAGTAGTATTACTATTATAGTTATTGTTGTTGTTGTTTTATTATTTTCATAAAACATTTTGATTTAAATTAAATATAGAAATGGAATATTTTAAACATTACAAAATTGCAATAGTAATTAAAGTAATTCTGTCACATTTTTGGATAAAATTAAAGATATCCAGTGAAACTGTCTTTTACATTAGAGGTAGTTGATTCAAGGTTCCTTCAATTGCAGGAAGCTGGTTGTTCCTGCTGCTGAAATGAGGATGGGTCTTCATGTAACTTTCAACATATGTCCCATAACCTACAGCCATTTACATGTTGATCTTTTCCGCGTGTACATAAATAATTGTTCTTGTAAGACTCTCCAACATCAATAAAAATAAGATAAAACTGTCTTCTGCACTTGTACATCATCTAAACACCAAAAGCTTGCAGATATGTTTCCAAGCCTTTGATGCTAATCTAAAACACCCACTACAATTTACACATGTTTCTAATATTTGAATGATATGGTAGCGATATGAAAACATCTGAATAAATCAAAGAATTAAGTTGTGATCTGTATTAAATTTCATGTAAAAGATTTAGATATATTTTGTTTTCTATTAAATCTGCTACTGTAATTAAACAGACTTGAACACATTTTCAACTGCATGTTACGTTTGAATTCAATTATACAACTTCTAAGTAATTCACAATAGTGCAGTTATCTTCAAAAGAATAATTCATTGTTTAAAGTTATGAAAACCTAAAATACTAATTTTATGTTATAAATTTACATACATAACAAAATGTATATGTTATCCTGCCAGTTTTTTTTTCTTCAAATCTATTTTGTTTTTGTGACAACCATCTGTGTCTTAAATATTTAAATCTAAATTTCCATTTTTTTAACATTACTATTGTGATAATCACTGATGTTTACTTAAATAGAAAACTTCAAATTACTTTCACTCTTCCTCCCACTCTAACCCCACTTTGTTTTTTGTTCAGTTTTCCTGCTTTCGTGGTATTTTCACGCCTTTGAAGTTTCAGGAAACGTGGAAATTTACATATTTTAACTGAAAACCCTTAACAAACTATGAAATAAGTGTTGGATGTACATGAATAATTACTTACTTCTATTTGCTTCACCCTTGGTGTCAAACAACCTGTCAAAATAAACCAGCCACAACGAGAATTGGCTTCCTACAGAGACATACATAATTAATAAAAAAGCTTGTATTTGAAATACGAGAAGAGTGTTTTGGGTTTTCTGTTAATATTTTTTCTCGATTTTAATATCCTTAAAGTAAGCTTAAGAGCCAAATAATATTATAGGTTTGATCTAATTCTTTCTACAACTTTAATATTTAAGGGAAAGAAGAAAGGACAAGAATAAAGATAAATAGAATAAAATGTTGAAAAATGGACTTCCCTCTCTGAGTAATTTCATCAACATAACTCAAAAACGTTTTACGCAAATATGCTGAAAGTTTAGTGGTAGAAATAAATAACTAAAAAAAGGTTCCTTTTTTAATGCATTTTGGAAATGTACCTGAGGAGCAGAGGCAAAAGCAAATTGTCAAAAACACATTAGAAAGAAACACCAACAACAATCTCATAATTTTATCTTAGAAAGCTGTTACTTATTGATTGAGAAATGTAACTGCCTGTGACTTTGTAACGATTTTTTATTTCATTACCACTCGGACTCATAGATGTAGATGATTGAGTCCAAAAAAAAAAAAACAACAATACATGAATCTCCTTAAATCATTGTTGTAATCCTAAAAAAAAAATTAATTATCTTCCTGAAAGTTTACCCTTTGCAAGTTTAGACTATCCACTATCTATTTGAAAACTACTTTTTTATTATTATTTTTTATTTTGGGTATTCGAAAGTTGACTTTCTGACCACGGCTTGTAAGTTATGTGAATTATATTGTAGTGATTGTGGGAAAAATTTGATTGGAAGATTAATTAAAAATATACAGAATGATTGGATAAAAACATAATGAATTTAAATTAATTAACTGATTTAGATTCCGTTGGCTGCAACGGAAAAGAATTTAAAAATAAACAGAGCAACAGTAATTAGGAAATAGAAAAGGAATGTTTTAAAATAAATAACGGTTAATGATTAAAATGAATAAAATACAGATGAATAAATTTCTACAAAAATGCAAATAAATGATTACTAAAAATATTTACATACAAACTGTTATAATATTCTTACTATTAGTTACTGTCTACTAACTATTTTCTCAATTATATTTCAAATTTAGAAAATTATGTACTTAGCTTGCTGTATCCAGGTTTTTTTGTTTTTTTTGTTCAACAGTTTAGGGACTTACTGTTAGCAAAAAATAATTATAAATACAATTTAATAAATAGGATTTTTAGGAAGAGTGTCTCTTAGGAAGTGAACTTTGAAGTCCTTGTGCCATTACCTCAGAAAATAATTTATTGCATTTAAGAATCGGTTGTTCAATTTCTTTTAGTGAAAAAATCTTCCATTGTAACATTTGATCATCAAAATTTATATTTAAAGTTATTTATATATTTCTATAACTTAAAAAAAATGGAACTTATTGAAATATGTCAAAAAAACAACTTTAAATATAAATTTTGATGATCAAATGTTACAATGCTATCTTAATTTATGGATGTAGTTCATTATATTTTAATAGGTTGTTGAATCGTTGAAGTTTTTATGCTGCAATTAACAAAAAGAATTACGATGAAAAGAGGACAAAAAATGTGAGAATTAGTCTACCCTTTTAGCCGAGGGCGAAGACTGTTATCACCCCTTTAGTAACATTATTTAAAGGATCCACTTTTTTTTTTAATGTCGCTTTAGCTGTCTGTAATTTTGTACTCTTACAATGGCACAATTTTTAAACGAGCGTTTAAGATGATGTTCTAATAAAAATTTCAATTAATATTACTGTTTATTATAATTATGAAGAACACATTTTACCAGTTTTGTACGAAGAAGAAAAAAACGAGAAAGAAAAATTTAACGTTTCTGTAAAAGTATTTTTACTAAAGTAATAAAATGTTTGAGTATGTTGAGTTTCAAGGAACAATTTGTTCTGAGGGTGTCTCATTTAATATGAGAGGGTGTCTTATTTAATATGAACTGAGAGTGTCTCATTTGAAGAACGGGAAAAGACTGAAAAACATAAATTGAAGTAGTAAAGTTAACATAAAATCACATGATATGTTTCGGAATTTACATACAATGGAACTATTTTTTAAATATAGTACAGTATGTAAATTTTAAATTTGTTTCAAATTTAACTTTGCTTCCATTTCTGCAGTTCAATATAATTATAATTCTTAAAAGTTAGATTTAGATGTTTTATTCTAATTAAAAGTTTAATGTAAAAGAAGAAGTCCTAACTTCTAATAGAAATTTATGTTTTACAGAATACGAACACGCTGTTAATTTTGTTTGTTTATCTTTTCTTAACCCTAAATTGACTGATGATGTAGTGGACTTCATTTCCAAATAGACTTACCCAATTTCTTTGGTAATGTTTGTTTCTGGTAGTGGTAGATTGTTTTCATTTGTCGTATATGTTAGCAGAGGCAGTGCCACCCTCCCATCTGAATCACTTGCATAATGGGCGTGATGTGTTTCTCTAACAAGACCTTGACTGTCAGAAACATTCTATCTGGTTCACTGAACCATTGAAAGAGAAAGTTCCAATGAAACATTACTTATCCACCCTTTTACTCAAGTGCATTCCTCCCAGATGAATTTATTCACAATGCCAGCCGTTATTCGTATCTTAACACCAGCAGGGAAAGTTCATACATGGTTTCATGGTCAGTGCGGAATTGCTTATTTTCTAGTTGCGTGGAAAAATAAATTTGTCACGGGGTGTAGGAACTGAAGACAGTGCTTATCACTTTGGGCGCCGCCAAACAAAAGCGCTGATTCAAATGGCTCTAATTGTCCATCAAGAATATCTGGTTAAATTTAGAAGGCCGATTTTGCTGAAGAGAATCCCTCAAGGGTCAAAGAAATCGAAATGTCATTAATAATAACCGTAAAATGTCAGTAAAGAAAGTATTTTTAGCAACCACCTCTTCTATTACAGTAATAGAGGGTCAAGGTAGTTTGAAAATAAAGTTCAGTAGTCGATTAGGTTAATCTGATGCTAAATTTTACAATGCAGATAATACTGGATTTCTATATGATTATTATTATTATTATATTATTATTAGCAGTAAAAACAGTAATGTATTTGTTGTTATTGTTGTTGTTGTTATATTAATTAACTTTTCAAAAAAAAGTTCTTATTAATATTTGTTTTTAATTTTTTTTTATTCTATTTTTTTTTTGTTTCACTTATTACAACTTACTAGAGTCGGAAGATCTGCTAAAGTGTTGAAAACAATTTTATCACTTTATATTGGCTTTATAATTAATGAAAATTAGAATTCTATTTTTCAAATTAAACATTAAAACATCGTTTATATTAAGTAAAATTACCATTACCATCTTAATTTAACTTACAATTCAAGTACAAGTAGTAATTAAACATTCTAAAATTAGTTTTCAATTTTGAAAAGTGTAGAATGATGTTTGAATCATCTTCATTAAGTATTCATCAATAGTACATTCATATTAAAAAACTTCTTATATTTATTCTTCTATAAGAAATTTAATATACTGTGTATATATATATAGCTGAGTGGTTATTATTTATAGAATATCAAATACTACATAGTGAGCAATTTTTGTAAATTTTATCTTGAAAACGGACCTAAGGATTTTGATAAAATGGGGTGAATCTACTCTTTTCGGGTGCGAGAAAGCGATTTAGCTAGGTCTCAACTTCGGGAAAACTCATTTAGGGGAAAATGATTGACCTGGGACCTTGTTACTAGTTTTTTTATAGTGATATTACTTTATTTTCCTTCTATTTTATCCTTAATAAATTCCTGTTCTGTGCGTTTTTTACTGTAAAAAAAAAATAATTTTACTTAATAATAATTTTTAAAACTGTTTCCTTTCAATGTCGCATATATTCACTGCGGAGCTGTCCATTTCCCCGAAAGGAGATTAAATAACCAAGTGACTGTCTACAGTGTTCTTACTTTATTTTACTGAGCAAAGCTAGGTCTTCCAGGTACTTCATAATTAAACGTTCTAGAATGTCATTTTTCAAAATTATTTTTAATAATTTTAAGTTCAAGCCTATACATTACGAAAATTATACTTCATTAACATTCTTAAACACTAAATATGAAATTAAGCAACCGAAGAATTACATTTTCTTTACTTAAAGTTTTGCAAATTTTGAAGTTTTATAAATCACATTTCGAAATAAACTTATTTAAGCATTAAATTCGTAATTCGGGAATAAAAGCCCTTTCTAAAATTGCGTTATTCTATTTGAGAATTTTGCAATTTTGAGTAATTTGTTAAACAATTAATCTTACGAACTAGGAAATAATTAAATTTCATACTTTACACTGGCATTGATTATCTTAGCTCTTTGTAAGACATTATCAATAGAGATGAGCCTTTTAATAACATGAACCTATCGAGTTTCAGATTCCTAGGATAAATAGTAGTATGTATGATTATTTTGATCACAGGTAAATGCTCACGCCTACTTTAACTTAAAATTGTTCCAACTTTTTTCTTTTCTCCTATGCTTTTTTTTTTCTATTGAAGGTATTACAAAACTTATTACCTAAATTTAAAATCCTTTTCATTTATATTTATTATATGCAGGTAAAACAAAACTTTACTATGAATTTATCAGTAAAATTGTAATGAGTTATGGTTAATAAATGCAATAACAAAGAAATAATACAGTTCACGAAGAAAATAATATGCTATTTCCGTTACACAATTATAATAAACTAGGTTTAAAAAGTTGTTTCTATCAATAAAAAGAAACCAATAGTTGTTTGACATTAGTAAATATCAATACATTGCCTAGTCTGAAAATACATAAAACTACTAGGAGTTTAGTGATATGGCGATATATTAAAAACCTCAACTCTTTATCTTAAACAGATCTAGATCTGAGAGGTGGTATCTTTCTTCTTAATAAATTTATGAATAGCAAATGTAGTTCTTTCCTGTCGGGACAGAGAACACAAAAGAACTAGGAAGTGATTATGACAAGTGACAAAATATTATTCAGCTAATCTCAAAAAGCGCTGTGATACCATATTACGCCTTACAGAATTGTACACCCAAGAACTAAAGATAATTTTTATTGTCAAACAACCTAAGCTCTTGTCAGCGTTCTAATATTGTAAATAAATCATCTCTTATGATAGAACTCACTTTACGACTGCGCTATGATTGAATTTTGTCGCTAAAACGATTGGTAGCAACGAGTAATGCACATCAGGGGAAATATTATTGTTCGTAATACTCATTGATTTGCAGGTTTGAAAGAAAATTTGTCATGAATTTCAATAATTCTTTTAGTACGTATATGTATTGTTTGTGTGCTTTTTTTTAATAACTTTTGAACCTTTGAGCGATGTTTTTTAAGCTTCATATGCACATCAATGCACGAAAACTCTAGGAAAGTTTCTTTTTTAGTTATTTCGCATAATAAAAACATCAAAATATAAATGTCTATCTAGGGTCATTCTACGGTCCATAGGCCCTTGCGCAAAAAGGTTGCTGGAACCTAAAACAAAAAATCTCAATATAATCTCCACTCCAATCCAGGCAACGCCCACTCTTCCCTCTTAAAACGGAAATTTAATTAGCAGATTTCATGAACAGAATTTCAAAAACAATCTTAGATCTTTAGGTATTACAAAAAATCTAATCAAGCTCTGAAATAAAAACATTAATTGTAATGAAATATTGTTTCAGTTTTAAGGAAAAAATACTAGGAATAAGTAATAAAAAATAATATCAGTTTTAAGTTGTATATATAACCATCCAGCTATTCTCTAGAACCATCCAGCTATTGTTCAATTGTTATCCTCCTGAAATGTTACCTAAATAGTTTTATCAGCTGTCATTTTCTTACTATAAACATTGGTTCTAGTTTCTTGTTTTGCTTGTCCTTTCTGTCTTCATGACCTGCCCATGTTATTCCTGAAATCTACCACAATAGCTGATGATTTCTTCAGCTCAGAAACATTCAGGCTAAGTCTTCTTCCCCATTCCTAAGCCTTTATTATCATAAATAGAATCAGACAGGTTTCGAAGAATTCTAAGCTCGTTTTCAATCAGTTAATTACTCTCAAATTACATTTCCACATTTTTACTTCTACATTTCTTTCCGAATTTTTGTTAGAGGCGTAAATAACAAGGGGAAGATTATAAATGCAGTTTTCGCAAATCATCAGTCCTTATCAATAACTATCATAAATAAACCTGTTTGAGATATCCTACGGTAAGAAAAAAATGAAAAATAATTCCTTCGACTATGTAATTAAATTCCAGGCCAAGGTAGTTAGGACTAATTATCAAAGAAATATAAAGTTAGATTTGAATATTCTAGTTATAGGATACATAACTATTCTTCCGGTTTACAACAGATTTCGATTGTGGAAGCATTGGATACTGAGTAGCGACAGCTGATGAGTAACAGCATTTCGAAATTGCTGATTCTAGTTAAAAATCACTTTACTATTCGATGTTACAGTTGTTTAACAATCTTCTTCTTATACCATTTCGTGGAAAAAAATGAAATACATTCCAGAAAATTCTATAGAAACAAATAACGATTTTTTAAGTTTCCCATGATCTTTTATACTTATCAAAAGTATGAAAGATTCTAATGATAAATAATTTCTTTCTTAAAACAATAAGTAATAATTAAATAGAATATTTCCATCAAGATTAGCAAATTTGAATTTAGATTTTTATCAAACAATCTAAAAAGAATTTTGAGTAGACGTAATCACCGTACATCAAGCGTATTTATACTAGAAAGCTGAAATGTTAATGGCAAGGTTAGCCTGTTATTTTTATTGAATAGACTCAAAAGTAAAACTGAAACTAAGAATTTCAAAAAAATAAATAAATAAATAAATGAATAAATAAATAAAAAATAGTAATTTTACTGAAATTTTGTTTCTGAAGTGACTGTCCATCAAATTTTATTTCTAGAATTAACGATATTTTGTTTTCATCTACTTATTTTTTAAATTATTTATTATTAAATTTTTCAATTGCTTAGTTCTTAATTAATTTACTGCTTATCTTTTAATTACAGATTTTTAATGAATTTATTGTTTAATTTACTTATCTTTTCAAGCATTTAATTTTTGTAATTACTCATTAATTTTTAATTACTTTTTTTTAATATATTTATAGTTTGATTTTGCAATTACTTATATTTTAATTTATTTTTTGACAAGCTTTTACTTTTTAATTATCTTCTTATTAAAAAATATTATCTCTTTAATTTTTTGTTCTTTATCCAACTTCATAAACAGAATTTCTTTTTCTTTTTCAATTCAATGATTGGTTTCGTCAAAAAATTGTCAAAACCTCTGCTTTCCAACTTTTCAGTTCATTCGTTTTCAAGGATATGAGAATTGGAAAGTGAAAACCTTTCTCCCTTTCTCTTCTTTTTTTCTGTTTAATTCTTACTGTGAGTTCCGTGTATAAATCAATACAATAACTTTGAAACGTGAGTCTGCACTGAAAGCATTCCGAAAATGTGGAATTGAAGTTTGCGAGTGTTATTGATGAGTAAGTAACGGCACCAGTGAATATTATTGTGTTTGGAGGCAGCATTGTATAGTTGACACGATAACTCGGTTCTAATAGGAACTTCATAGTGATTGCTCCTTTGGCTCAATTGCCTTTACCTCCTACACGTCTGCCCGCGCATTCGAGGTTACTTCGTGCCCAGGTTAGTGGATGAACACTTGCTCTCACGACTCGGATGCCCCCGTTAGGACCAGGCTCCTCGGCGAAGGACATACGCAGCCATCTCGTGCGCCGCCAAACAGTTATTCGAGAGAGAGAGAGAAAAAAAAAAGAAAAGATTCGAAAAATGATAGGAAAAGAATGGAACCAAAGGAGTTGCGGATCTTCTTCTGTACTGTTTCTATCTCCGTATCCGTTCCAGTTTTCTTCCTGAAGTGTTTTTCTTCCAAAAACTGATAAAAGAATTAAAATTTATGCAGTTTTATGATACATAACAATTCTTTTGCAATTTCATTAGTTTTAATTACATTATAATAGTAAATTCAAACTCAGTTTCAAACTAATTTAATTTATTCAATTAACATAAAAAGCTTACAACATTAAAGCCTTTCAGTGTAATCTAATATAATAAATACATTTAATGAATATAATATAACAATATAATAAATATATATAATGAATATAATATAATAATATAATAAATACATCTAATGAATATGATATAATAATGTAATAAATATATCTAATGAATGTAATATAGCAATATAATAAATATTACTTTGTCCTGACATGAAATACAAATTTCCAGACAAAAAATACTTAGAACTTAGTGCAAATGACAAGAAGTAAAATATATATTTTCTTGTTATTTTACTTCACCTCCAATTCCTCACGAAATGTAACCTTACATTAATATATAAGTATTTAAAAAAAGAAAAACATTATTTAGGCAAGTTTTATTCATTGCAATTTTTGTGATTATTTTTTTAATTTTTTGTTATTTTTGATATTAACATCAATTATATAAAATCAGTTTCCAACTTATAATTTACATTTCTTTCAGCTTAAGTAATTTTATTAATTAAATTAATTTATAAGTAATAAATTTCTTACATTCAATAATTTCTTACTCAAAAAATGTTATTCAAAACAAATTATTTAACATATAAATTTATATTAGCTAAATCATTTTCTTTAATACAGCATTAAAAATTCTACATTTTTATTTAACCTTCCATTATTAGAATTAAAATTTATCATTTTCAATGTTAGATTTAAAACTATAGCTCCAAAAAATATTTAGATTAAAAGAACTAATTTGAAATTCAAAAGCAATTAAACCAAAAATCAAAATTAAAATAATATAACACGATAAAAAAATTATTAATTTCTTTATTAAAAGACATCTACATTTAAAATGTGACGATTATAATTTCTATAAAAATTCTGTAACCTTTTTATTAGGAAAAAAAACAAGTTACCGGTATCTTCTTCTATTTTTAACATACATTAAAGTTAAAATGAAATTAATGGTAAAATTAAATATTTCTAAATTGTTAATTTCTAAATTTCATATAGTTAATTAAGCCAACTAATACGAATCTAATTTAATGACCTAATTAATGCTCACTAATGTTATTTATGACATGAAATTTAATACAAATTTTATGATTTTATCAAATAAGTTACGACTAATTAATTGGCATTTTAAAATTCTATTGTTTACTATCGAAAACCTAAATCTAAAATCTAAAGCACAATAGTCTCATCAAGATAATCTTATTTCTTTATTAACAACAAAATAAATTCTAATTTTTAATATTATTTGTTATTTATTCTGTAGCAATGTGAATAATTTCGATTAGATATCAATATCAACTGAGAGAATTTTAATTTAGCTTTTTTTTTACAAAATTTATATAATGAATAAAAATTGACTTGTAGCAAAAAAAAATATGTTTGTCAAAAAAGGATATTATTTAAAAACAATATTATTTATTTTCAATGCAGTAAATTCACCAATTAGACAAGTTAAATGGTAAAGAGTTCAGGAATAATTTTATATATTTTTTAATACCATTAAGAAACATGTTGAAAATAGAATTAAACACAATGTTTAATTTACTCACAGTAATTAGTGTTTTTCTTGTTATTATATGAGTTAAACTAATTTTGAAAAAAATATATTCCGTTTGTATTATCCCAATCATATATTATATAAAATCTTTTATTTCTCTGTCTGTCCGGCGCAATTGTTGTGATTTGTGAAAATAGAAATAATTTCTACAAGTTTACTACGGGAATCTAACCTGCAACCTTCTGATCCGAAGTTAGACGTCTTATCCATTAGGCCACGGGGACTACATTCTAATCCCTACAAAAAATATAAATATGTGATAGACGCACTCGCTGATTCTAAAAATAGTCGTGGGTTGGGAGAATCCACTTTTATCGGGCAGTTATGAGAAAGCAGTCGCACGTTGGGGGAATCCACTTTTCCCGGATTGGTAGTTCCTAATAAGAAAGTGAGATACATCCAACCTTGTCAGTCTGTGTCCTCCCTCGCCCTCTAATAGTTTCTGAACCACTGTAAGGCTCTTCTTGAAATTTCGAGGTCTACGACAATCTAACTTTTTTATAGCTTGTCTAGAAATCAGCAAGAGAAGGCCATTAATAATACAAGAAAAGCTTTGGATAATTCTATCCTATTTCTGTTAATCTCGCATTATCTACAGCACTGAATATTAAATCCTTTTAGCAAATCTATTGCACTTGATTTGATATGAATGAAATGAACCTAATTTAGACAATTTCATTCATTTATTTTTAATTCATTTTCTTTTTAGAAAATGAAAAAAATTGTTTTGTTTTGATCAGTACATGTTAGGTAAGCTTTAATTTTTGTCATTTTCATGACAATAATAATAAAGAAAAAAAAATAAGAAATTTTAAAGCCTTTTAAGGAAGTAGGCTTTAAGTCCTTTTGAACTTATTATTATTTCAATAAGAACAGTAAAAAATTTAAAACATTTTTTCTTTGTTTTTTTTGTTTTTGTTTTTTTGTTTTTTTTAATTTTTTTCTTTTGTTAATATTTAGAAATTGGACTTAAAACTGAATCAAACTGTTTTTTTTTTATTTCATCGCTTTCTTAAACCTAACGAAGAACATGTGTATTTCTCAAACGCCTACTAATGAAGGCTAAAGGGACCGAGCCGAAATATCGAATTAATTTCACTCAAAGTGGGGAAATTAATCCCTGATCAAACATTGTTATTACTTATATATTTAATGAGAAGATTGAATTTCAGATGTCATATCATATTTAACTTGAATTATCTGTGACCCAAGGTCTGCTAGTCTGCTATTTTGTTTTTAAATTATAACTAACAAAAATACCCTGCTTCCCTCGGATTAAAAAAAAGAGTTGTTATAATGTGGATGACGAAGAAATTGTAATTGTGAGATGACTTTGAAACTTTTTTAGTTGGTAAAAAAGTCCCATATAATTAAAATTAATGTTACATTCCTGTTTTGTAACTCATAGATAAGAAATTAATATCGAGATCGGAGAATATAAGACTCTCACCCCTTTCTGCTCTTCTCCATACCCCTATCACTTCAAACTTTCCCCAGTTGGTAAAACAGCGCGTGATGATTGCAAAGTAATGTTATATTTTGATTTTATAACCTTAAAACCCCGTAAAGTACCCTACAGTAAAGTTTATCCCCTACCCCTATTTACATCCCTTAGGATGCGAATATCGAAAATTTGTCGATGTATGTTTTAGATTTTGACAGAGAACACTCATGCGGAATTTCGTGTTTCCAACTGAAGCAGTTTCGGAGAACTTCATACCTTCAAGAAAGTTTGCCCCCCCATCTCCAACCCCGTTTACACTCTTTAGGAGCCGAAAATAGCAAATTAGTCGAAATATGTTTCGTTTCGAAATTGATAAAAAAAAATTCATGTGAAATTTCGTGTTTCCAACTAAAGCGGTTTGAGAGATATGCGTACCTTTCAAAAGGTAAACCTCTGTATGCCCCTCTGTATATACCTCTTACTGCGGATCGAAGTTTTCGTCGTTCTTAAATTAACAACATTTAATTAAAAAAAATTAAGAAGAATATTGTTTATTGTAAAATAATAAAAAAAAGAAAAGAAATTTCATTATCATAAATAAAGAAGGAAAGTAAAAAACAGAAAAAAAAGGAAATATAAAAAAGAAAATAAAAAAAAATATTGCAACCAGGCGGATTTGAATCCGGTAACCATACCTCTACTTCAAAATTATACAAAATACAAAAGTGTGAAAGCGGTTAAATTAGGGGGAGGGAAAGATGTGTCCGGGTTTCAATTGTAGCCTGATTTTCCACAGGATCTTGAAGAGCAGTGCTCTTTTTGTAAAAAAAAAGGTGGTGGAACGCTAATAATTTTTTTTGTTTTTTGCAATTTGATATAATATTTATAATACTATGAATACAGTGCACAAGCAGAACCGTCGTAATAATTTTGTTGCCTTTTGCCGACCTGCTCTGCTCAACAGGGCGATTCTATTTGGACCAAATATCAATTTAAATAAAAATCCGTCGAAAAAAGGTGTTGGAACGCCGTTCCAATGCGTTCTATGACAAAAAGAGCACTGCTGAAGAGTAATTCTGAAAATTTTGATCTAGAATTTTGATCGGTCAAAGGGTCTAGATGTGAATAGCGGACAAACAAACACACAAGCAAACATCCTCCTTCGTATATATAATATACAGATTCTAAATGAAAACATTCCACCATAACATTTTCCAATTTCTGAAAGTGGTAAATTCACACATTCTAATTTAATTAGGTCGGTGCTAGGTCGGTGTATTTACTGATCTTGTCTGCGTGAGTTTTCTGCATATTTTTGCTGAGAAGCACTGCAATATCAATGAGATCGGTCTGTTTGTTGACCCTATCAACAAGTATGATGTCAGGTCTGTTGTGATGTATGGTTTTGTCTGCGTGAATGGGGCGATCCCAGTACAGCTTATGTAAGGATGACAATAATACGCTTTGTGGTATGTACTTGTAGTACGGGACCGTGTTCTTAATTAGTGAGTGTTTGTGTGGTAGCTGTTGATGAACGATCGACGCTACCTGATTGTGTCGATGGGAGTAATATGTTTGGGAGAGAAGGGGCCAGTCTGATATTATGTGGTCGATTGTCTCATGTGTAATGTGGCATTTCGTGGATGTGTCGTCATGCGTGTTTGCGTTGTGTAGAATGTGTTTCTTGTAGTTACGTGTGGGGATGACTTAGTCCTGTATCGCGATCATGAACCCTTCGGTATCCCCAAACAGCTCACCACTCGCTAGCCATCTGTTCGACGTTTCCATGTCGACATGAGGCTGGCTGAGTTCGTGATGATGTCTGACATGGAGTTCCTTACGAGCCCATGTCACGCAGCTGCTGAGTGTGAGTGTTGGAGAAGGGTTTTCGAGGTCCAGAGGTGTGAGGTGTGTGTGTCAGCCTTGACAATGGTTGAGTATAGTGCGGAGTGTTGTGCTCTTTGGTGGAATGGTTTTCTCAATTTGTCAAAAATTCTGGAAACACAGAGGAAACGAGTAGGTTAGGTTGGGGAATGGGGTTTTGAGATTTCAAATTCAACGAATTGATGTTAGAAGTTTAATATGCTGGATATTAAGTATCTATCAGAAAAAATATTGTGTAGCAGCTTCAGAGACTATCAGAGGAAGATCAAGAAAGTTCCCAACTTTCCAAGAATTAGGAATTGAAATCGAACATCTAAGAGCACAAAAAAGCTGTTGTTTTAGACCTCTTAAAGTAAGGCTAGACGATTACATAAATATTTTCGATAATTAAAAATCGCTTATGTTAGGCTTATAAAATACAACTTCATTGATTTTTTTTTTTTTTAAAATGCCCGGGCTCATAGCTTGATCAGCTTTCTTTAGGCCACAACTAGGGGCGAGATATGATGCCTTTAACCGATGAATCGTTGCCAAGGGTACGCCAAGGGAGGCAGCATCAAGTGATACCCGCTGTAACGGACAGAAAGAGAAAGAGAAGAAGAAAGAAACATCCATGCCACGATCGGGATTCGAACCCGGGTACCGGCACACTGGCCGCAACGGCTAACCGCCGTCTAGACTGCACGGCCACGCCGGCACGGCTACTTCATTGATATAGTTGACCCCGTCTCAAATATATGATTGAAGCCTGAATTCGTCAAATGTTCCAGTCGAAGCAATGATCTCACGGTGCTAACTATTTCATGGTTCAGTTTTGAACAAAATACAATTATGATAATCAAATCATAATTTTCAAATGAATAAGATAAGCAATTGTAATATCTGATCAGATTATAAAAAGTTGATACATTATTATTTAAAGACCTTAAGAAAGCTTGAAAAATAAATGCAATATAAACATAAAGTAAAAAGAGTTTACATTGAAGTTAGTTTCCCGCTATAGGCCTATGTAGCCCTTGTGTCACGGAGGTAAGATCCGACGTTTCGTGATCAAAGGGATTAAGTCGAGGTCGGGTGGTCAGCCCTCAGAAAGAAATCCGGTATCTATTCGACAGAAGGCTGAGTGAACCATCCCTCTACAGGAAATTCAACATAGAAAAACCTGCGTCCAGGATTTAATCCGGTTCCCTCAGGCCGCAGTAAAGCGCCTCACCACAAAAAAGAGTTTTATATATAACAAATTTTTATATAATTTCAAAGGTCAAAACTAAGATTCCTTACTCAATCCTTTGGAAAGACTTCACTTTTAAAACTTAGAATTTAAGTATGTATATGTAAAATAAGTTAATTGAATGTAAGAATAAATTAATTTATTTTACACGAGCTGTGCCCCGCGGTGTCACCCGCGTCAACTTCGGCCCTTCTCGGTAATGTTCGTTTCTCGTCGTGCTGCCAAGTCGGCCCGTAGCCGCCGCCGCACTCGTTGGTTGACGTTTATGTTTACTGCTACACTCCTATTGGTCGTAGCATGATGTTATATAGCCTTTAACCTTCCTTAATAAAAGGGCTATCTAACGCAAAAAGAATTTTTCAAATCGGACTGGTAGTCACTGAGATTAGCGCGTTCAAACATACAAACTCTTCAGCTTTATGTATTAGTATAAGATATGATAAGACATATATATCTATTAAAGATATCGTTAAAATTATTAATTCCCAATAATCTTGGCGTAATGAAATAAATTTAGTAAGTAACTTTAAAATGCAACAAATCTTTACTCTTTCATGAAATATTTTTAGATACATAATTTTAATGTAAATAGTTTAATTTAAATATGAAATAATTACATATATTAAATATATATAATTTTAAGTTTAATTAATTAACTTATAATTTTAATTATTTTTTTACACAGCCTATATATGTAATAAATTATATATAGTTATTACATGTATTAAACGCATATAATAAAAATAGAATTAAATTCCATAATAATATAATAAATATTGATGATGGCAAAAAGTTTTCATAATTTTCATTAGAAGAAAATTAAGAAACAAATTTTGCAAATGACACAAAATTACTAAAATCAGGATTAACAAAATTTTAATAAACATTCTTTACCAGGAACAATCCTTGTTTCGCATAAAATAAAGAAAAAAAATAAAAACAAAAAAAAACTAGTCTATTAATGTTGTCTGTAAATACCTCAACAACTAAATTACCTTTCTCATCCGTTGATTGTAATCAGCAGACGAACTCCTTATGCAACGGCAGGTGTTTCGGTAGTTTAACGTTTTACCGCCAGAGGGCAATATTTCGAGGGATGTCTGATTTAACTGTCTCCCTCAGCGGGAATAAGATGGATGGAGAAAATAAGCGACTTTCGGAAGGCCTTCTCTGAAAAGTCCCCATGGGTCCTCATGAAAAACAAAAGAAAAAAGAGGGCAAAAACATCCACACCTTATCCGGGTTTGAATGAAGGACCTTAGTAAATACATCGTAAAATATACGACATAAATAACAGTTTCATTAAAAAATGAGTTACTTCAAATTTTTAAAAATGAAAGCAGACTTGTAAGGTATATCTGATAGATAGATAGATAGATAGATAGATAGATAGATAGATAGATAAACAGATAGATAGATAGATAGAGTTGATTGCTGCAGTAGCATAGTTCGAATTTCATCATCAATATATTAGAATTTGCAAATATTGGAATTTCCATGCAAATAGAAATAGTGTAAATATAATAATAATAATAATAATATAATTTTTATATTATTTTTATTTAAATGAAAAAAATTAAAATTTTATAAATTTATGTAAATATTAATAAATTATAAATTTGTAACTAATTATAAATAATGTTTTAGATAATGTAAAAACGAATGTAATAACAATAATAAAATATTACATTCTGATATCATTTAAAAAGAGCCAATGTATGAAACATGTAATTAATATAGATTTTTATATACTGATTTATGTTAAGAATGTATAAATTATTCTAAAAATTTAAGAGATACTTTAAAATAAATACTTAACACAAATATGTAATAAATAAATATACTTAATACAGTAAGAAAACCTATTAATCAATACAAATATAAATAAACTTACAAAGAAAACAAAATAAATATTATCCTTGTTATGTTTTAGCAAAGTTTTTGTTATGAAATTGCGAGTAAAACACAGTAAATAATAGGGCCTGATTTGATATTGACATTTTTTGGATTTCAAATATTTATAATGCTCACCGCTAGAGTTGAAACTCCCAGAATGCAACGGAGATTATAGATTTTCCTTTCCTGGCCGTTCGCTAGCATTCAAATAGAGAAAATGGAGGTCGCTGCTTCACATTCAACATTTCGACGAGGAAAAGTTCTCAACAATCAAGCAAGGGAAATCTATGAGCAACGTTAAGAATAATTTCCCTAGCTTGATTGTTGAGAACTTTTCCTCGTCGAAATGTTGAATTTGAAGCAGCGATCGCCATTTTCTCTCCTATTTGAATGTTAGCGAACGGCCAGGAAAGGAAACTCTATAATCTCCGTTGCATTCTGGGAGTTCCAACTCTAGCCGCGATCATTATAGGAACTTAGAGGGTTTTAAATTTATTTCCCCTCGCCCCACTCCCACCATCTTTGCTTCACGTTAAAAGAATTGCTTACTTAAAAATAATTCAAATGTAATTAATTATTGGATATATTTTTAACGTGCAGATTTCAAATAATATTAAACAATCATTAAAGCACAATATTAAAAGTTATAAGATTAAAATGACGTATCGAGTCTCAAGTATTAAACGAGACCCCTTTCTCAAATTAAAAAGTAAGCAGAGCTTTTGATAATCGTCCTTAACGGAGTCTCACAATTTATTCTGACGACTCCTTTAAGGACGATTATCATAATCTCTGCTTACCCTTTTAATTTGAGAAAGGGTCTTTTAAATTGAGAAATAGATTTCCTAGCAAAAAAGAAACATTAGAAAGTCATTCCAGAAATACTTGACAATGTATAAAATTAGATTGATACTTTTGTGAGTTCAAAGATTTTTCTCTTGTTCCTAAGATTATATTTGATAGGAAATCGATTAAAGAATCTCTTTGTTAATTATTAATCTTCTGATAATTTTAATTAAACAATTTTATAAAAGTTATAATTACATCATAAATTTGTTTTTTAAGTTGTTAGAATTCGTATTTTGAATTTTAATATAATATAAATTGAATAAAATTCAAAATATGGTAAATAAATGGTGAAATAAACTTCTAATAAATAATATAATGTAAATTGCATGTTTATTAGAAGTTTATTTCATCAGTTATTTATCCAATTAAACCTTTTTTTTGAGGACAAGTACGACTTTGCTTCGAAAAAAGCCAATTATTCAAACGTTTTACGAAATTTCCTTTTAAAACTTAAGTGAATGGTTAATTAACAGAAAAAGAAAAGGAACGTAGTAGTAGGGAAAACGGTCAACGTCGTAGTTTCAGAGGTGAGCCTCAATCTTACGTCCTAGTGCTTATTTTTTGAGATTTCTTAAGTGAAGCCTTCTTTATCATAAGTTCGATCCATTGTTCTAAATTCACTTCATACTAAAAGAACCCAAACATTTATGTTGAGGAGATGCGAGCAGTAAAAGCAATAGTTAAATGATACCAAATCCAAAGACTCTTCCTATCCTAAAATGCATCTGTGTGGGTCTTAATTCAGGCGTTTGAGGGGCATTAAAAAGAAGAAAAAAAATAGTCGTAATGCGGAGTTATTTAATGGGTTCGGAAATGCTTTATTCAGAATGATTAAAACGTTTAATGATACAGAACATACTCATTTCAGCATCACTGCTCGACGAAATCTTAAACACTGGATTGGCGACATCTTCAACACTGGAGTACCAAATGCTTGACCTACACGTTCCCCCGATCTTCTATACTTTTTTTCTCTAGGGCTATCTCCACTTGCTATTGTATGCTACACCGGTTGCCAATGAACAAACATTGCGTGACCGCATTGAGGATGGATGTACAACGATTCAGAGTCCCCTGGCATGTTTGAGCATGTCCGGTAATCCTCAGGACGACGGTGGGAGGCATGTGTTGCTGCTGGTGGAAGCCACTTCGAACACCTCATCTAACAGTGGCTACACCATAGTTTATGTACGTGTCAATTATTCTTTAACATGTGAATAAAGCATTCCCGCATCCATGTTCATTTGGGCTTTTTTCCGTTACTTTGCTACGTTGCATCGGACCTTCAAGTTTGATCATTTCAGGACCACCCTGTATTCAGTGCTCTGTCATCTGAAAACATGTCGAATAGATAATTTTGAACACTCCTAAATCTTTTATATGAATTAATCGTAGAGAAATTGTTTAGGGAGTTTGAGCTAAAGGTATTTTCATCTTTAATTTTTATAATTTTAATTATTCATTTCGAAATAATGGAAACCAAAATGATATAGACAGGAATGTACATTCTTTTTATTGTTACAAACCTACAGTTTCCTGTAATGGCATTCGATCGTCGAAATGGTGTAATGTTATGTTTTTAAGCGGTTGTTAACAGTGTGCAAAAAGCCGAAAAGGAAGGTAAAATTTAACGAAAAGGGTAAAAGCTTCCCTCTGGATATCGTATTTTTCTTTATTTGCAAAGATCTAAACTGGATTCGAACCAGGATTCACGCAATTGTCAATGATATCTCTTGACCAACTGTCGGGCGATTTCAATTTCAGAAACTTTAATGTAAACATTTAGAAAAAAATATAAGAAAATATTTTAATGAATAGTCAATTTAATAAACAACTGAGATGAGTGATCAGCCCAATGACCCCTTGTCTGTAACTTTGAGAAAGACACCGGTAACCATTCTATAGAGGGCCGGGTGGACCTACGGCCTGTCTGAAGGAGAGAAAAATCTAGGAGAATCTAGCCTTCGCCGGCAAATCGAACCAGCTCCACAAGCTCACAGTCAAATATTACCATAGACTATACATCTCACACCTTTACTCCTATATATTGCAGTAAATTAGGAGTTTCTAACTGCTACTCCTTCTTTAAGAAACTTTTTTGTTTCGAAGCTTCAGTTTCAAAGTTGGCGAAGAATTATTTAAAAGTAAAAATTTGCTAATATTCGATCACATGACATTCGACAAGAAACTTTATCTATCTCAACAAATGATGCAAAACCAAATTTTTCGAAGTTATTCACTATTTGATTTTTTCATTTTTCCTATTCTTTTGCAAACTTATAATTTTACGTCAACATATCTGGAATTTATTTAACTGATAAATAACAGGAATTTAAAGGATGATGTTTTGCATCAAAAATACGAAATTGATGATATTTTTGTAATAAAAATTAAAGTGATAAAACTTTGTAGTTTCTGTAATGTTTTTCTTTTAATTTCATTCTTCTTCGTCTTCTTGAAAAACTGATTTTTCTAATTCTTTTCTGTTTAAATTTTCAGAGACGTCTTCAGAGATTGTTCGTTGCGAATTTAAGTTACAAGTTCTCAAGTAAATCCTTCCATCTTTCTTCTGAGACGTTCCGCTGAAGATGAAGATGTTTACTCCGATTGAATTGGTATTTTTCTGTAATTGTTTCGTCTTCCGAGTGACAGTGAGAACTTAAACCGAAATCAAAAAATCAATTTCCAATTGTTGCTAATGAGTTGAAAGATGATTAACTTTCGTACGAGAAGAAGGTTTCGGGCCTCTCCACCCACACGCGGCGCATCTGGCTGCGGGCGACGGAAAGTGAATCTCCGGGGGAAGATTCTATTGGGCCTTCGTTCAACACTTTTCCGACCTATTTTAGGGAATGACGCGCAGCTCATCTTCGGAGGGGTCACGTGATCACCCTCGCACGCAAACCTTTAAAAACGTGCGCCTATGACAGAGAGGATCAGACGGGTGAAAGTGTTTCAAAGACAGCACAGGTACGTGGAGTGGATTTAAGACTAGAAGCTGGCATTCGCTGCTGCTGCCACTGATGTGTTGCTGCCTCCTACTTACTTCTCCTTTCCTGCACTAACAGCTCGGAATAACATTGCGTGATATAACAAAAGAGCAAACAGTGACGCTTCCTGCAAATGGATTAACATTTTCTTAACTTTTTACGCTTTTAGAACAATCTCGTGCTAACTAGCTTCTGCCGAATTTTGTAATTATCGTTTTATTTTTTTAACCCATCATTCAGAGAGAATTTATATCGGCTTTATTTTTGTTAGAATATCCAGCTTCGTAAATTATAACTTTATAGCTTTAATTCTATGTTTTTTAGTGCTAAAAAAAAGATAAAAAAAACTAAACTACTCTGTATTTACTTTCAGACGTCAAATTTTTATGATATCATGATTCGCCAAAGCATTTTATTAGGTATGTATAAAATAATATTATTCGTATTTTATATTTTAGTATGTAAAAGATTTTTATGGGTTTATGATGGTAAGATTCTATATAAGTTAAAAGATACTATTCTGGTATCAAAAAATAGTGTAATTTAGTTTATAAGTTTTTTTTTCACGATTCTTAACATATTTTAACATTTTATAAGTTTCTAGTTTTATAATATTTACTTTTTTTATTTAATTCGAAATTTAATCACAAAAAATTTGAGCAATTACATCAGAAAATTAATTTAGCCTTATTAGAAATGTAATTTAATATTAATAGTTAGAATTTTGAATTAATTTTATTTTAATGTTAATGCTTTATTAATTTTAATTAATATTTTATTCTTTTTTTCAATTTTTCTAAATTTACATCATTCTTAGCATGAAAACTAAGAATAGTCTAATTTATTTTATAAATTTATAGATTTTAATAATAGAATTCTTCTAAAAACGTATAAACTTATTTCTTTAAAACTAAAAATATTATTTATTTAGTAAAGAATTCTTTGCATTCTCAAGTTTATTTTTTAAGATTTTTTTTTCTTTATTTGAAAAACACTAAAGTTTCGATTTTTATAAAAAAGAAAAATAACATTTATATTACAGATATTATTTTTTTATTATTTTATTTTATTTTTAGTTTAAGAGGGTTTTTCTAAATAATATTTTGATGAATTATTCCTTTTTATTTTATATTTTCTTCTTATAATTAAAATTAAAACAACTTATATGTATAGTTTAAAATAAATAAAGTCATTTTGATTTTAACTTTAAAGTCAGGATAATAATAAAAATAACAAAATATATAAACTATAATTATAAAAAGATGCTTCTACAGTTATAAAAAATTATATAAAATATAATTTTTTTAGTTTTATACTAATTTTTGGCTTTGTATTTTAAGTATATACATATGTATATATGTTTGTTAGTTTTATAGTTTATATATATTGTTTAGTTTATAGAACATATAGTTAGCTGAAACAGTGCAAGAAACGATTAATAACTAAAATAATATTGTTTTCTTCATTTGATAAAATGTTAGTTATTAAAATTCTAGATTTAAACAATAATTAACAATTATTATATAAAAATTGTTGATTATTGTTTGTTATTTTTTTTATATATCTCTCAATTAATTTCGTATCTTATAAGTTAATTATTTATTAATTTAAATTTAAGGAATTTTATAGTAGTACTGCATTTATATATATAAAACTTATCTTTATAAATATGAAATATTTCACTAAAAATAAAAAGGGGGAGCCCAAATATTTGAAAGGTTTCAAAGCAGTAGTCACTTTCAAGAATCATAAAACAGTCAAATCATTCGATATTTTAAACTTATAAAAGTATTTTTAAAAGTAAAAAAAGTTTTTAAACAATAATTTTTTCATCATTTTTCTAAAAAAAAAAAAAGTCAGGATTTTGGAAAATATTCCGTTTTATATATTTACTATATCGATAAAAAAGCAGAGTTAAAAACGCAGGATGATTCTTACTTCATAAACAGCTTTAAGAGGTCTGACTCTAAGATCAAGGTAACTGCCTCAAGTGACGCGTCTTCACATGACACAGTCCGTTGTTTCTCACGCAGTCTTTCTCTCCTCACTTCTCTGTATTTACTAAGACTGTAAAACTTTTTAATGATGTCTCGTCCACCTTTTTCTCCAGTGTTTATTGCTCTTTCCTTATCTTCAGTTTTTCCCTTTCTTAAACGTTTCAAACTATTCACAATTTTCTTTTATTTTTCCGACACTGACGCAGATTCTAGAATTTAAATAATACGAAACTTATTATTTAAATACGAAATAAATAGTAAAAATACCTATATTTGAGAAATCGAAAAACTGATTCGTTTATTGTCTTCTTTTCTTTTCTATTTTTCTTTTCTTTTCTATGCATCCGAAAGACGACTTCGAATCTTAAGAAATGAGAATTTTGTTGTGAATTTTAATGTTATTTTATGCTCAAGGGGACAAAGAATCCGACCTAAAATTTGAAGCTATTACCCTAACACCACAGAAGCTGAAACTACGACATATTCATCTCAATATACCTTTCAAAATATTTAGTTACTGTATAAATTACTTTTTATTTTTTATTTTTATAATTATTTGGTTAATTAAATGAGAAAACCGAATCCATTTTCCTATTAATCTATTTTTCTATGTATTTTTCAGTTGTTGTGCTCGTTGCACTAGCCTACTCTCTCCCCAAGGTAAGCATCGCTTCATATTATCATGGTTTTAAAACTTTAAATTATTTTTCCTTTTACTTACATACTTTTCCTAACATAACTAATGACATACTTTCCCAATTATAATTTTTCATTTCATTTCTTAATATTCATTAACTCTTTGGATCAAATAAATATACCGATTTTTCCATGTTTTTATCTATACTTTACGTTATATACTTTACATCTTTTGGTTTCTTTAATAGGAAGTTAGAAAGTACTTTAAAAAAAATTACTAATCAATATTGAATATTTACAAAATTTTATTTACTTTATGATACTCATTATTTAAATATCAATATTTTAGCCGGGAAAAAAAATAATTAAACTAAAAAAATAATGACATAGAAAGTTTTAATTTCGATTTAATAAGAACTTATATTAAATTCTAAATAGAATATTGAATTTTTTTTTCAGCATTTATTAATTCAAATTTTCAGCAAAATTATATTGTTTAAAATTTTGCTTTGATATTAACTTTCATAATTATTTTCTTATTTAATTAAATATCGATGTTATCTCTTTTTACTGCGATTGTAATTAATTTTTTTTATGATTTTGTAATAGTAAAATCAAAGCATCTGTAAAACTTTATATACACATATAAACATTTTAGTTACTTATTTAAGCTTAGTAACTATTATAATTTAATTATTATTTTTTTAAGTTTACTATTACTTACAAAGTTCAGTATCTATTTTAGCTTTTATTTTATTTTATATTAAAATTTAACTTCTATCAAGGTTTACCAAAAGCTATTCACTAATTTAAATTTAATCAAGATGAAATTAAATTAATATTTAATGAAAGTTATTTTATTTCAGAAATTATTTTTTTATTTATTTTGAAAAAGTATAAGAGTATAGAAAACAAATATATTTTCTATTTCAAATTTCAGATAAAAAAATTGAAAGTGTTTTATTAGATAATTAATTTTATAATTTTCACTTTGTAAATAAGATCTTAATAAATTGCTCTTGATCTGCCGAACTCGAAACCTGAAGGAAATTCGATTAATTTAATGTTTTAAGAATGAAGATCCATCCGATGTTATTTATCGTATTGATGTGAATCAGATCAAATCATTATTTATTGATGGAAGCTTCCTTCTTCTGTAATCTCTTCGACGTGATGTGAATATCTCACGATACCGCTATTTACAATGCCTATCTGACCTCGGGTCTTCACTTACAACCTTTCTTCTTTTTTTTTTCTTTCCCGTTTGTTTGCCTGTCTATTTCGATGTGTCCCAATTTTAAACTCATCGTCTCAAGGTTTTTAACTCTGCAGTTCATCGACACTTTGTTTTTTATTTGTATCCCGCAGGTGAAGAGACAAGCCGGCCAACAGGTTTACGATTTGCCATCCGGTGCCGAGCTCATCGTCGGTCAGATCCGATCGACTTTCAGTTGCGACAACCGTCAATATGGCTACTATGCCGATGAGGACAACAATTGTCAGATCTTCCACGTGTGCGTGCCCATCCCACAGGACGACGGAAACACACAGTCGCTAATGTACAGTTTCTTCTGCGGCAACCAGACAGTCTTCGACCAAAGCCAGCTGGTATGCACATACCCAGATGACGCCATCCCATGCTCTGAAACCCGCAACTGGATTTACTTGAACGACTTCTTCGGCAACCTGGAGAAGGAATTCTACCCAAGGAAAGCCATCCCCGACGAACAGCCCCAGGGATCCGTCGCTTCAGCTCCCGTCAGGAACTTCATCTCCGGCAAAAGGCGGAAGTAGAGGAACACAACTGATCTCAACGAAAATAGGCGAAAACTCATAAACTGTTGCATGGGAGGGAATGGGAGTAATCCCTTCTTTTTCCCCGATCTCTTGTAGTGTAAAATAGCGTCGCGAGCCGACTTGGGGAGGGGGGGAGGGGGTTTTCCATGTAAGTGGGTGGGTAGGTGGAAAATGTAAGGCGGCGGACCCAGTGTCACATATTGCGGTGACTGGATCTAATAAAAATAAGCCTCACCATGGTAGGATGCTCATTGGCCATCATGTATAAATATAGGCCTTTCTTATTTTTTTTTTTTGCTTCAGCTGTGCACCTGGAGATATAAAAAGAACACATGTAAATACTGCATAGCTTAATGCACTGCATGAATGTAAATTTTTATTACGAAAAATGAATATATTATTTCAGTTCATTTATCCTAATAATATTATTAATATTGTAATTATTTTATACAAACAATAATTTTATTGGTAAATAAAAGTTTTGCAAAGAAATTAATGTTGTGTGTTTATTAAAAAAATATATTCCATATTAAATTCTTATTAATTATTAAATAAGAAACATGATTTCAGTAATAGTAAATATTATAAATAAAAACAACAACATCTTCTTCCTTCCTAAATACAGCTATATTTCGCAGATAACTTATTAATAAAGCTGTATTTAGGAAGGAAAAAGATGTTGTGGTTTTTATTTATAATATTAAATAAGAACTATATTTCACAATATATTGTTAAAAGCCTTATAATATTAAATGTCCATATTAAAATTAAGGTTGAACCAAATATTGTAGAAAGGAAATATTTAAAACAAACACAATTCATGTGTTTTTGAAACAGTTAAAATAAGTTTAACTGATTAGAAAGACCAAGAACTGATTTCGTTGTTCCTCATTTCATCAAAAATTCGAAGAGAATTCACGTCGAGTGTTTGTACTAAAAGTGGCTTTCCTGCAATACCTGGTTTAATTCGAGTTCCATTGTGCGAGTCAAAATAAAATGATAAAGAATAAAAAGAAGATGAAAATAAAGACAGATAAACAGAAATAAAGCATTTAGCTATTATCCGTATATTCGATTCTTTACATGAATATTTACGAAACCTCTGAAGTAGAATTAATATAAAGAACTAGAATTAATATGAAAAAGCCTGTATCCATTAAAAAATTTTTTTTCAATAATCATTTGAAGTACGAGTTTATATAAATTTACATAATTTTTAATCAATTATAAAAAATAAAAACTCAAATTTACTAAAACTAAATTTTCTTTTAATTTCCTCTAGATCTGGCTTACCCGCGCTTTGAATAAATTAAATTATTTATTTATGTATTTATTTATTTACTTACTATCAGAAATAGTAATGGCAGAAATAAATAATAAAAAAAATAAATGCTAAATAATATTTTAAGAAAAATGAGCATTTAATTTACTTAAAGATTTACTCCATTCTTTTTTCTTTTTTTTTACTTTAATTTTCTATTTAATTTCTTATATTTCTTAGTCTATGTAGATGTCAATAAAAGAATTCTACATTAAATAATCAGTGAAATTCATTC
>JAFIDM010010028.1:15017044-15054492 GCA_023159025.1 Thereuonema tuberculata | reverse complement strand
GGGGGGGGGTGGCTTTGTTTTAAAATTTTAGCCTTTGTTTTAAAATTGTGTGAAAGGAAACAAACATTAGAAAAAGAAAATTTATTCAGATTCTTGATAAATTTCTTTTTATACATGTTTGTTTCCTTACACAATTTTAAAACAAAGCCACCCCTCACTAATTTTAGCTACGTCCACAATGCAGCCATCAAAGTTAATTCTAGTTTGGTGCACTCGGGCATTAACCTTTTCTTTTCTTTTCTGTTACGATTCCTTTAAGAATGACAAACCGTTAGGGTGTCGAAACGTCCTGCCCTCAAACCCATTTATGTAATGTATTATTGTTTCCTACATGTCTTTGTCAATGTTTCACTCATTTCATTAAATTTATGAAATAAATTACATAAAATAAAATACATATAGCAAGTAAAGTACATTGGAAATATATAGACCAGACGTTTGTTACTACTTAGAGCAATAACTGTGATTGCTGTTGAGATCTAAGCAGTAATTACTGAGCATGCGTAATCTCACTATTCCTCTTGAACATAATTTCTTCTCTGTTTGTCCATTTTGTTTGTTTGGAAGCGAATCACGTTAAAATGGCTGGAAGGGTTTTCATCAAATTTGATACATAGCTTATTTTGGGGCCCAACTGAAAATATAGGCCTATTTGTTTGGGTCTGCACTGCTCCCATCCTTCACAACGTTAATACAGTATTACCACAATATTATCGTTAATTTTACCACAAGACGTACGTCATTATGTTGCCCTGTAATTCTTCCCAAAGCTTACTGCTAATATCAGTTCCTTGGAAGTGTGTTTATTCAAAGAAACTGTACTGCCCTTGTCCTTTTTCATCATTGCAAACATTTAAAACTGTTATTTGAGATGGAATTAAAAGAACAAGAGAAATTTTTCTTGTTCTTTTCTTCCTATTTATAAATAGAATAAATTTCTTCCTATTTATTGTTTCAAACGTTGTTGCTGGGAATACGTCACGAATATGTAAATTACGTCACTACTCAGTCACTTCATCTATAGGTGAAAGAGAGAATGTGGAACAGGTTAGTAACTCTATGATTTCCCGCACAACCAATTGTGGCGCTGCAGTCGAGCAATAGAAACATATAATAACTAAAAGTAATCAAGCTACCTCCGGAAAAAAAGTGTAATTAACTTTAGCAATTCGAAAATTTTCCTACAAAATATGTTGGTTGACCTTTTTTTTTTTTACTAAAATACTATATTTAAGCAATTAAAGCACTGTTGATAAAGTATTAAAACATTATGTGCAGCTGGTCCTAGAACAGCAGTTAAAAAAGCCCTGATAAAAACAATAGGTAAAATCAGAGTTAATGGAAAAACCAATGAACAAAAATTTAAGAAATAAGAATTTGTAAAAGAAGACAATTATGGAAAACAAAACAATCATCATATGCTTTAAATATTTGAACATTTTTGATGCTGAAAAATATTACGAAACAAATGAGTCATCTGACGAAGAGGTCCGAAGTTGAATCCCGCAACATGTAGTGCAGTTTTTTTTTTTTTTTTTAAATATGTGTATTTTAAGTGGGATAGGTCCCAATTGTAAATAAAAATCCCTGTGTTGAAAATCTCTAATTGATGCCTAAGTAAACAAAAAGCTCGAAAGAACTTAAAGCCTTTTTTCTTTAAAATATTATTTTCTTAATTTCTTTCTTTATTTTTTTTAAAGTAGTGAAAAATACAAAAACGAAAAGTCCCTAATTTTTAAATTCTAATATCTATTATATACGAACAATAGAAACTTTCCTTTTTATAAATAAATGAATTAAATTAACATTTTTTTACTTCGATTGTCTAAATCGGATTAATTTTAATTGTTTCAAACCACGCGCAATGAATTAAGAATTTAAAATTCACTCAATATGACAATCAAAAATTAACAGAAATAGGATAGATTCCAATACCTTTTTATAGAAATTTGTATCATCTTTTCGGGCTAATTTTTGACAAGATCCCTTTGCAAGATTTTAAAATATAAAAATCTTTAAAATATGAAAGACGGATTATGATTGAAAGGTTATAAAGGTTTTATATATATAAAGTACAATATAAAGGTATTATAAAGGTTTTATATAAAGGTTTGTTATAAAGGTTTCTAGATATCCTCTGGGGGGGGGGGGGGGGTAAATTAGGAACAAACAAAAAAAATGTCGTTTTCAAGATTTCTGGTGGGAGGGCCAGGGTTTCTTCCCTCTCCCCCATGGGGAGAACTGTTGAAAATCTAGAGGCAGGTCAGGTAGACGTAAAAAGATAGCTGAATTCAACTCCTTTTGCGGTTCGGTTGAATTACCAATTAAAATGAAAGTTATCCCATAGATTTAAACTATTCCTTATTTGTTGAATTAATTATTATTTTGACCTTTCTCATGGGGTTACGCCAACTATTTCCTTACTTTGTGTTGCTTTACATTCTTTAAATATATCCTTAATATTCCTGTGTCACAAAAATCTTCAAGAAAGTAAAACAATAAAATTAATTACATCTAAATGCTACAGTGTCAGTAAATAAGACAAATATCTTGAGTTATCTCCCAAACACCTACAAGTTTCAATTCACAAATTAATGGAAGAATAATCGAGTAAACTAACAAAGTAGGGATTGAAGTTATTTACAATAGAGATTTAATGTCTGAAATAATTAATTAACTGAGCAAGTAATTTTTATTACTGAATTTGATATTGTAGATACTCAACTTTTTCCTTTTTTTTTTTGTTTGTTTATAAGCCCATCACGCTAAAACGGCTGGAAAGATTTCTTTAAATTTCATACTAGTCTTATGCAAATTAAAGTATAAGAACGATTGTTTTGATTTCCATCTCCCCTTCACTTCTCAAAATGGGCTCCTCCACCGCTGCATTCAGTCTACTGTACCATGAATATTTTAATGAATTGCCGGGGGTTGAAGTGTGTTTTTCAATATGGAGATATTCTCCCAGGAAAGGGTGCAAGGAAATACTCTGGGGCAAATACTATGCAAGGGCCCCGAGAACTAAGAGTAGGGTTGGGAATTTTCCTCCTTATCTTGGAATAGATACTGAGGAGGTTTTCCCTTGCCTTCCTCAGGAAACCATTATGGAATATCTTCAAACCTGAAGAGAAAGTGAAGAAGAAGAAGCGGACAAATACAGGAAAGAAAGAAAATATCCATGCCGGTGCCGGGATTCGAAACCACGTTCAGAATGACCAAATCAAGGCTGTATCTGAACGGCAATATATTCCTAGTCATATAATAAAAGAAGTAAAAATATCTGTATTTCTAACTTGTAAGCAACACAGTAAAAAGAATTTTTGAAAAAAATAAAAGTAAGTTGCTTTCAAATCAGTAAAAAGACAATATTTTCAGTAAGATGCGAAATTAGAACATCAAACTAATCAAAAACTAAATCAAAAGGAACTTAAAGGCTACGGAAATACCTCAAACATAAAATCGGAAGTTTCATCATCAAAGCAGTGTGGAAAATTATAATCAAGTAGCAGCTGGATAACAATGGAACATTAAAATGGAATATGAATATGAAGAAAGTCTCTGTTCGAGATTTGATTCCAATTGAAAAAGGAGTGAAAGAAGACCACGATTGAGAAGGAAACATTAAATGACAACTGAATGAACTGCAATAAGTTAGAGGTTTAACGCAACCTAATAGAAATATTTTGCAGCAGTAAATTTTAGGAGAAAATTCCAGTGACAACCAGAGCAAAATAGTCCTCACTATGAAATTTCAAATCTCTTAGGGGAAAGGGGTCTTTAATGGATAAAATGAAGAGATGCGTTAGATATTTGGAAATTCAAACTTAAAAAAGAAAGGAACAAATAATCTACATGAGCAAAAACAAAGACGTGATGAAGAAGAAAGTAAGGTTATACAGTAGAACCCCAGTAATCCGAACCCCGCAAATCCGAAATCTCGGATAATCCGAACAGAATCTATGATGCAGAAAAAAATTTAAATCTCACTTGCAATGTAGAGGAAGTACAATATTTAATCATAGCACTGTACATATTATTAAAATAATAGTTTTTTAAGCTAGTATTTAGCGGAATGCAACATATTTACTCTGTATTGTAGGCTATTGGTAATAAAAGCCAACCGAAAATTATGCAATACTCCGGCGTACTGCAGATATTGCGACTGATCACATGATCGGCTAATTCACAGTAAAAGCATTCTTCTGTCTCACCGTTACGCTACGTTGCCAAGTGGGAGCTAATACCATAGCTGTAATTGTGTACTGTATCAGTACATGGCCTACCATGTAGAGTAATTATATGTTTTTTTTTCGGATAATCCGAACATTTCCGAATCCGAACAGACCACAGCCTCAATTAGTTCGGATTTCCGGGGTTCTACTGTAATAAGAAACGTAAGATACTGTAAAGTTGAAGGCACTTTAGCAATAAAATATGTAAATACAACTAAATTTACCAAATGTAAATAAATAAATGTCTTCATACATTAACATTAAAAACACAAATTAGCAGAATAATATAAAACCTTTACACTTATTTACACAAAGTTACACATAATATTGTGGAGTTTAAAACAAAGGAATTTTAAACATGAAATTGTATTGATAAATACTTTACCAAATTTCATCAAGATCTAATTTTTAAACGATTTCTCTCAACTTTTGTTCTAATTGAACATTTGCGGAAGTTCAAAAGAAGTTCAGCTATTTACATGATTCTTCGAAGTGTCAAATTGACCTCTTAATTCATTAGTGGTATTATTTGCATCCACTGTTTAGCATTCGCGTTGTTAGCATCCTTGTGCAACTCTTTCCAGAGAATATCAACGTGTCAGTAGGAGAGTCAGGTCAGAGTTGACGGTCAGCTGTATGTGAGAATGTTGACACTTCCACTATCATACAAATCATGACATTGTTTCCCCAGAGATAAACGCCCCCGAAAGAGAAATAAATTAAAGTTTTCATCAAGTACAAGAAAGAAAAAAATGCGGAAGTTAAAGAGAGAAATAACAGTATTGGTACACATTTAATCTGTCGAGGTGTTATTTAGACCAGGTATTACTCACAGCCCTACACCCACGAGTTCCGCCAACAACTGGAATTCCTCTCATACTATCTGTTCATCTCAACTTTCATTTTCCTCTGTGTTCATTTTTTCCCCTTTCATTCACTTTCCTTCATTCATGGAAATTTCGAGATAAATTTAGTTATCCAATAAAAGAAATAATAACATATTTACAAGAAAGAAAAACAAAAGTGTTATAAGCTAAGACCTCTCAGTAGTTCGTAAACATCAAGTTCCACCTTCCAAAATGGATTTTACTGAAATTTACTCTTAAAGATAAATTTACGTGGCTTTTTACGAAATCCTAATATAAGTTTTATATATCTCATGAATGTCTACACTTAAAAATCTGCATATTTTGTGCAAGATATTTTAGGTCTTTTTTTTTCACCAAAGCGAGGTTCGTCAAACCAATCAATTTAAGTCCACATCCCAACCTGCACTTATAAATATTGTTTACTGCTAGGTGGATCCTCTAAAATTTGGCATTCATATTTAATGACAAGAGACATTATAACTTCTACTTTGGAAACTTGCTCTGTAAGGGTCCTTTAGCTCGTGAAAATGAATCACAGAAAAGCCTGAGAATATAAGTAATGGAATCTAACAGTGGATATTAATCCGTTTGGTAATCCACTATTTGAGTGCGGATTAAGGCAATGTCTACACTGAGAATGTGAACTCTTGAATATTTTTATGTTTGTAAGTGCATCACGTTAAAACGTAATTTATTTATTTGGTACGTAATAAATTTCCATAAAACATGCTTTGTAGCTCGTTTACATTCTAGCTTAAAACACAGGCACATGTATTTTTGTCTCCCGTCCTCGCTCAAATGGCAAGGTTGATTTCTCTACAATTTGGTGTCATGCTTATTTACGATTTAGTTTAAAATCTGCGCTGGATTATTATGATCTCTATAAATCCAACTACCGGTAATCCTCAAAATTTCGACCCCAGCTCTGTATGCTCAGCTATCACTACATACCTAGGTCTAAAATTAAATTTAGAAGCGTTGGAGACTCATATAACTCATACTCCATTTCACCCGAGTTAATGCAAAATAAAGAATAATGCTAAAGTTTCTCTGATTCATTACGAAAAAGCTTCTAACATGCCGAATGATTTATATTAATACGTGTTGCTTTTAACCCCGATAATACTGATATTAATTTTTAAATATTCATTAGTAAATAGCTAGGATTTCTTTTTCATTTTAAATCTTCTAAATTAAATCACGAAATTAGTATATGAATTATTTATATCATTTTCATTATAATTCTGCTTTCTTATTTACATTCTTAGACGCTTCACATTAATTTCCACGAATGTCAAATCATACCCTAATAAATGGTTTCTGAGAATATGCAAATGTAATTATTTAGTCCCATAATTCAAACTAATAATTCAAACTAAATTATATTCATACATTAATTGACTGAGTTTGAAAAGCATACCAAGTCTTTTTATTTCACTTGAACATTTCTTTTTTTGGAATCCATCTCTGTTCATACATGCATCACGCTAAAACATCGGGACAGATTTCCTTAAAAGTTTGATACTATTGAGGGTTCAACTTAAAAATACAGGTACCTTTATTTTGATTCTCATTTTCCCCTTGTTTCAAAATTGACGCTTGAAATCCTCGCTAATACGACTGGATTGCTTTACTTAAAATTTGATAAGCAATGCTTATTATGGTCCAATTTCTATTATGAGCAATATTATCCAATCTTCGTAATTGACCCCCCAGCACTGAATGCTCACTTCTCAGTAGGCGATGGTTGCTGAGCATATACTTAGTAATAATCTACAGTTAGTCAAAATCAATGTAATACGCTTTAATAATTAAAGTGCAAAATTTCATGTGTTAATGATTAGTAATATACTCTATATTTTTCTTTTCTGTCATTATTATTATTTTTAACTTTTCTACAGTGAGATACTTCAATCAATATTTCCGAGAGAGATTTATAAAGAAAATTCACACATGTAAAATTTAATTAATTAAGATTTGAAAATATATTTGAAATATATACATAATTTCTAATAAAAAAAAGGATATCCTTACAAATTACTAGCTTAAAGTAGCCGGCGTTGTCTCGGGAGGGGAGAGGGTGGAGAGTCCTGGTTCTCCCCTTCTTCACAACCCTACCATATCAAGCCTTCCCCTATTGTTCCAATTGTTGCAGAACAGTATTTGTGTAGTTCCCATTAACGCCACCAGGTGTATATGTGGCGCTATTTCAGAGATTTTACACCTTTCCACTCCCTTGCTGGTGGTTAATCGGGTTCCAAGGTTGCCTATATTTTCCGCAGGATAATAGAGAGTATCTATGGAAAATTTGATTCCAATCAATCAAATGGTGCAAAATTATATAAAGAGCATAGAAACACAAACTTTGACTGAGTATATACTTAGTAATATACTCTTAAAATAGTACGTATTTTATACTTTTTTTACTTATATACATAGATATTTAGATATGTATAGATACCCTATTTGATCATCAATTAATCATCACTGTAAAGGGTTTTATTTCTCATGTTTAAAAATGAGAAAACCAAATACCTTCAGATAGTATCTTAAGAAGGTAAAGATATAAAATATTCACATAATTACGTTATATAAAAAATTAAATATAAGATTTAGAATATTTGTTATTATTTTGGCAGTAGGAATATTTATTAGATTCGAAATTACATCAGCATTCCAACAATCTTTCTAGCAGCGTTACTAAGCAGTCCTCTTTCCTTGTTGGACACTCAGATAAAACGAGGCATTTCCAAAACATTCTCCAAAGAGTGAAGGTTGTAGCTAGAACAAATACGAACTGCTGATGAAAGACTCGTTGTTATTATTGTATATTCTTTCAACACTTATAGTGAGAATAATCCATAACAAATCGTGAGGAAATGTCAACTGTGAATAGAGTTAGCAAATCTGACAAAGACTTCAATTCTGGAAGTCGAAAGCGGAAGTCATTAAAATAGGGTTGTAATTTGTAGGTTACACTTTTATCATGTGATGCATTTTTAAGCACAATTGGATTTAAAAAATTGAATTTATTTATTTTTATTCTTAATAATAATATTCTTAATATTCTTAATAGTAAGCAAAAATGTAAAAACGAATGTATATTAGATTAATATAATTTTTTAACTTATTTGTTCGTAAGGTCTCTGTAGCATCCCTGATTGCACGCGTTCCACTGGTATATTTGAAAGAAGATATCTGAATAGCAGGTGCATAATCATTTTGATTTATAAAAGTATGAAACATAAAAACACAAAAATTTCCATATCTGTTAAATTACTGTGTATTTTGATACGTTTATATATGAATGAGTGGTACCCAAATATTTGAATTTGTTTTCTGGTACACGTCTTTAAAAAGGTTGAGAACACCTGCTCTATCGTTTCAGATACCAGTCTGATATCAGGAACTGGACAGTAGATGTGCAGTGTCTGGAGACTGAGTTTAGCAGTGCTTATCAAACTGATATGCATCGACATATAATTACGATATACCTTGATTGAACATAACTTCTTTCATTTTATTTTTACTTTTTTTATAACATTAAAAATTCAATTACTTACTAGGGGCCGCTAACATTGCTTTTATGCTGTCTGGATGGCACACTCTTTAGCGGCGAAACGGCTAGAAATATTCGAATGAAACCTTCACCATTGTGTTCAGCATCAAAACGTAGGTGACCACTCCCTGACCCCCCCCCCCAAGGCGTTTTCTTTCTTTTAAAAATGCCTTTAAAAGACAAAAAACGTCTGGGGGGGGGGCAGGGAGTGGTCATAGAGGTCTGATTTTTTTTTTGTACGTGATGACCTACTTTTTGATGCTGAACACAATGGTGAAGGTTTCATTCTAAATATCTAACCGTTTGGCAGCTACAGTGTGTGACATCCAGACAGAATAAAGCAAGAGCGGTCCCTGTTGGTTTTACAGGCAAGCTATAACCTAGGGGCCGTTAAAAATGCTAAAACTTTAAATTGGATATTAAATTACCAAAATAATATTAATAATACAGTAACAAAAATCTAAGGCTATAAACTTATGAAAATTCTCTGTAGAAAAAAAAGCGAATAAAAAATTAAACACTTATTAGTATTAAATATACATGAATGAGGTTTTCGATTTTTTTATTATTTTTCGAGTATTATTTAATTTAGTATATTATTGATTATTCAGTAAACTTTTCTTTCGGCAAAATGATAAATAAATATTAAGCCTACATCTTATAAAATGGAAATATCTCATTTTAATATCGTCGAAATTTTTTATGGTGCAATGCAGAAATGCTGAAAAGTAAAAGAATAATCCTAAAGCGTTTTTACATTTATGTGATGGATAGGCTTGAAACATATTTTACTGGCGTTAACTCTGGTTAGAAGAGGTAAAAACATCACTCCCGTATCCTTTTCCAAGAGTGGACAGCGCAGGAGGTAAGATTCCTGTGATCACCAACCATTTGGACTCATGATGATAACCGACGCGACGTTGAGTTCGGGTGGACAATCAGCCACTATCCCCCCCTTTCAACGTCCAGGTAGGAAGGCTGTGGGGACCCGGATGCCTTCAAAAGAGAAATAACTGTAGAAAAATCTCCAACCTCCGCCGATACCTAGCCAATAAAAACTTGGATCCCTAGCCAATAAAAAAGCTCCTTACTACGTGAGCTCTCAAAGAAAAGTAAACATCAAAAAACCTCTCTTTCAGTGCAAGTGTTATAGTTACAGAATAAAGAAAAAAATTACAATAATATCAGATCTTACGCTATTAAACACAGAAATGGATAATTGAAATAGTAATGTTAAGATTAGCATCTAAGAATGAATATACAGAATAATTCCTAGGGATAAATTTCCCACCAGTTCCACTCATTAGCTCTGAAAATAGATTACATGTCTTTTATTAATGAATCTGTCTAAGAAACTGCCCATAATTTTTACTTTCATTTTTTTGTTTTTTATCTGACCAATGTTTTAGCAGGAATAGGAGAGTTCACATTCTCTTATTGATGAATCACCGATGATAAATTTAAAAATCTAACCTGTCTGGAAAAGGCGAATGCTGTATTTTAGGACAATTGTATTTTTTGGCATGCAACTACATGGCAATACGTAAAGATAAGATACGTTCTATTTACCAATCTTAAAGCAGAGATAGAATGTACTCCATTCCGATTGCAATCTACTGAAAAAGTTTTATTCTTTTTTATTTTAGCAGGAACTAAGGGGATTAAAAACTTTTTCCTGCCGAAAAGTTACAAAACTTTCTTAAGTACTTTGTGAATAGGGCTGCCAAATGCTTTTGTTTGAGCGACCCATATGAGCGAGGAATGTTCCCTTTAGCTGATGTTGGACACGATGATTTCTGAACTCCTACGTTATGACCTTCGGCACAAACCCCGTGACACCATTCGAACGTCTCCCGGAAAAGTTCTTGCAGTTTCCACCTACACTCCGATTCCCCTCGGGAGACGGCCCTCTTCGGCGGAAGAAAGTAACGAACGTCCGCTCACCTCTTCTTTGATGTTAATGTAGGCTATAGTCCAAGTCTTACAAAAGCCCGCATCGCTGCGTTGCTTTCTCAAAGAAAAACCCAAGCGAAAAAAACATTTATCCTCGTGCTCGACACTGTTGCGCAATCTCATCTGCAGCTGAGAAGAAGAAAAAAACAATTAAAATTCACTCTTCTCAGGCTAACGGTAAGAGGAAAATGACTTCACTGAATAGCGAATCCTGTTCTCAAATAAAAGCCATAGAAGCACTGCCAGTGGTTGTCTTCAAGTGATGATTTTTTTTATTTTTTTAAGGCAACTGGTCTTTGGCATGAAAACAGACCTCTGCTATTATTTTTTAAAACTTATTTATTATTATGTGATGGATCTTGAAAACAATACGTTAACCTATGACTCTTTCACATCTTTTGCACATATTTATGAAGTTACTCAACTCTAACGTCGTTCTACTCAATCAAGTCCCCGGTTGGAAAATTATTTTACAAAGACTCCTGAAACAGAATAAATGTCTTTCATTCGTTCTATTCTAGTTGAGAAAGTGTTTTCAATGAGTCTCATCAAAAGTGAATGTAGTACCTGCATTCATCTTCTCCTAATAAATATGAACCGTTGATTGATTCTTCCTGAAACTTTGTATACCTATTCGAGGACTAGGAACGAGCTATTTGAAATCCTTTCCGAGTGGGTCCTTGTAGAGAAATGAGCTCGAGAAGGGGAGAAAATTTCATTCAAAAGCATTGGAATCTAAATAATAGATTTCTTTCCTATTTCTGTTTAATACTTCATTATTTTAAACAACGAGTCCCCTTTGAGTTAATCCATTTCGAGCTGCTTGATCTGATTAAACCTAATCCAATCTAGATAAACTTAAGGAAACGACATCTTTAATTAATTCATGGTTTTTTTGTTTTGTTTTTTCAGAAAATGAAAATTTGTACTATTTGTATTTTCTTTGAATTTAATATGCAGATATTAGAATTTAGAATTTCAATCTAAATATAGGCTTTTCATTTTTGTTTTTTTCACGACTTAAAAAGCAAAGAAATAACTTTTTTTAGGAAAGTAGGCTTTAAGTTCATTCGAATTTCTTGTCACTTTACAATCAGATACATATTCCCATATCTGTGTTGCAGTTGTAATAGAACACATGTCAATGTTAGAGTGGCCTTTGTCCTCTTAATTGCTTATTAATTAATTAGTACTATCAAATTTATAAAACCAAGTTGCACTATCCAAAAGAAAATATGTTTTGTGAATTGTTTATTTTTTTGAAATTTAATACGCTATTATTAAAATATATTTGTTTTAATTAAGTGTACAGATAACAAATTAGAGGTTTGGCACACTTTATAGTAGGTCTAAATATGTTCTCTAGGTACATTATTCCGGCTTGTCAGTTATCATTAAGATTGAAAGAGATAATGTAGTATTCGAAACAGAAAATTAAGTCTGTGCTGTTTCCTTTCGTTGAGTAATAAATAGGGATGTAGTTGCTCTTGGAATGACAAGAAATAAATACAAATATAAAAATATTAGACCACTGATGCCAATGTGTCATTATTAAATGCAAAAAAATATGTTCCTTACTTCAATTAAAGTTATTTAAAACAAAACAACAACAACGAAAAACTAAAAAGTTTGCGTGCTTACAAGAGAGAAGAAAAATGGAATGGTGGTTTTGTATTTTCAATGTTATGGGAAAAAAATACATGGCACACTTTAATGACACAAAAATATGCTTTCATTTTTGAATTACATAGTTACTGAGAAATTCCCTTTATTTCCATAAGAGGTGTATGGTATGCCTAAATATTTGCGAACCTAACGAAATTAAAATGCTATTGTTTTGATTTGAATAAAATTAATTTTGAATGATTCTGCTAATTACTTGTTTTGTCAATGCTATATATAGTATATAACTTGCAATGTTATATACATAGTATAAAAATTATAATTTTTATATTGTAATATGGATCATAATTTAACAACTGCTATTTAAAAATAACAATAGGAAATCATTGGTCCTATATAAAGCGTGACGTCGAAGGAAGTTTGGCACAGCCGAAATTTCACAATAAGTTTATCTATCTAAATAATTTTTCCTCGCATAGTAGAGCCCCGATTATCCGCGAGTGCCGCGAATTTTTCTTTTTAATTACGAACCTCAAAAAAACCAATTTTAACCAAAGCCAACAACATGGAAAGTACAATAGGCCCTACAGTGCGAAGGTCGAAAATTACTGACAGGTTTATTGTGCATCGTAATCCTATAGGCCTTCTCGGAATTTGTGGATGCAAACGTAGCGCAAAGGTTTCTGCTTTACTGTACATATTTTAAAAGTTTTACATATTATGTTTTTTGTACAATAAAACGTAGATTTTAATGGTGAAATATTTTTTTCGTGTTTACACCTCATTTTCAGTCTTTTTTCGGGTTATCCGCGAAGCCCTTGCCACCCAATCCCACGGATAATCGGGGCCCTACTGTAATTGTATCATTTTTTCAAGGCGTACTGTATAGCCTAAAAGAGCTGTTTAATTTAATATAATATAAAAACATATCTTTCTCTTAAAATTCCCCCCCCCCCATGTAAATGTTAATCCCATGTGGGGTAGTGTGTAAACAATGGTTAAATGTTTGTTTAACATTATTTTGGTTTTTTAATAATTAAAATGCTTAAAATTATTATTATCATAGTAAAACTACATTAATTAATGCTAATCTGATACAAAGCTTTTAAATAAAATATACTTTAGAAAAACTATATATAAATATATTTTACTTAACAAAACATAAATATCCTATAAATTCTAAAATAAAATATCTTCTCAATAAAGGAAAAACAAACACACATGCATCTTCTAATAAATTCGATATTTTAGTTTTTTTAACCATACAATATCATTTATAAAAATATAGCATAGCTTTAATATGATTTTTTTTTGCTTTAATCATTTAGTGTACTTAATTAAGAAAGTTGAATTGTTGTTATGTTTATTTTCTCTATTAAATGATGTAAAAAAAATATCTCATGTCGGAATTCCAAACATCTTCCATAAACATTACGAAGTACTTCCTGTTTGTTTGAACTGCTTTCTTAGTTTTCTAACAATATAAAGTGGTTGGGGGAAAAAAAATTAAACAACTCTGAGCATTGCGTTTTAGTTCTCATACCTGTCATTAGGGGGATAAGGAGCGCTTCGGGCAGCTCGGTAACTGGACTAACTTCAAAGTGGGGAAATGAGAAATCCAAGGTAAAACCAATGCTGTGCTTCGCTGATCACGTTCCTAACTACTGAAAATGAATACTTAGGATCAATATCGTCCGTGTAAGTGCTTATCAAAGCCTCTTATACAACACTTATGATCTTCAGATATACGACTTTACTAGAATGCAAAGTATTGTCTGTAGAAAATATTTGTGCTTTTACACAAAGTTTTTGCTTAATAACAAGGAGTTCATGAAAGAACAAAAAGACTACTTCCTTCTTTATTTTGTCTCCTCTTCTTTATTTATAAATATAATGAGATTTTTTCACTATTCAAAGGATTGTATTACAACAATTGACGAATACAGTATATGCAATATATGGTTTTTGAATTGGCATTTTTCAAATTATATATATATATATATATATAAATAAAAGGAAGAGTCTGTAAACCCTTTTTCTCGGTAACCACATGAGATACAGAGGTAAATGTGGTACCAAATTAAAGGTCGTGATGTGGAGGCACCGTCCAGGCACGCATGAGCATGTTGATTTTTAAATAAATCTTCTGGTACAAAATATAGAAGCCAACTGCACCTACCGATATTTCGTCTTTAATACCTAAAGACTTTCTTTAATGACTTTCGATAGGTGTAGTTGGTTTCTATATTTTGTACCAGAAGATTTATTTAGATAGTAACAGAGAAGTGTGATGTTGATTTTTGTTAAACATAATTTTAATAAAAGATTAAAAAGTAATTTTAATTAATTAAAAATTGACGCCTCCTGGATGCTTGTTATTGCGTCCTCCTACAACTAGAAAGTGGTTGAATCCGTTCTTATCGAAGTAATCGCTGTATTTAAGTATTTTTTTTTTCACTTAACTCTGATTGAAAGATCTTATTTAATCTGAATATCATTTAATTATGATTAGGAGAATTATATTTCCAACCGTAAAATTTCAGCGAGTTCTAATTGTTATTAAATATACAATTTGCTAAAAATTTAGTAAATCCAACTTATTTAATCACATTGAAGCACGTACAGACGATTGTGAATTACCTAAACGGATTTTATGTGGACATTTCGCCTCTAAAGGCTTTTAGCACCTTGAAGCACAACTTTCTGGACAGAGACTGAAACAGCAAAATTTTCGAATACAAATGATAAATCATTTCATGAACGTTCTTAGGGAGAAAGCACAGAAATCTCTCACCACGTAACTTGGATTTCTTCGTAATTTTATTCACTTCTCCCTTCTTTTCACAACTCTCTCAATTCAGCGTTGGTAAAAATTGCGTCTTCCATCTTTTCAACAAAGTTACTCTTTATACTAACCTGGCGGCTAAATGACACAGGATATCACAGCTTTGTTCTAACATTTGCAATTCCCTTCAATACGCGTCAGAGAGAAAAAAGGAAGAAAACAAAAGAAAGCTCTAAACGCATTCTTACTGAAATAAGCAATCCTGAGATCACGATAATTCACAAACTAAATACCTTGAGAAACTGAAAATTTACAGGTAGATGGAGTATGTGGCAAGAATTTTGACATTTTGGTAAAATCCTACCAGTAAAACCGTCAATATATGTAAATGAATCTCTTTTTTGAATGATAAAAAGATTCTTTTTATTCATTTTTTGAATAATTATTACGCAATATTATCATGCGGTTATTCGAATATAGTTGGTTTGCCAAGTCAAATTCTTGCGAAGAAATCCAAGTCATGTGGTGAGAGATTTCTTTGCTTTCTCCCTAAGAACGTTCATGAAATAATTTATCTTTTTTATTCAAAAATTTTGCTGTTTCAGTCTCTGTCCAGAAAGTTGTGCTGAAAGCCTTTAGAGGCGAAATGTCCACATAAAATCCGTTTAGGTAATTCACAATCGTCTGTACGTGCTTCAATGTGATTAAATAAGTTGGATTTACTAAATTTTTAGCAAATTGTATATTTAATAACAATTAGAACTCGCTGAAATTTTACGGTTGGAAATATAATTCTCCTAATCATAATTAAATGATATTCAGATTAAATAAGATCTTTCAATCAGAGTTAAGTGAAAAAAAAAATACTTAAATACAGCGATTACTTCGATAAGAACGGATTCAACCACTTTCTAGTTGTAGGAGGACGCAATAACAAGCATCCAGGAGGCGTCAATTTTTAATTAATTAAAATTACTTTTTAATCTTTTATTAAAATTATGTTTAACAAAAATCAACATCACACTTCTCTGTTACTATCTAAATAAATCTTCTGGTACAAAATATAGAAACCAACTACACCTATCGAAAGTCATTAAAGAAAGTCTTTAGGTATTAAAGACGAAATATCGGTAGGTGCAGTTGGCTTCTATATTTGTCCACATAAAATGTCCACATAAAATCCGTTTAGGTAATTCACAATCGTCTGTACGTGCTTTAATGTGATTAAATAAGTTGGATTTTTCTAAATTTTTAGCAAATTGTATATTTAATAACAAGTAGAACCCGTTGAAATTCTACGGTTGGAAATAGTTCTCCTAATCGTAATTAAGTGATATTCGGATTAAATAAGATCTTTCAATCATAGTTAAGGGAGAAAAAATACTTAAATACAGCGATTTCGTAATCTAGACAATTTAACTAGAGAAAAAATTAAATAAAAAATTCAATAGTGGATTACATAAAAATGTAGCAATTAAGATGGTATGGAAGTGAAATGAATGACAGAAGAAAGAATTCAGAAGAGAATTCTCCAATGGATTCCATCTGGGAAAAAAGGAACAGGGGAAGACCAAAAACAATATGGATGGAAGGAATTTCAAGAATTATGAGAGAGAAAGAATTAACTGATGGTGATTGGGAAGATACAGAAGAATGGAAGAAAGTACGGTAATTGTTAATATACGTTCAAGAAGATATTGTAGCATCGTTAAAACTGGATAATAGGAATGTATATAATTAAAACGAACAAAGAAATATACATTTAAATTACGTAAAATCTCGCAAATCTTACAGATCGTAGCAGTTTATTATAAAAAACAAAGAATGCGACATTGAAACGTTTATTTTGCTTTTTTTCCACTTGAAAATGTTGTCTCATTAATAACAATTACAAACTAATTAACTTACATCATTTATCACTTAAGAACATGTGACAACTAAAACGAATTACAGTTAGTTGTTTTTTTTTTTTGAATCTACTAGATGCAATAAGAGTGGTCGTAACATTTGGAATGGTATTTAATATGCGTCGGACAGAGAGAAAGAACCAAGTAATTTAAAGGCGAAATACGAAGGTTTGATTGTGGAGAAAGCTATTTCAGATATTTGTTATATTTTACTGGTGTTTGTGGGAGAGTCGTTGAGATGGAAAAACAACGAGTCAGTTCTGGAACTGAATGGAATTAATTTATTAAATGAAAAACATTGGTTTTTATAGTATTTTTTTACATAGTGTGATTTGATTGGCTAAGTAATCAAAAATATACATAATGATTGGATAAAGACATAACGAATTTAAATTAATTAACTGATTCAACGGAAAAGAATTTAAAAATAAACAGAACATCAGTAATTAGGAAATAAAAAACTAATGTTTTAAAATAAATAACGGTTAACGATTAAAAATGAATAAAATATAGATAAATACAGATAAATAATTTCTAAAATATTTACATACAAACTGTTATAATATTACTAAAAGGATGATCATTAGCCCACTTCCAATCGATTGCTAAAAAGTTAAAGGTATAAAAATCCTTGCTGAGATTCAAACTATGGCACGACAATTTCAACCTCCTTGATTTTTCTTCTGAATCTATTCTGTGAGATCTAAATTTAATAGATGCATGGACATTATGAATATTTATGTTAAATACATATCTGAAAAATAAGCTGATAATTTATTTTTATTAATAATGGTTTCTTCTTTTTTTAATGATTCCTTTAAAAACCTGAATTTTAAGTTCTGTACTTGTCTGGTAATAAAGTGTACACTTACGAAAGTGTAAAGAGTATTACAGATTGAGAAAATAACTTCTAGGTTCTATTTGTTAAAAATCCCATAAACATATAAGCTTACTGTCAGATTTTCCTACAGATATTCTTGCCCATCTATAAATAATATAAATTTATTATCTATATTTCTGTAAATATAAAATTTTAAAAAGTTCTCTCAATATCTGGTAACGCATTCTAACTGGGACTATTGAAATAGTAAGTTCATTGCATATCTAAATAATAACTACTATGATTATAATTATTCTGAATAATAATTTCTATAAATATCTAATCAGTTCAGTTTACATTTGAATAACAAGGTCCAGTGTAGTTTAAGAATAATTATTTGTTGAATCTCCTGATGCCTCACAATACAAACTAGAAAAAGCAAGTTTAGGATTTTTTTTTCTGCATTTCTTTCCTTGTCTTTTAAAGCAGAATTTAATGAAAGATTAACTTTTTAAGCAAACTTTTTACTTTTTAATTTTTTTTTTTTTATTTCCTTTTTTTTCTTTAATTAAATTTTGTTTTAAATGACACACATTAAGGTTTGCATTTTTCTAATTTAGAAAAATTTGATTTCTCTGTGATAAAACAACTTATAGTTGGGATGCCAACTTTCATAATAAGATCTAAAAGTATTTGTTCTAAAGACAGCTATAGTATTTGATTTATTTTAAGTTTCTTTAGCGTGTTTATGTGATTTTGTAGACTTGGGTATTGGTAGTTTTTGGCCTTCATGGGTTCTGTTGCAAACATCAGAAAATCACTTTTTGTATTATTTATCTCTCTGTAAAATCTCAGGTTTCTAAGATAAATAACTTCTAATAATATACTTATTATACTTATAATTTACCAGCAATTTTCACACTCTGTCCTTAGCTATCTAAGTAAAGGTCGGATATGTACCAAAATCAATAGGGAGTTCCTTTGTAACAACCTACATCTACCTCTGAAATTATATCGTCCTAGGATGTAGAGTTTATGAGTTGATGTCGATCACAGACCGACAGACATAAGTATTGGACTCAATATTTTAAAACATTTTTTTATTCTAATTCTTTTGATGTACAAACGTTAGACCAAATCTCTAAAATTCTGTGGTAGCAGATTTAAGAAACTTACAGGAAATTTTCATCCGCGAACTGTTTCTTATTTCTGTATTTGATTTCCAGCAAATTCTTAATGAAGGCGAACGTCTTTAAGTAGTTATAAATATAAAGACCAGAAAGAAAATATCTTAACTTAATAATATCAAATTTCAAAGCGAATACAGCAAAAGGTGTTCATTAAAGAATAAGAATAATGTTCCTTTGATAATCCGAAAAAAAAAAGTGCTGTTAATAGAATTATAAGATTCCCCAGCAAACTGAATATCGCCTTACATAGTTATAAATACCGTATGTCTTTAATTTTCCGATTAAAATAATAATGTTCTTATTGTACATTAAAATGAATATTGTTATGAATTTGAATTTTAAAACATAAGATGTCAAATGAGATTAATTTAAGAATAGTTTTCGTTTAGGGAAGTCTGTTAGCACAGGACATGAAGTGCTTTTCTTTGGTTGGAAGATGGGAATCTGGATTTCTTTTTTGTGGTTGGTGATATTTTAGAGGTAATATTTTAGTTATATTTTAAACTTTTAAATAACATTTTTGAATTTTTTTTTATGTCATAAATGTATGCGTGTATTAAAGATTTTTACACCATTTTTTTTTTTAATTAACGGTGAAAGTATATTTATAACTAACGCACTTTAACTATTAGTTTTAATAGTCATTAGTTAACGAAACCATTTAGAAACTTAAGTTCCTATGCAAATGAGAGCAAATAGAAAGTCTATAAATCTTTATTGCTGCTTATTTTGTTTAACAGCAAAATTAAAAATAATGTAATTACTTACAACGGTAATATGAAAAGCAGTCATAGACCTAATATTGATAGTTTTTATTGCAAGGATTACGAGGGTTCCTCCAATTGACACAGATCAGAGATGTCTTAGCTTCTAAGATGCTTTTCTCTTCAAGGTTAAAATAAAATATAAACTCTTTCTAAAAATTCTCTGTTATTTATCTTCATAAATTTCAAATACATCAAAATATATTTATTTATTTCATCAACGTATTATATACAGTCCGTTAAGTTAAAGAAAGTTAATTATGCTTATCCATTATCTAGAAAGTTAGAGTTAAATTTGGCTAGTTAAATAGTTTAAATTTATTAAGATATACGCATACATATATATTCTTTTTACATTCCAATTCTTACTATATGTTTTGTAACGAATTCGTGCTATGTTATTACCAATATCTTAACTACATACATTTGCAAAGAATAAATTGATGATTATTACAGTTAAGCCTAAATCTAATTCAATAACTGTTATTTTATTTAAACCAGTTTCTCTTTTTACTACAGATTTTAGTGTCGTGTAATTACGTAAGGAACACGTTTTTAATGCTTTGATTATAATGATATAAGCATATCGTGAAATATGTTATGTCTATAAGAGAAGAAGATATGTAATTACTGTAGATAGTTAAAGAATTGGAAGACTGCAATTTAATATCGTAACCGCACAACAACATTGTCATTATTAGACAAGTGTTTCCCTCTATATTTATCTTTGTATTTGACCTCATCTTTCTAGGTTAAAAAAATACCAATAAACAAAGAGTTACAGCGAAGGGAGACAATGTGAAGGTTTTGTTGACATTGGCCATTTGATGATCGAAGATACAATCTTCTTCGTCGATCTGATATTCCTCTGTTATCTGTCCCTTTTGGGAACCCACATATTAATCCTGTGAGTGACCTGATAAAAAACCCAGACCTTATATCAACCTTTTCCAAACGTCGCCTAAGGCAGACAGCAGAGAAATTGCTTTTAGATGCGATTCTGATCTTAATAATTGATGACCAAAGTAAATGAGTTAAAATCACATTGTCGTTTGATAAAAAAATAGAAGACGAGTGTAGGTTAGACTGAACGTCAACACCCTTTCACACGAAGATTCGACCTCACTTACAAAATAACTCAGGTAAAGTTTTTCTGCAACAAGTAAGGAAGACATGGAAGTAATTGTTGTTCAAAGGTTGCGACGCTCTATGGGTAATTTCGTTTCCACTTCCCACAATGGAAATCTGTTACGTTTTATGCATTTCAACCGTTCCCAATGTTGACTACATTGCAACCGTTCCCAGTAGAACATGAAATTTTTGAAAGAATGTAACTACTATTTTCTTAAAAAGTTGACCTTATATTGATCAAAGATATTTACGAATGTGATATTGGTTGAAAATCAAGAAGAGAAAATCTAAAAAGAAGTAAAAAGTGTTTATACCAATTATAATACAGAAAATCATATAAAAGAATCTAAGCACACCCTCAATTTGAATGAACTCATAATATTTGGCACCAAGAAAGATACATGTTTGAGAAAATTCCTGGATCCTTACCCTTACCTTACTTCATGATTGGTAAAATATACAAATTTCTGTTAACAGTGCATCTATTTATGAATTGACTCGAAACTTTTTGGATTTAATAAAGATTTATTTTTTCCTCCGGGCCCTCATTCCAATGATGCTGATGAGCCGTGTACAAACCTAAAATTATTTAATAAACTTGTCTTCTTCTTACTGGTTGGAATGATAAGATAACTGTTTATCATTACTGGTTACTAACAACCGTCTCCTATTTAACAGGATCTTCGTTAGTTCTCTGTCACCTGATGAAGAGCTCTGTAAGGAGCTTGAAACTAGTATTTTAACTGTTTTGTGATTTTTAGTTTGTGTTCCGTTTTAGAGTTTCTCTTATTGATTGTTGACCTCATAAGTCCGTTGTTTTTTGTTTTTGTTTTTTTAAAGTCGAAAAAACCCATAAAAAAAAGAAAGGTTTACGCTTACATTTAAACTGTAACATCTGCTAAAGACAAACGGTAGAATTTTTCATTTTCTAAAAACAAAAATAATAAATCCGCATTATGTACGTTGTTTAAATCAGATTCATTTAAATCCTATGAAAGCCCGCGGAATTAGTGGACGAGTTAAAAGGATTGATATTCGTTGAGTTCACTGATACGGCTCTAATGCTTTTCTATGGGAAGTTTTGCCTTCACGCTCTGATATCTCGACAGAGAAAATATTTCAAATACAAATCCTATCTTGTCCTTAAATATGCCTACTAAGTTTCAAGAAGATCCATCCAGAGGTTCAAAAGTTGTTAGGAACACACACACACGAACGCACGGACTGAGTGATTTGGCTAGCCACTTCGCTAAGAAAGGAGACTAATTAGCGATATCAGCTATATTATTTTGAATTATCGATGTAGAGCGAATGGTTAATTTTGTGTTCTTGTCTTATTGTACTGGCCATTATACTTGCGTGGCAGTTAGCTATTACATGGGACTCTCCGTTTCGTCTAGTATCTGTAACACAGCTTAATATGCATTAGAAAGAAGAAAAGGATTGAAACAGACATGGTTTAAAATGCAGTTCGCGCTTCTATCCATTGCCTATAAAGTCAAAAACTTTGATCTTACAAACCTAAAGATAGAAGGCAACATTCCTATTGGCTTTGGTGCACATTGGTAAGAAGCTGTGGTTCAAATACGTTGTTACTCTTTTGTCAATGAACATTTTTTTAATTTTATTTTATACGTTTTCATTTGCTTTTTTTTAAAAAAGTTGCCGCTAGAACTATGTATGTTTTTTAAAATCCATATTTCGATTTATCATCTGTTGTGATTGCAATTGGTCTAGTTGTTACGTAATCTGTAGATGCTTCTTTGACCTTGTGCTTACCATTTATTTCAAGGCATTCATTATTACTAAAGAATCTGTATTTCGTAAAACTCTTATACGTTTGAATGAGATACTCAGTGGAAAGTCTTTCCTTGCTCAGGAAATGTCATTCTTACGAATTAGCACCCAATTGCACCAATGCAATTGTCTGTACTAACCATCAAACCTAACAACCAAATCTTAGCAAATAAAAATATATTACTTAATATACATATTTTTTTTCTTTTTGTCTTAATATTTCATTGAATTGCAATTTTAACGTGTGTGAGTAAATTGATAATAAAGTAAAAAAGCCAACACACATAATAATGATTAAAAAAACATTTAAAACTTTAAAAAATACAACATGTTTCGGGTGTATCCAGTGTATAAATTCCATTGTAATCTGTGATTAATTCACTCGTTAATGGGTAGCGCGCTACCCGAAACATGTTGTATTTTTTAAAGTGTTTAAATGTTTTTTTTAATCATTATTATGTGTGTTGGCTTTTTTACTTTATTATTCTTAATATTTCATGTAATTGGAAAATCGAACCAGTACTGTTCTAAACACAATTTTTATTTTTATACTCTTCTCTATAGTATTTATGCACAAGCTTATTCATTGGAGTCTTTGAATATACAAGAAATAATATACGTTTGTGGAAAATTAGAAAATAAGTATGTGTATGTTTGCATAAATGTAGGTTTATATTTATATATATTTAAGTATTTAAATACTTGTGAGAAATGTAAGTATTTAAATGTTATAATGAGAATTATGTGAATAAGTAGGTTGTTTTATGTAGATATTATATCAGACTGTTATAACTTACAGTAGAACTCCAATTATCCGGATTAGTTGTAGATTAGCATGATCAGGATATGCAGAAATCGGAATGTACAAATGGGTCATAAGTGAAAATCACTCTAGAAACTTGTTATTATGAAACTGCATGTATTAAAAGAACAAAAGCTACAAATATCTAAACACAAAAAAATTTTTTTAAAAAAGCCTAAAAGTTAAAAGTACGTACCTGTATTTAAACATAAAAAGAATTTTTTTAAAGTTTTATTAATTTATTTTTTCCTGAAAATCTATCCGGACAATTGGCAATCCCGATATGGCGTTCGGATAATTGGAGTTCTTGAAAATAAAAACTTCCTACCAGGGTGAGTATCCGCCAGTAGAACTATAACGCATGAAGTTGTAAGATAATGAAGTACATACAGCTATTTCTCTTTCTTTTAATTGCTTAGCCCTCAATTACAAATAGACCTTTACATTTTCAGAATTGGTAAAATCTGCTTAAGATTTAACTTATACTGATACTGAATTATTTTATTTGCAGTTTTTCAAATATTTATAAAAAGTAACCAAACAGGTAATGATGCTCTAATTCGATGGATTAGTGGTTTTTTTTTTTGTAAAGGAAATTAAAGTATTTCAGTAGTTTGTAGTATTTCATTGTAACATAGTTTTACATAAGCAGCAGAGTTTTATATCAGAAACTTTTCTGGTATGATCAGATCTCTGAGTTTACAGTTTTTCAGCCTTTTTACTAACCTCTTTTAACATCGCATCTGCATAATGTTTTTTATAGTATTACTTCGTGTTTACTATAAAAACAGTAATTGATCTTAAGGATTGGTGAATATGAAGGACTACCATTCTTACCATAGTCTTGTATCAACTACTCGATATTGATTTAAAATTACTAATTCTTAATTTCATAGTAAACTAGCCACTCTATCCGGTGCTGCCTTTAAAATTGAAAGTTTTATCCCCTTTATTCCCTTCCATTGCTCCAAGATCTACTCGAATAATCGAGAAAAAAAGTCTAGTGATAACATACTTTAAATGAAAAATTCAAAACAATGTGTACCTTATGGCACTTGTAGGATTCTAGGCAGTGATTGTACGAATTCTGGCCACAATAGATCAAAGGCACATACAGAAGTTTTTGATTTTGCTTACTAAATAAATAGAGAAATATATAATTTGGCTGCACATGAATAACCATTTATACAAATATAAGTAAACAGAAAGTCAACAGATACATAAATAACAATAACAGTAATAACTTATGTAATGATGATAATAAGAATAACAATTTTTTTTATGAAATCCTCTTTAAAGTTGTTGTTACTTCGGAAGTGATGCTTACATAAGAGGATCTTCCTTCTTAATATACAAACCTACATTTTTTGTTGTTTTGTTGTTGATATTCCGGAAAAACCGCGGGCTATCGAGACGGCGAAAGTTTCTCAGAGCGAATCACATCAACGTTCCTCTCACCTGCTTAGTAACGGAATTGCCCCCAAGCGCTTCGACTGTATGTGATTGCAGGAATGAAAGAGAAAAGAGCATTTTTCAAGGGTTATATAATCTGATTCTCCCAATCTGATTCGATGATAGGAAATATATTTCAGAAAATGATGGCAAACTTGTGGAATTACGTCAGGCCAGACACGTTGCGTAAGGGAAAAAAAAAAGCCTAGCTAATTGCACAACAACGCATATTCCAGCAACAGCAGGATTCTGGTCGTGATGTGAAAACATGATTTCCAGTGTTATTTGGCAAATGATTGTCCTTCTAATTCTATATTCGCTGTTCTTTTGTATTATGTGGTTCATCTTTGCAGTGTAGAAACGTGAAATCACTTCTCAGAATTAATACGTATTTTCTTCTTAAAGTAGGCCTAATTGATCTACGGAATTTCCAATGATTTTATATGGAATCCCATGAAAGACTGGAATGCAAATTACTTAATTTAGGCTTAAGTTGAAATATGTTTTATAATATCAATTTCAGTACTAGTTTTCTCCCTTTGTTTTTTTCTCTTAAGATGTATTAGTCTAGTGTATTTGTAGGAGTGATCATCGAAGGTCCATCCGAAATGATTAATTCGATTTGATAAAATTTGATGTTTAGTGACTTATCGTCAATTTAATATTATTAAATTAACAATTATTACATCTGAAATCTCTGCAAAAAAGATTAAAACAACGCCAAACAAATTATAAAAATAAGGACCAAAACAAATCTACAGTATATCAACATACTATAACAACTTCCCACACTCCTAATTTTGAGCAAATTCAAGTATTAAACCGTGTCAATTCTACTTTATCCCTTACCTTGCTGGAGTCTTGGCACATCTCCAATTCCCCCACAAATTAACGGCGGATTGTCTAATAACATCATCAAAAACTATTTAAAACCTGACATTCCTTCCAATATTATAGTTGAAAATAACCTGCCGGCAGGTTGAAACGTTCTTTTTAAGCACAATTACAAAAGTAATTTTAGTATTCATACATTTTATAGGGATCTCTCCGATTCTTTGGAATTATTATATCTGTTTAGTAGTAGCTACTACAAGGCGTTCTATGTTCCATAATAAGCTTATGAATTGGAGGGATTCGAACAAAGAAATCTTAAGGTTGGGGCCAGACCGAAGCTCCAACGCATACCATGGCACATGTGGAGAGATATTGGGATGCTTTGGAATTGATGTGTACAAGCGGTGGCGAACGCACGCCAATGTATTCCAACGGTTACCACGGCGATTAGCGTTGGCCTGCGTTCGACCGGTGTGGACGAGTTAAAACGTTTCAGTCGTTGGCAAGTATTCTCTGGTGTTGGATGTATTGTTTATTTCTTGTGTCGATATGGAATGAGACGATGAGTTGGGTTTCAAACTAATTGAACTACACCGGGACAATCCTATATTATGGGATCCCACCTATTATAAACTCTCAAAAAAGAAGATAGATATTTGGCAGAGTATTGCAGTTGAACTCCGAAGCTATCCAGCAAATTAATTGTATTGTAGGCACTTCTATTTTTGTGTGGTGTTGTCATCCACCAGCGTCTCGGTTTACGTTTCTTCTATTTTTTCCGAACTAAAGAATTCACAACTAAAAATCCGGCACTTGCACATAATTCATCATCAGTTGACGCCATTACGACAAGATCAATTCAATATCTTGCTGCGTAAAATGACCGAACCACAACCAACGGTTTCCAATTCAAAATTAAATCCGATGTGGACGACAACATTTTATCAACATCACAATCCTTTCCAATCGTTTCCAACCCTAACACCACCAAACGCATTCGGCAGCGTTGGCGTTCGTTTGCATTGGAACTTGGTCTGGCCCCACCTTAAGACGAACCATGCACGTCTATGATTAAGACAGCTCAAAAACTACTTATCCTACAAAACTGAAATTTTGCTAGAAGTTTTTTACGTTTTTATAAAGAAGATTCCAATTGATTTGATTGTTGTCGTATCGATAGATGAGAAGTTATGGAACAAAAATAGTCAAATTAACGTGTTTAATCTCAACCAATTAATTTAAATTGATTATTATAGATTATCTCGGAAGAAAAATGCTAATGTCAAAAAAATAGACTTTGAAAAAAATGTTTACTTTTGAATTATATTTGTGTAACAGAACAGTAGAAATTTTCCTTTTTGGGGGGGAAAAATTAATTCAATCTTCCATTATTTACTTAAAATTGTTTGAATGTGATTAATTTTAATCAATCGCGTGCAAATTCAAAGAATAGTAAAATGGATTAATATTCAGAGTTAGGGGAATGGATTAATATTCCAATGCTTATTAATACAAGGACCCACTCGCAAAAGATTTCAAATAGGAAAGTTTTTAGATCGTTTTTAGTCCTTAAATATGCATAGCAAGTTACGAGAAGATCTAACCAGCGCTCCAAAAGTTATTAAAGATACCCACACACACACAGACTGACAGACTGTTTTGATAAGCCTGACTTTCTTAGGAAATATTGTTAAAAGTAAACAATTCGGCAAAAGCTATTTTTTTTTTCTTTCTTAAACCACGTGAAATGTTTTTTTTGTGGTCAACCATGAATCCCGCATTTCATTCCCTAAAAAAAGTTATTTCGTGGAGGACGAATTTTTTTTTTAATTTTTAGCCTAACTTCATACAAAAAAGTGTATGTATCTTTATCTAATTGCGTTTGAACCACTGCATTTGTTAGAATTTACCTTAGCAGTCTATTTGAATTTTTTCCGTGTAGATCTCTGTGGAAAAATTTAGGCGTGAAGGTCATCAGAAAAACATTAGAAGGAAAACAATATAAAAATTTAACAATTCAAATTAATCCGTTTAATAATCCACGGTATTTGCGCTTACTTTGATGATTGCAATAAATTGGTTCAAGATTTCAATGATTAGAAGGATAAGAAGTAAATTGCTGACCATATTCGTTCATGAAACTCTTTTGTTGATATAAACAAAGTTAAAGTATCCTACTACAGGTCCTTGTGACCTTTGGGGTCGCTGGATTAAGGCTCCCAGCGTTTCGTGACCAACGAGATGAAGTTGAGATCAGGTGGTCAGCCCAACGCCCACCAGCCTTAATCCCGAAAAATACACCCGAACCGTTCTTCAGAGGGCGAGATGACCTTAGGATCTGTCTGGAGGAGAATTCAGAATGGAAAAAATGTCCAACCTCCGCCGGGGATGCAACCGGCTCTTTCAGCCTCAAATCAAGCGTATTACCACTTATCCACTTGGTCCACAAACATGATACAAATCAATTTGCAAAGATAACAGTGAATTCAAACGTATTTTTTTTTTGTAATGCTATTCATTTATTGAAAACTCTTTGTAATTTAGTATCAAATCAAATTTAACGTGCGTTTAACTCGTTGTAATTTAAACTATAACATTTCTTGTAATTTATCCCAGAATGATTTTTTAACACAGCAACATATGTAAGCCATAGGTGAGAACTTAGCTACTTGGGATGTAGAAATGTTTCCTCGATATCTGCCTTTGTATTTTTGACGACAGTGTTCCAAACATTGGTTTTTGTCTCCTATCGCCAAACCCCAGTGGTCGCCATTTTGTTTCTTGGGGATACATCTCTGCTCTTCCAAATCTGAACAATGGATCACTTGAGTCAATAAAATAACCAATAATAATCGGATCATCGCAGAATCTAAATAAGGAGAGATGTATTTAGAATATTGCTTTTTTTCTTTGTAATTTCAAATTAGTACGATGATGACATTAAAATGCGATTTATTAATTTATGAGTTATGAAATTTAGCTTTAATGATTGTAGATTTTCAAGGGCACAGTTCCAAACTATTTTAAAAACCTTAAATATAAAGGTCAAGAACTTACTTGTCTACTTACCATTGCTTTTATATTGTTAAAAAGCGTCATTATATGGTTGGTATAAACTTTATAAATTGTAGATTTCGTAAATGTAAATTAGAATATTATTCACTAGCTACATGTGATACCATTTCATATTAATACGCAGAAGCTCGGTTATGACGCGATATTTCGGATCCAAGATCTCGAAGATCGCGATATAACCGCGAAATAACCGAACTTTTATTACTTCGCGACGTCAAATGTCGTATATCGCACCCTATTATCACCCACACGATTCCAAATCGATTTAAAATGGTCATTTCGCGATTACCTACATCATTCAGAGCTATGTGAGAGAATTTTATATTTATAAATGCATAAATCAATAACTTTTCAACACTTTGGTCGGTTATATTAGCCAAAATCGATTTGGCGCCGCCATCTTGGCATCTTGTACAAACGACGAGTCACGTGGATCGAAACTAGGTATTCATATGCCTATTAGCTTATATGGGCCTCTTTACTGGTTATCATTGGTAGAAAAATAGATCTCGATATTCATTTTGGTAAACGAAAAAGTCCGCGATTCCGGTATTTTTTTAAAAAATATATTGTATTTGACGCATTTTCGTGACATTAGGATGGGTATAGAGTCTCAATTACTGTAAATAATAAGGAAACAAGCCTATTAATTTACATCTTTGATTTGATTTTAGGCGAAAAAACGGTAAATTTTGCAATTTTACAATTATACACCTTTTCCAAAATAGAAGGGGTCCAAGACCAAATCGCATTATATCCGAATTAGCGATATAAACAACCACGTTATAACCGAGCTTCGGTGTATTTATTTCTACAGGAAACTATTAAAAATCTTAATGAAGGTAAGTACGCAGAAAGCGCAGTAGTTTCCAAACACACCTTATCAATTGGAATCTGGGACAGCTGGTTGGTATTGTTAGGACTTTCAGCCAGAATTATCCATGGATGATCAACTTTGAAGGCGTGAGAGGCTTTGGATCTTGCTTCCGTCAATGCCTTCAGAGTTGGTCGTGTATGGGGTGAATCTGACTGATGAGTTCTTACAATAGCGAAACAGCTGTCCCAGATGCCTAATGATGATAACTCAAGTTGATTGGAAATATTGTGTATTCTGAGTATTTATTAATTTTATTTTATTTTTAATTTTCATTCACATATTAAAAAATCTATTTCTGCTGTTATACATTTGTAATTAAGAAAAAAAAAACAGCAATGTGTTTATTTTTAGAAATACAATATTGTTTTAAAGAATAAAATGTAAACGTCAGTAAAAATTACGCATACTACTGCCATTATAGCGTGCATTCAATTAATTAAAAAAATTGATTATTTTACACTCGTACACTATTTATTTTATATTTCACTTCAGTCCAGCCACATGAAACAATATGTAACAAATCCAGTACTGTCAATTGGAAATTGCACAGTGTCGTACAAACAACTCATACTATATTCATTTATATCTTTTAAAGATATAAATTTTAAATTTATATATTCTCATCATGCTAGAGTTGTTAAATTAATCTCGTTCATTTTATTATTTTAAAAGGCGAATTAATTATATTAATTTTTCTAAATTAATAAGAAATAAATTTCAAGTTTCGAATTTTTATTCCTATATTCCTTTTCAAATGGCGCAGGATAAACGGATCATTCTAATATCAGTGCTGCCATCTTCTGACTAAACGAGAAACTAACTTCACATATATTTGTTTACTTTATTAAAATATTCATTTTTTTCATTATATTTTTTGGCATTGCATTTAAGTCTATAGAAACTATCTTTTTTTTTCCTTAAAAGATGTAGTTTATAAAATATAAACCTAGAATTTTGAGTTTTAATTCTAAAACGTTATTTTTCAGTGTTGTGTGGGATAAGAATTATTACTATATGGTAAATAAATACTTTCCTTATGTAAATAAATCTTTAATTATTTTGATGAAACCACAGTATTATAATCTACATTACTAAAATCTTTTTATTTCTCTGTCTGTCCTGCGCAATTGTTAATTATTAGTTTCCCCTTACTGAGAAAATCAAATTATAAAATTTACTTTTCTTTTTTTTTTTTTTTTTTTGTCTTTTTCGCGTTGCATGGGATTTGAACCGAGGACCTTCGTCCTCGCAGTCAGGAACACTAACCATTGGACTACTGCTGGTCCCCAATATCCAATCCTACTTTTATTCTGTTTGTCGCGCGCTATCAAATAATGAGTTCATTCAAAAAGGAATAAAATATCACTATTTGCCATAACCGCTTGGAATCGATTCTTCTTGGATTATCTCATACTTACCGGGGGGAGACAGGAGGATGGCGTAGTTTTATTTAACATCCCATAGAATATTTGTGAGGGAAAAGGTTAAAACAAAAAAAGGAAAAGCAAGTGAAAGATGGTATTTAGCATATCATTTCTTCCGGCCGTGATCAAGAACCCTGATTAAGAGGAGGGCGCGGACTTTTCAGAAGTTCTATTCGTCCGTCGTTATCTCTGTAGTCTATATGTCATACAGACGTGAGTGATGCTTTATTGGAAAGCTCATGACTTGTGAAGGTGGGGAAAAACACGAGTTCCGGTCTGCGGTCACTTCCGTTTCACAAGAGCGGAAGTGGCCGAAATGTAACATCGTAACACTTCTACAGCTCTAAATACAAGTCGGACAGACATGAGCGATATGTAATTGGAACCTTTAGGACTTCGTAGAATTGGGCAAGAATACGAGTTCCGGAATGACTTCATTGTCCCACAGGAAGTGGCCGAAAATGGAATATATACGGGGTCACTATGTACAATACGAAACCAGTTTTTTTCGTTGTTTTATAAATAAACTGTGAATGCGAAGGTGAAAAGTTTGGGAGCCACTGTTATAAAGGCTATTACACAACCACAAGAGCGATTGATAGTAAGACAAATTTTCAGATAAAAATAAAGCTTTAAATTTTAAAGAATATAAAATATAAAATTAAAAAAAAAATACCTGTAATAAAGAGAACTGTAATAAATAACTGTAATAAAAGATTGAATTATACTTCGATAAACGTTCAAATTTCATAGATTAGAATTTTTCTCTTCAAATAATTCTGATAGATTCCCTTTTTCTTCACTCAGAACAGTAAAACTTTATAAATATTTCATTTTATAATCTTAATTCAATTGTTTGAGCTCAAATATTAGAATCAAATATCACATTCCAATAAACAGGATGTTAAGATCAGTTTAAGAAATGAAGATTAAGAAAAACAAGGTTTGTTAACACTTAACAGGTTCTTTAAAATAAATAAAATCAAAAATTTGTTGTAATGTAGATTTTCTTATCGGTGTTTATTATTGTTACTATTTTATTTCAGAAATCTTGGTAGTATTAGCGATTCTATTTTAAATAACATCGCTAATAAAACAAGTTAGTTCAATCAACCCCATACAATTGTCAATCTATGAGACGCTTGCGTTGTTCAAATTGTTGCTGCAATTAATTGGCGCGCAAAACTCATTTAGTCAAGCTGTTGTAATTCACTTTCATTCTAACAGCTTCAGAACAGTGGTTTCCAAACTTTTCTCCTTCGCTTTCACAGTTTATAATTAATTGGCGCGCAAAACTCATTTAATCAAGCCGTTATAATTCAAGAGATTCAAGTACAATTTCAAGTGATGCCCGCATTGAGTTGATTTACCCATTTTGCACCATTTGAGTCGACACTGAGTAACTAGCCATATTGAATTGTTCTCAAGATACTCTTAATAACTTTTTCCATTAAAAAAAGTTCTCTAAATATTAAAAAACGTAATGTTTTTGTCGTTAAAAAAAAAATAATTCTAAAAATGGTACGTTTCGGCTGCTTCGATTTTCAATGTTTTGATAAGACTGATAAGGTCGATTTGAATAGTTTTTAACCCCGTGATTGGATATTTCATTATTCATTGTATGGGGGGGGAGTGGATAATATGTCATGATTCCCTAAGGATTAGTGAGAAAATTGAGTTGTTCTCAGCATAGTCCGTTTAGTATAGATTTTTGTCAAATTTCCACTATTTTTCTGATCCGGTCAAAGGCCATCTAAAACCGGAATTTATCCTCAATCTCCAGGCCTTGGCGAGTCCCACGAGGTGTGATTCATAGGGCTCCGAATCCCGATTTCGCCTGTGGATGGTGAATACACACATAGTCACGCGTGGATCCTAACAGTCTCTCCCTAAGAAATGAAAATTTTTTGAGTTAATAGCTTTTTCGCCTTAGACTATCTTCTGTACTATCCAATGCTTATCGGATAGAGTTACTACAGTGTTAAGCAGTCAAAAACCAGACGATGGTAAAATACAAAATTTCTATGGTTGCGAAACAAAATTCTTATGAGGAGAGGTATTCATTATATTGTTATGCTGCTTGTAAATTTTACTGGAACATACAGAAAATAATATCTCAAGCTAAAACAAAATTTAGCTGGAGTGCTAATTTTCGAATACCCTCTTGCTAAGAACACAGAAAAGGATTCAAAGAAAAATTGTTGTAGAAATTTAACGTGTGTAAAAGTAATTCGACCATTCTGCGATCACCGGACAATTTTCATTATTGTTTATTTTTATAAATTTTTAAACCTATTATTTATTCGTTCATTACTTAAAAAACTTATTATAGACTAATATTTCAGTTTCTATAGAGATGATTAGCAATATAATCCAAATATAATAGTTGTTTTAAACACTTGATTACTATCACAAATCATAATTATTATATTTAATGATTTTTCAGCTTGCACAGATAGTTTCTACTGCAAAATAACGTACACCGACTACATTCGATTTGAAAGAATCTACGATTGAGCATAAATATTTCCTAGCTTTTACGAGAGTCCAAAAAATGTTACAAATGTAAGGAGTGGTGCCGAAAAAAAACCGTTGACATCTTCCCCATGACACCTTTTCCTAAGAGTTCAATGTTTATTTAACCCCACTTACACTGACTTAGCAAAATCTGAGTTTTCGGGATCTTCGTTTCATTGCCCAATTTACAATTTAAATGCATGGCTGACAAAAACAAATCAAATACAGTCGGACCTCTATTTAACGAACCTCTATTTTGCGAATTTCTCTATTTTACGAACTTTTCTTTGGAACCAACAACATTTTGCTAATTTCTTCGTAAAATAACCTCCAAATAGCGAAGTGCATTTTCTATTTAACGAACTTTTTCGAGGATATAGCTGAGGGAAAAAGTAGAAATTAACGATGATGTGCTGATTGACAATGATCTTTCACTTGATTTTGAAGTTGAGACCTCGGAAACACTAACTGAATGGGATATTTTGGACAGTGTGAAAAATAAAAATAATACAGCAATGAATTGCGATGAAGATGATGAAAATGGAAATGATCATGATGCAGAAATCAAAAAACCTTCGTATGATGAAATGCTAAAATCATTTGAAACAATCCGAAGCGGATTAATTTGAAGAAAATACTGAAGGGGTTTTTGGTGCATTGCAAAGAAGCAAAACATACTATGAGCGAAAACACTTTTTCAAAACAAAAAACTCAGACAAAATTAACAGACTTTATTAATAAAATTTAAGTGTGGTAATGTATGCTTTACGTCATTAAAATTATTACTATTTTAATAATATTTAATGTTTATATATTTAAATCTGCTTATGTAGTTTAAAGTAATTTTAAAAGGTGAATCTCTATTTAACGAATTTTCCATATAACGAACTTTTTTTCGGGAGTTAGCGACTTCGTTAAATAGAGGTCCGACTGTACGTTTAGTTCTGAAACTTTTTCTAGAAACTTCAGAATATCTGCGTGGTATGAGAGCAAAAAAAGTTGCTAAAAAGGAAAACCAAACCAAAAACCATTAATCATTAAAAAAAAACAAAAAAAAACAGTTCTCTAAGTTTTATGTTGATTGTTTTTGGCCCACAAATCGTTATTTTCAGGTCCGATTTTCATCCAAATTACTAGGGCTCTTTCTTATAAGAATCTAGACTATCTACAAAAGTTTCAGCAGTAGGGCAGATGGTTTTTGCGTTATCTGAATCACTGGCGAACAATGAACATTGTCCATTTATGGGACAATGTATTTTGGGCAACATTTTACCTGTTAATCAGATATGTCCCAAAATGAATAGTAGTATTTGCTGCTAGTAACTTAAATCTACCTCTAAAATTTCAGCTTCTGAGGATAAATAGTTTATAAGTTATCGTGTTCGAAGATGGACGGACAACGAATACAACAAGCCGGTTTCATTCATTTAAAAAAAAAAAATATACTAACCTTTTTTTTCTTTCCAATGTCATTAATAATAGACAAAACCTATAATATTTTAATATATCTAACTATCATGTAAATATAAAAATTTAGTATCATACTATAAAAAATTCTATATGATTTAAAAAAAGATGAGCCATCTTGAGTTAAGGTGGTTCTGTTAATTTTTTTTTACATTTGTGAAACATGTAAAAGTCAATATAAATTTTTAGCAAAATTTTTAAGTCAAATTGCACTTGACTATAAAGCATACAAATAAAGAGAAATTACAGAGATTATTACAGCGTCAGGAAAATAGACTATAGTACAGATGCTGGAATCTGAATTAAGATTTATAACTGCCAAAAACTTATAAAATATCAAAATAGTTCTTTCTTTTGTCAACAGGTGTCAGCATAAGTGTATTACTCAGCAATTTTAAATTTAAAAAAGGTCAGACTATTAATTGTTAAGATTTAGCCTAGTGCATGTTCGTAATCATAAAAAGTTAAAAATGATTAAATGGTTAAAATCAAAAATAGTAAGTCAATGGTGAATATCAAAGAAAGTAATGAAAAATCAGATTTTTCTCTTTATTTTTTTATCGTCTTATTCTGAAAGTTGTCTCATTTTGGAAAGCCTTTTAAGCACGAATTATTACGAAATTGGCATCTTTCCAAAATTCTATCTTTGAATAAAGGTAGAGCCGAGAAACTTTCCTAAAGACTTCTGAAAAAAATAAGACATGCTAATTGTTGTTGCAGAGACATCTGTCGACTAAATCAAGAACTACAAATTTCTGCTAAGGCCACCCTAGATATCGCTTTCTTACGGCCTATTAGAGATAGAAAAAACACAACATTTAAATCTTTTTTATTTATTCTGGTCCCAACTTGAAGAACAGTAGATAGTCAAAATATACCATTAAATTTTCAGCTTCGTAGGATAATTGGTTGTTTATTAATCATGATAACGACGCTTTAATAGAATTCAGATATTTCTGGATTTTCCATCTCATCTTTAATTTAGTGTTTACCAAAATAAATAGAATTTATAACAATTATCCTTTTGCCATCAAAATTTCAGCCTTTTTATGTGATGATGACCTGTCAAGATCAGCCTACAGGCGTGTGACATAGTGCTTTTCTTACATGTTTAAATGACATGTTTCATTACACGTAGGATATACAGGAATAGAGTTTTAAAATATCCTAAATGTCTGATTGTTTTTCATCAAATAGTGAATGAGAATTATTTGGCTTTATTTTTAATTACATATTGGGATTTTGAATTTGTTCTCCACCAATCACCGGACAGGGAATTTTGAATTTGAAAGTTACCAGGACTGTTAGACAGGTAACTTGAGTTCACAAAGAACAGCGGAATAACATACAAAGAGGATTAAGACGAACTAGACTAGTTTTCCGACCTAACTCATCCGAGAGTGTGCTAATCACTGTAGCCTCAATCTCCTGTGTTGACCACTTTTGTTTGAGAAAGTAGAGAAGATATATTAACTCTAGAAATAAACACTTGTTGCATTTTTTTAACAAAAGAAAAGCGTCACAGGGCGCTACTCACCAAATTCTTCGTTTTCGCTCCTACTCTTTTGAGGAATTTCGCCTTACACGGATGGTAAGTGTAGACTATTTTGTCGAATGAATCGTTACAAAGCAGACACTATAAGATACAGTACACCGTAGAAAAGAAACAAACAAAAGAAATGAGAAGGAGAAAGATAAGCATCCAAAGTAGGTCCGGGATCGAAACCAAATCCCGGGGGTTCAAGCTGTTGGCCGCCCACGCCACCACTCCCCAGATTTAGAAGTTGTACAGCTGTTAAACTTTGATTATTTCGCTTTACAGTGTAAGATAGTTAATTTTATCTATTTTTTAAGGGATAATAATTTTTATAAGATTGAAGCACGGTAATTTAGAGCTCATTCATTACCAGCCCGGAATAAACAGCAATATTTCTTCACACCTGCGAAGATGAATGGAAGACGACACGAGAGACGGATGAGTCTTAATGAATTCAAATTTTCGGTCATGAATTCTGTAAGGCCAACCTCTTCACTGTCAGAAATGATTTACTACAACGTCTTCGTCATCATGTAGACGGCAACCTCTTTAATAATTGCGTAATTAGCACCTGAACTACTGTGGCTTCGAATAGTAAACAAAAAGCAATGAAGATTATTAGAAGGGGTACAGTTTTCCTGTTCAGGTTTAATGAACTGGTAGTTCATAACTTGCTAAAATTGTGAAAATGACGAGGCAAGAATAGAAATATAAAATATTTCAATAGAATTCTTTTTATCCTACTTTGCTAGGAGGCTCATCCAATCACTCAGTCTGTGTGTAAGTTGTGTGTGTGTGTGTGTGTGTGTGTGTGTGTGTGTGTGTGTGTGTGT
>JAFIDM010010028.1:15006740-15017034 GCA_023159025.1 Thereuonema tuberculata | reverse complement strand
GTGTGTGTGTGTGTGTGTGTGTGTGTGTGTGTGTGTGTGTGTGTGTGAGCTTCCCTCCAACTTTCGAACCTCCAGGTATATTTTAAGAGACGATCTCACATTTATATTTGAATGATTTTCTGTGTGTCGAGAATTTAGTATCAGAAAGTGAAAATAAATTAATCTCCCCACCCCCAAAAAAACAACAACAACATTTGAACCGAAACTATGTCAACTAAAAACTGATACTAATCAGTTTAGTAATCCACCGCTTTGATATGACTAAAATAATCAGATTTAAACAATTCTTTCATAAAAATGGAAAATTTCTATTTATTTCTATTAGACTTATATAAAAAAATACTCATCGACTTTTTTCGTTTGTGTTGTTTTTTATGTCTTTAAAAAAATTTAGAAAAATAAAAAACAAAAGAAATTTTAAAGAAAATATTTTAAGAAAAGTAAGTGTTAATTTTTTTGTAAGAACGTCTTGCTTATTTTGGAAATACATTTGAAAACCGAAAATTCATAATGAACCAATATTAGATTTGAAGAGAGTTGATGAATATTTGAAAAACTACGATATTTTCTACTACTGACTTTATTTTATTCTAGACTAGCTGTACGCGGCATGCGTTGCAATGGCTCTCAAAGAAAGAAAGTGTTTGTGTTTTAATTCTGTTTATTGAAGTGCTTTTGGATACACAATATTTTTTGTTTTTCCGTCTGGTGGAAACACGAATAAATTAAAGGTTTTCCGACGCGTCAGCAGACCATATACACCTTTCTACGTGTGAAGCTTGGATTTTCCAAATTTAGTCCACACTTGTAGCGATTGTCCCTGTGCTTTGTTGATGGTCATTCCAAATGCGAGTTGCACCGGAAACTACAAACGTTGAAACCGGAAATACAGTCATTTGTTGGAACGCTTCGCGCACCAGATATTGTAAAATGATTCTACCAATTTAGATACCTTCGCGGGCGTGCGCACAACAACTCACCAAAGTTTCATCGCAATCTGATGAGTGGTATAGGAACGCATACGGGACAAACAAACAAAGAAACATTCATTTTTATATATATTAAGGTAAATAACAACGATGTAGTTACGAATATAAATTACAATTAAAAAGATGGAGACAGTGAAACTCAAAAAGCTCCTCCATTATAGATGAACGCATCCCTTCTGGTACTTTCCATTAATTATCAACTTTCAGATTTGAAATTAGAAACTGATGAATGAAAAAGAAAACATAAAAAGCGTTGTTAAAGTGGAAGCTACAGCGCTTCTTATGGCGCTTTACTTTGATGACCTCCTAAATTTGTAAGGCTAAATTGATGAATAGAGAATAAAAATAAAGCATTGTCTATTCCCTTACGGCGCTTTATGTTCCAAAGAAGATGGTGTTAAGATAATAGAATATGGAGTAGGTCCTTAAAGAATTATCACCAAAAGATCTGTGTCCGTTGTAATAGACGTACAATGCACAAGAATAATAATAACTAAATGAAGTAAATGAAGTTTACTTTGTCGAAAAATAGAAAAAAAAAATAGTAGTTATTGCTTAGTTTCAGTGTTAATTATAATTTTGATTTAGTCAAAGATAATTAGCATCATTAATTAAAATCTGCAGAATAATAAAAATGTTTCTTGTGATGAGAAGGATGCATCCGGAAGAAAAATAAATAAAAATCATTTGACAGAAGCCAAATACTGTTTAATACACAATCGCGTGCCGGCAACAATGCACAGTCATGCGGGCTCATATTCATTCCCTGCAATCCAACTGAGAAAGAACAAAAAACAAGATGAATTGAATTAGAGTTAAATTGTTTTTCTTTGAAAAGTTTTCGGGGTGTTTTTGTTTACGCGTGGTATGTAAAAGTCTATTTCGTAATGTTCGAAGCAAAATTTATTATGGTTGACTAAGAAAAAAAAAAACTTTGCCCATTTCACAATAATATACGGGGTAATTCATAAAGTACTGGAAAGTACTGATGGTTTTCACCGCCCCATATCTTTTAAACTACTGCTCATAAAAATCTGAAACTTTTTATATAAAATCGTCAAACATATTTATGAGAGTTATATTTTCATGTTATTATTTATTCATTATTACTGAAATTCATTTTATTTGCGTTCAAACACCCCCAATAAATCGAAATTATTATCCAAAAGAATTATTCGACTGTCTCCCAAAAAAAGTCATTGTCAGAATGCATTTTCAAAAAATTACAGTTTTTTTTTTAAAATTAAAGGAATTAATGGCAAAAGTGTTTAGATTAAATTTTCCTAATTAGGTTTCTGTATCATTTGAATATTGGATCCAGACTTTAGAGTTTAAACATCATCACAACAGTTATGTAAATATATGATATATTGGGGATGTTTGAACGCAAATAAAATGAAATTTCAATAATAATGAATAAATCATAACATGAAAATATTACTCTTATATGTTTGACGATTTTATATAAAACGTTCAGATTTTTATGAGCAGTAGTTTAAAAGATATGGGGCGGTGAAAACCACCAGTACTTTTTAGTACTTTATGAATCACCCGGTATACATGAACTCTTTATTAGCATCATCGTGAAAAATTATATTGGATAATTTTTTTTTTTATTTATAAAATTAATTTATAATTTTTGAAATTACTTATCAAATCAAATTACACATTAGTCTTTATAATATTTTTCTAGCTTTCCCTTCTGCGTTATCACTACAATATACAGACTGTTCTGTTGCGGAAGAATACATCCAGAACTTGTTATCAGGATCTCCATGTTTTCCTTATTTAAATCCATTGATATGTTATTTAAATGTAATAAAGACATACTTGAATTGTCACGTGATTTGATCTCCATTTCAAAGTTCGTGATGGTCGATTGTTTCAGTGCTAGTGTATTTTCATGAATGCTTTATTTCATTGAACAATAGTAAATTCAGATACTTGTCTCTTCTTCTAATCCTCGATTTCGATTAAATAATATCAAATAGTATGGAAAATGAAAAAGAAGTTTTATTAAAATCTCAACGTAGTCAAGAGTTTATTCCGTCTGAAACCCAAGTTAATGGTAAATATTACTCAAACAAAATGAGATCATTAGATTAAGAGAAGGAAAATGAGGAAGGATTATGTATTATTTACTAGATATTACATCTAAGAGATATTGAATATGAAATATATGTTTAAAACATGCTAAATAAGAATACTTACTAATAAATTTCTCAAAAAATAATCCAGAAATAAAAAACTGATTAATTTTAATAAAATTTTGCAATTTTTATTCTTCAATATTTAACACTATAAGTAAATGTGTCCAATAGATTCTGGGTTTCTTCCTCGTTTATTTCACGTCAAGCAAGGACAGAGTCTGGCTTAAGATTTTTACAAGCGAGTTAGAGTTGAGCCTCCATCTTGTGTCGGTTAGCCTTTAACTCTGAAGTCTCTATCATCCCATAAGCCATGAAAATTAGAATGGAGTCCAACCTACCTATATTACGAACTCGTAACTTCGAAAAATGCTAATACTGTACAAGGAATAACTGAAATCACATGTACAACGTTTCGAAGAAAACAAAATAAAATACTTAAAAAATCAGAAAAATTAATTTACGAAACATTTGTAGGCAATAACGAGATCATGAAGTGGATTAGATTTTTGTGACGAAAACTAAACAAGTTTATTGATTGATTTTGTTTATTACAAAAGCTCTTTGAAGTCAAAAGACACTGTTGTAAATCACTTTCATTAATAAAAGCAGGTAATTAGTTAAAGGAATTGATTCAAATCAGATGCATAGGGAAATCGTAGTTTCAGGCTTAAGAAAAATAGTAAATCTGTTATAGGCTAAACATTCTCATTGTGTGGAGTCTAATACTGTTTATTTATTTATTTATTTATTTATTTATTTATTTATTTATTTATTTAACTAAAGAAAAGATCGTAAATTCAAATGTTAAGGCTCAGGAGGAATTGAGTTTGATCAGCGTTGGTGATTTTTCCTTGCTTATAGATGGGTGCTAGGGTTCACCCAACTATATATCAAATACGTTACGGGTTTCTTTCTCGGAAGGTAAAGGAGGTGAATGTCAATTGAGTTCCGATCTGCATTTCTCGTGAGGCTGGTGATCGCAGAAGCTTCTACCTTCTATGCCGCTCAGGATGGTGATGGTTTCACCTTTTATGTAAGAAAGAGAAACGAGGCTTCCGTCTTATTACAGTTCTAAAAAACTAAGACAGGAATATTATGAAAGAAATTAAAAACTGACATTAGTATAAAAATAGTAAAGAAATGATGAAGGAATGAAGAGGAGACAAAAGAACAGAAAAAAACAAAATAGGAAGGAATTAAACAGAAGACCCAACTCCGAATGGCTCTCAGACCACATTGCATTATCAGACTGTTTGCAATGCGCATGAGCAGCCAAGTCTCGAAAAGAGTCTTTTCTAGTTCCACAAGGCTAAGTTATTCATCGGAGAAGTTATTACATCCCGCAATTTCACTAGGAAACAGTTATTAAGGTTCTAAAGCTGTCAAAGTATTTGCAAGAAGTAGAATTTGTATCCAGTAGGTCGCAGATTGTTATAAATATGGGTCTCAATTATAAAAATTCGAATTTAATGAAAAGTTCCTGTAAGGATTGGTTAGGGATAGTGCAAAAAAAATATCTTATTTTATTTTTACTTGCAGTAATGACAATGAAATTAATTTATACAAGTAAAATGAATTTAAGATTTTATTATTAAAAAGTTTATAAATTGTCTTTTTTTTCTTATTGAATATTTGTCTTTAAGAAAGAGAAGAGGGTGCTGATCTATTGAAAGGTCTATTGACAGACGATGATGAAAAGACGATAGAAGCCGAAGGTTAGTGAATTCTGAAAGCTGTGGTTAAAAATGATGAAGTCCTGATCGTAAAATTGTAGGTTCGGTGATCCATTGGTGTAGGCATTTGACGAGGATTGAAAAAGGTAGGTTTTTTTTCCTAGTTTATTTCTTTTCCAGACCGGCCCTAGGATTCGCCGGCGATTGATTCTCCAAACTTATTCTGAGTAAGCTGGTGATCGCGGGATCCTCCACCTTCTAAGCTATCACGATGATGACGTAGGCTGATGATTTAAGGTCGAAAAACAGAGGTTTACAATGAGGGATACGAATAACAAGAAAGAAATTAAAATCTAAATTTAATATAGAAATAGAATGAGATTAAGAATGAATGTGAAGAAGAAAACAGCATAGAAAATAATAGAAAGAAATATAAGAGAGGAATTAAAAGAAAAGGCACAATTTCGGGTTACATTGATGACGATGTATGAATTCAACACTGACGAATCCCCGTATGACGAAGTAAGGAGCATTACATTAGGATATACATCCCATAAGTAAAGAATCGTGAGAAAGTTTCCGTACATGCCACAGGCGACAGTTATCAAGCATTTTGGTACCGTTCAAAAGTTGTCGACATATTCTGAAGTTGGGCCAAGGTAAAAAGAAAGTCCAGGAGATAGGATTCCTATTCCATATTATTGTACTGTGGGTGGCATTCCCAATGTCACTTTAGCTGCCCGATGCTTCCCTGCATGCAACAAAATTTTCCGCTCTTAGACTAGTTTATTGCAAACCTTGCAGGAGAGGAGAATAAATAGTAGACGGGAGTGTTGTTTCTTGTTCTGATTGTAACCTGTTTGGCAAACTGATCCAAAAGCTTTACGTGGCATAGGCAGATTTACTAGCTCTAAAAGCAGCTGTAAGAACTGAATGGAAGTTTACCCCATTGCCGAGCAATGCGGGAAAGCACTATGTCGCAATGTGACATTGGAAATGCACCCGACAGTACTTGTTCTGTTTATACATATTCTTCTTGAGGAGATGTTTCTCTGATGATTGGTTTATACATTTTGATTCTCCAAAATCTGTTTTATTACTAGTAATGATAATGGACATTTAAAATGAGCTTTGGATTTCATTATTAGGAAGTTTATAACTGTTTTGCTTGTTTTTTTCCTCATTCCAATTTTATCGTCAAGCAAGAGAAGAGGATCAGTCCAAAGCTGATTATGAACAGGCGATAGAGGCCACAGGTTAGTACATTCTGACAGGTGTGCTTAAAATTAATGAAATATTCAGTTTAAGAATTACACGGAGAAAAAAACATATATACTAACTGGTGTGCATTCACAAGATCATTAATGCTGTTTATTTTGACCTATTTCTCTAAAGCCCATTTTTCTTTTAAGAACTTTTTTTAATTTTATGAAGAAATTTTTTTTTAATTTTGTAAAAGAATAACACAATTCAAGATATGTTAGAATAACATGGTTCTTAATAGAACAAAGTAAAGCTGGCCAACTTACATGGAATTGCAGCTGGTGAGTTCACGGAATAGCCGTTGATCAGCTAACGCTATTCATGTGTATTTATATAATTTGATTATATGTAAAAGTGAAGGTAAATTCCTGAGGTTTCTTTTTAACTGATTCTACAACATTTCAGATTTTTTTTGTTAGACGAGTAATTATTTTTTGCTTCAAGAATTATTTTTACTTTTCTTATTTAAAACAAACGGAAATAAGATTTTGATTTACGAGTTTTTTTTTTTCATTATAAGGATTTTCAAACAACGAATTACGAAGAAGAGTTTGTAAACTGAGGGATCAGTTCATAATCGAAGGATTAGTTCATTATTTTTTTTTATAAATGAAGAGATAAAAACTTTGTAGCAAGGGATGGGTTTGTAAATGGCGTATTATTTATTGTATCAAATTTGTTTTTAATAATGTTGTAATTTTAATAGTAACTTGAAAGGAACAGCAAACACCCATGACTAAGATAAAAACATTTATATACATTAAGAATATATATCACTAACGGTTTCACCCAGAACAAAGTTTTTACAAGTAGTAATAATTGACAAGAAGTATGACTTTAAATACAATTGACGCGATGTAAGGGAGATCACTTGCTGCACAGGAACGACTCCTAACGGAAAATATTGGAACTGTAGGACGTCACTTCTCAAGGAAGTTGAAATGAATTCGTTGAAATGTATACAGGGTAGCAATGTGCAATGGAAACAATTGCAAAAGTGCAATGGAAACTTTTGAAGCTTTTTTTTTTCCCCGTCTCCTAAAACATGATGGATGAAGGGCAATTTTATGTTGTTCGTTGAAGCCAATACGATAAGGAAATGATGACTTGAACTTCTAGAGAGGAGGAGGAAAAAAAAAAAGAGGATGGGGGAAAATATGTGTTAATTTATTGGCTATGATGCATTTTTTGAAACTCATATTGTGAAATGATCTATTGGATATATCATTGGAATTAATTGGAATTAATAAGGAAATGGATAGATTCATTATATTTGTATAAAAAGTGATTATTTTCGTGACAAATGATGATGAGATTATCGAAATTAAATGAATGTCCGTTGTCTGCAACATGTACCGCAGTAAGCAATTGCGGTCCCAGTTACAAACAGCGACTCTGCCTCTGTGAAACACGGTTTTGTATGGGTTGTCGAGTTTCTCCTAGGCAAAAGTCTTAGTTACAACATGGTGTGTAAACGAAACCCCGAGGATTGGAATTAAAATTAAAATTAACGAAATTTAAAACGGTGTTTCTAGTGGTAGCAGTGAGAATAATACCGTATGGACGGAGGAGTTTTTTTGGGGGGAATGGGGTATGTGTAATGATGATATGGAATACCCACGTATTTCAAACAATCAGTAGGTTAATGGGCAAAGCAGGGAGACTGTAAATTTTATGTAACGATTTTGCAAAATGATGTTCAATAAATAGTGCAGGATAGAAATTGGAAAGTAAATTAGAACGTATAAGGTTTAAGTCATCTAAAAAATATTCTAATAGTTCCCATTACAAATCGTTCCTGTGCAGCAAAGGACCTCACTTTCATTGAGGCAGTTGTATTTAAAGTCATGCTTCTTGTTTATAATTATCATCACTTGTAGAACCCTGTTCTGGGCGAATCCGGTAGTGCTATGTATTTTTAATGTGTAAATTTTTTTTTTTAATCTTAGTCATGTGTGTGTTTGTTGTTTCGTTCAAGTTACTTTTGATATGTGCACACGTTAAAATATTTTAATAAAATTGTAATTTTATTGTTGTAAAATAAAAAACCTTTAAATAAGTGTACTTCTGCCTTTATGGCTTTGCAGGGTACGGAAGATTCCATTGGCTTCTGGTAATGGTTTGTGGATGTGCGAATGCAAGTGATGCCATTGAAGTACTCAGTGTATCTTTTTTACTCCCTTCAGCAGAATGTGAATTGAATCTGACTTCCCCTCAGAAGGGTTGGCTCAACGCTGTTATGTTTATAGGTATTGTATGGGATAAAAATTACAAACAGATTTTAAAATTTCACATTTGAAATATTCTCAACAGGACAGTATAATAACTTTCGTCTTGTTATCTGCAGTTAGCTAGGGTTAACCATAGTCAACCTATAGGGGAAAGTAACTCTAAATTTTTAAGTAACTACGAAGTTTTCTATTTACAATTGCTTGCAAAATTAAAAAATTATTAGAGAATTAATAATGTAATAATTACGTTTTTCCAAAACTGTTACTTTTTTTGACAAATTTGTGATTATTGGCTTTTTTAAAATTTTCACAAAAAATTAATCTTCCTTTTTCCTTTTTAGGAATGATGTTTGGAGGTTATTTAGGTGGCAGTATTTCCGATATTTATGGTCGGAAATGGTGTTTAATAGTTTCTATGATTGTTAATGGAGTATTTGGATTGATATCGAGTACAGCAAAGACATTTGACAGTTTCATTCTATTCAGACTTATCAGTGGCTTCGGGTAAGTTAAAATTCTAACCTTTATTCAATAGTTAAGTCACCTTTTTTATAAGGTACTGATTACTAAAGTTAGTATTGTTAGGTTCTGATATATTTTATCTAAGATAAGACATAATATAAGGTAGTCACTTTATTAAATCTTAAGTCATTTGTCGAAATAGCATTTTAAGTTGCATGAGCATTAGAATTAAGAATGCGTAAAAGAACTCTGAGAAAAGGTTGTCATGATGTCAGATGGGCTAGTTCCAATATTTAAAATATGGTCACCTTCCTGGGCTATTCATAGTCGTTAGATTGAGGCTCATCAAGGTTATGCCATAATTAAACAGTAGTTAGTCAGCTGCAATCCGTACATCGCAGAAGTTTTGTTGCGGAGAGATATTGAAAAGATCTCTGCAAGAAAAGTGCAAGTTACGAGGTAGGTTCATAAACAAGCAAGAAACACTGCAAAACGACAGTGAAGAATGCAGATCTTGTTGCCAATGTAGCTTGATGGACTTATGATTGATCACCCATTCTCCACCTTTTAAGCAAATTTGAATTGCTACTAGACTGTAAAAATTAGTAAAAATTTGAAATAAAATCAGCCTTCAATTTTATTAATCGAAACCTCCCGCCTAATTCAATACAAAGTCTATTACAGATCATTGTTTCTGAAACTTAGATGTACAAATACAGATGACCACGGTACAAAATTGATAACATATAATCTTGCATCATGAAATCTATTTGTTTCGCAATTAGATAATTAATGAAACCTTATTTATGACGTAATTATTGTTCCACAGAGTTGGCGGTACTGTACCTGTTGTTTGGACTTACTTCACGGAATTTCAACCACAAAAGCGTAGAGGATCAATGCTCAGTATTTTGGCTAGTTTTTGGATGATAGGAAATGTAGTTGTTGCAGGTACAATTATATTTGTTTTATGGTTAGTCACGTATTCAAAAATAATGTTGTAGAACACTTTCTAAACAGTTGTCCCATTACACCTTCAGACTAGAACAGACTTGATTTATATTGCCTTGTCGAATGAAGTGGCTCTTATGGGAATCTAAACGTGCAATTTTTTTTATCCTGCTTCGCAAAAAAGTGCAAAAAAAAATAGAAAAAAATTTATTGGTGGACGCGACAATAATTTGTGAGAGGTGTAACTTTCTTGGCACCCCTGAAAGTGGAAAGGATAGTATCACGTTTTTATTCTGTCTTTCATATTCCGATGATTCTACATATGTGATAAACTTGCTGTATAATGTAAATACTGCAATTAAGTTCACTGTTTTTTTTTCGTGGTTCACTTTTTGACTGAACCTGCAAGTCGTACTCTTCAACTTCAATATTTTTCTTCGCTCGTCATCTTTTCTTAAGCTGTTTATGCTAAAACGGCTGGACCGATATCTTAAAATTTGATACAAAACTTATTGGACCAACTTAAAACATTTCCAGCACTAATATCAAAAATAGCTCAGTGAATTTGTGTTTTG
>JAFIDM010010028.1:14982820-15006730 GCA_023159025.1 Thereuonema tuberculata | reverse complement strand
TGTTTTGTTTTGTTTAGTTATGTGCGTTCTTTGGTTTATTTTACTGTGAAAATGTACTAACGCACGTTAATTTCCTTGTCTAAACTTAAAACACGAGCACGATTATTTTATTCTCCATCCCCCTCCTTAAAAGCGACCTCTTGCCCTCCCATGATAAAACAGCTGCAAGGTCGTCACTATCCAATAGTTAGCTGAGGGTGTATCTCATTAATTACTAAATTATCATTTTTTTTTTTGCCTCTCGAGAACACAGCAATGGCTGATACGTGTTTTTCCTGTATCACAGAATTAGAAATATTGCTCAACGTTTATTCCATATAGTATGGGAAACAAGAAACATCTTTCCTCCATATTTTTTCGTTTTCTAAATGTCGGTCTGCATTAAAAGTTGCAATATATTATTTTCTATCCCCACTTTCAGTCTCCCATCCACAATAGCTGTCATCAACTTTATATTATCTGTTCTCCACTATTAGTAGCTGTTTACTATTTATGCCAGTGATCAATGAAAGAACCAAACAATTAGTAAAAGAGGGAAGATAAATTTATTGTCATTCTGTATTAACATTCTGTAGTTGTTATGTAAGTATGAGACTTTGATAAAACTTTATATAATTGTCTTCTTTCCATCAATGAAATTTTTTCATCAGTTTTAGGCTGGTCCGTCATTCCTTCTAAGAATCATCACTCTAATTGGAGACCGTTTGTAGCAATGTGTTCACTTCCACCTCTGCTTGCTGCAATGTTCATTGTCTTTTTTCCGGAAAGTCCGAAATTTTTGATGGAGGTATGGATTGCTCTCTTAATCAATTAGCCTGAAGACTCTCAAATTATGTAATGTTCAGATTTATCAACATTCAAATAGAAAGAAATAAAAACCATATACTTTGCAGGATTTCCTAAAAAAATGCGGGAAAACACCAGTCATGATTGGTGAAATTACAAATATCACATATTATTCTCAAAGTGAAACTTTTAAGTTTGTATGTTGGAATAATGTGTCCGATTAAGATTTTCTTTGTTTTTAATCTGAAAACAAAATAGACAGAACACCAAGTAATGGTGCAAAGAGTGGCTCTTTTATCATCTTTAATTCACTTCCAGAATATAGGATTGAAAACTTTAGTAGTTTTTGAAGTATTCACTTCTAAGTTTAGGAAATGATTTTACATTAGATTCTATACAAAGGTTAGTGAACGAACAGTTCCAGCAACAAACATAAAACTTTATGTTTTAAGAATCTTGTTTAAGAAATGCTTTCAATAAATCACCTTAGTAGCTTTGATGCGAAATTTGCTCAGAACGCATACTTTCAGAGAAAAGCGCACCAAAATAGTGTGACAAGGTTTATGAAAATTTTAAAATTATTTATTACAATATTCATTAGCTGCCTTATTCTGACTAATTACATATAACGTTGAAGTTAACATAAATCAATAATCTGAATGCACTTTAGCATATAATGAATGGTTTCAATTCTCAATCTAAAGAATTCAAATTCACACTTAATCTTATTAATCAGTGATCACTATAGATAAACTTAATCTCTACATCACTACATAACGAGATAACAAATCTTAACATGGACTAGTAACTTAAGTCATTAAGCATTCAATTTCAATTAACTATTTAATACGAAACATCAACAATGGCTTTTCGCCTATGTGGTTACACTGGTATAACAAATAGTTATTACTTCGTAATGGCTAATTCACACGTATGTAAATGTTCACTAATATTCATAGGTATACTTTCTAATTAAACTCGATAGCAACTACTATCTATGACTTCATTCTTATGTGGAAAAAAAATAACGAAAGCATATAATTAAATTCAAATCAATTATAAAATACTCTAATTGTATTGTAGTTACTTGGACTTCCTTGATTCATGCATCCCTCCAAAATTTATAAGATAATTGTACTTACAAATTAATGTCTTCATACGACGTTGCACTACCGGGATACATTTCACGAAATCAAGGTTGCACTAATTTTCTTTGGATATCAAACACTAGTTGAAATCACTAATTATCACTTATATTCACATACAGGCCATTCCCAAACTTATTTCCCTTGCACACTTGCACTTTCCTCTCTGTATTCCTTATCCTTAGAAACACTTGTTTCACTTCTGGATATCGATGTCTTCTTAACTGCAATATGCTGTTGTCACACTTTAAATCTTCTTTAATAATAATTCCAAGGGCAATGGGATACTCCGCTTCAGAATAACTTTCTGCTTGAATGAAATTATATCTTCCTTAACATATGATTAGAAGTTCGTTCTTAACCAGAATTAATCTTCAATCCAGAATTCCCTTCGCTTTAATATGCGGATGCTTACTTCTATAGTTATTCAGTTACTTCTATTTTTCGAACAATTCGTTTCACAAAACTAACGATTCACGGACTTCCACTCTTAGTTAGGTTAACACTTGGACTGCTCCAAACATCCCGGAGTTCACTAAATGTCATTTACTCTTAATTTAATAGTAGCTCAAGTTCTGCTCGATTCCATTTGGCAATTTAATTCATCTTCCTTCTAATAAACGAATAACTTCTTCATTCACTTACTTTACGGAAAATAATAATGATAATAAACGCTCCAGTTCTTACTTGCGGTCTGCTTCCCGCTATCACCTTCTTGGGTAATGGATTCTTCTATCCAATTCGGAACGGCTAACATAAACTTGTCTCTTCAATAATTTCTTCGAATACTTTTCGATTGAAATACAATATTACTATCTCAGGTTTCTAATTGACGAATTAGGTTCTATAAATATTCAGAGTTCATTTTTTTACTCTTCCATCCGAAGTCTTTGTTAGGGGTCTCAATTCCACCCTAGGAATTTTCCACTCTTCTAGATAATTCTCACTTCCTAATATTACGAGTAGGCTAACGGAATTTGACGGACACACCTTACTTAACTGTCAACTGCATCCTTTAAATCTAATCTCCTTAATTTGGGCAGCGACTTCATTCAATCAAAGTTCCCGCTCTTCACTATCCGAGACGACCCTGTCGAGCCAACCTTCACGTCTCCACGTCAATCGTGTTCTGTCATCTACGTCATCACTCACCTTCCAATATGACGTCAACTCAAACATTTTCATTGGAAGAAACTAAAACATAAAATAAATTTTCTCTTCAAGCACATAATAATTTCTTATATAATAAATAAAACTCCAACTAATTAAATTTCAATATCCGAGATATCAAATTTAATCTATTGCAGCAAGCTTTAATATTATACTTTCCTTAAACTATAAACACTACAACATAATTATAATGACTAATAATCAATTTTAAAATATAGTTAATATGACTTCAAAGAATTATTTTATAATCACTGAACTAAAACAGGACAATCTACCGAGAACTTAAAAAAAACTCTTAAGGGCCTTTGGTTTAGAAAAACTACTGGAATTAATTTAGTGAATAATTTCATAATATCATATCTTCAATCTTTCAGCAAAATGATCTTTTATACTTCAGAGTCACTACAAAAATAACGAAATAATTCACCTCTTCTTAGTTTCTTCATAAATTCCAATTCTATATTTCAACCCAATTAAGGGACTTCTTCAGGAGAAATAAATAAAAATACATAAATGAGAAAAAGAAAAAACTTCCTCTTTCTCTTCAAATCATAATCGAATAGATACAAAGCAATAATCAAAATGATACAAAGCAAAATATAATAATTAAACCTTATAACATCTAACATCCTGAAAAAATAACATAATAATTGATAACAAATGAATTATAACCAAAACATAATAACAATCAATAAGAAATAAAACAATTGACAGTAAATGATCAAGATATGGGCTCATTTTAAAATCAAGAAATCTCTAATCATGTAATAAAGATTCCTTAAAAATACTTAAAGAAACTGCATTTACTTTAAGTGATTTATCTTTGTTTATGCATATACAACTATTAATAAGACAGGATTCCAATTTGAAACGCTTAACCTCATCTTTAACATTGAATACGTTATGCACTATGGGATCAGGGCAATGGTTGTTTCTCATGCAATGTCGTGCCCATTCTGAAATTTTTCCATCTCTGTTTTGATGCGCATTGGTGTACTCGGTGACCCGTTCTCTCAACGCCCGGCCTGTGCTTCCAATGTATATGTCCTTACAATCTCTGCATTGTAGTGCATAGACTATCCCCATTCTACTTAATTGTGAATTTTCTTTTCGAATTCTCGTTTTTTTTAAACAAAGTGTTCTCTTTGTGGAATATTATATTAGTCTCGTTACTTCTACATACATCTTTGACATGTTTGTTTATTTTTAAACCTACTGGCAAATTTATACATTTCACAAAATTCTTTTTAACTTTCACTTGATTATTAGATCTTACAATTTTTCTCTTCCTAAAAAATTCTCCAAATGTTTCATCTATAAATTTATTGGGATATTCATTCATTAATAGAATCTTTTTGAAAACTTTTATTTTTTTCTTTCCAAATTCCTTTATCGTGGGTATAATTAGTTATTCTTTTTAAGTTTCCTTTGATTATCTCTTTCTTAGTAGATATTAGATGGTTCGAATTGTAATTAAGTAAATGATTGCTTTGAAATGGTTTCTATAGTGTTCACATTTTATTAACACAGTCTCATCTTTTGTAATTTTTAAATCTAGAAAGTTAATGTTGCCCTCATTTTCTTCTTCAACTTTAAATTTGATATTCTTGTGCATGTTATTGATGTGATTCAGGAATCTTGAAAACTGTCTTCTAGTTCCTTCCCAAAAAATGATTATATCATCTACATAGCGTTTATATAAGAACTTGGTTTCTTTCCAACTCTTAATGTGATCATTTTCTAGCCTATTCAAATAGAAATTACAAATTGTGCCAGAAATAGGACTTCCCATTGGAAAACCTGTGCTTTGAATGTACATTTTGTTCTCGTACATAAAATAACTGTTGTCACATATTAATTTAATCAATTCTAAGAACCATACTTTATTTATTTTGAACTTCTTTTGTAAGTTCTCATCAAATTTTCACTTATTACATTTAATGCTTCTTTAATTGGAACGTTAGTATACATAGATTCTATGTCTAGTGTATATAACTTGATATTTCTACCTATATTACTTATTCTGTATTCATTAATTGTGTTCATCATCTCTTGTGTGTCTTTTATTATGAAATTGGGTTCATCTAGTTTCATGTTACACATTATTAAATTAATAATTTTGCCTAAATTTTGTAGTGGAGACCCAGATGAGTTTATCACCGGTCTGACTGGATGTCCCTCTTTGTGTATTTTTACCCTTGGTTGAAAAATCGGTACCTCTGTCATATTTTGGACAATGTTTTTGTATTGATGTAAATTTATGATACCTTCTTTTTTTAATTTTTGGACCTCTTTCTTGACTTTATTATACAATGATATAGTTCTATCATTATCTAATGAGTTAAAAGCATCAGTATTTAATATATCTAAAATTTAATATATCTTATTAAATTAAATTAAAAAAAGAAGAACCAAGTTCTTATATAAACGCTATGTAGATGATATAATCATTTTTTGGGAAGGAACTAGAAGACAGTTTTCAAGATTCCTGAATCACATCAATAACATGCACAAGAATATCAAATTTAAAGTTGAAGAAGAAAATGAGGGCAACATTAACTTTCTAGATTTAAAAATTACAAAAGATGAGACTGTGTTAATAAAATGTGAACACTATAGAAACCATTTCAAAGCAATCATTTACTTAATTACAATTCGAACCATCTAATATCTACTAAGAAAGAGATAATCAAAGGAAACTTAAAAAGAATAACTAATTATACCCACGATAAAGGAATTTGGAAAGAAAAAAATAAAAGTTTTCAAAAAGATTCTATTAATGAATGAATATCCCAATAAATTTATAGATGAAACATTTGGAGAATTTTTTAGGAAGAGAAAAATTGTAAGATCTAATAATCAAGTGAAAGTTAAAAAGAATTTTGTGAAATGTATAAATTTGCCAGTAGGTTTAAAAATAAACAAACATGTCAAAGATGTATGTAGAAGTAACGAGACTAATATAATATTCCACAAAGAGAACACTTTGTTTAAAAAAAACGAGAATTCGAAAAGAAAATTCACAATTAAGTAGAATGGGGATAGTCTATGCACTACAATGCAGAGATTGTAAGGACATATACATTGGAAGCACAGGCCGGACGTTGAGAGAACGGGTCACCGAGTACACCAATGCGCATCAAAACAGAGATGGAAAAATTTCAGAATGGGCACGACATTGCATGAGAAACAACCATTGCCCTGATCCCATAGTGCATAACGTATTCAATGTTAAAGATGAGGTTAAGCGTTTCAAATTGGAATCCTGTCTTATTAATAGTTGTATATGCATAAACAAAGATAAATCACTTAAAGTAAATGCAGTTTCTTTAAGTATTTTTAAGGAATCTTTATTACATAACAAGAGGATTAGAGATTTCTTGATTTTAAAATGAGCCCATATCTTGATCATTTACTGTCAATTGTTTTATTTCTTATTGATTGTTATTATGTTTTGGTTATAATTCATTTGTTATCAATTATTATGTTATTTTTTCAGGATGTTAGATGTTATAAGGTTTAATTATTATATTTTGCTTTGTATCATTTTGATTATTGCTTTGTATCTATTCGATTATGATTTGAAGAGAAAGAGGAAGTTTTTTCTTTTTCTCATTTATGTATTTTTATTTATTTCTCCTGAAGAAGCCCCTTAATTGGGTTGAAATATAGAATTGGAATTCATGAAGAAACTAAGAAGAGGTGAATTATTTCGTTATTTTTGTATTTTCGAAGATATATGAAAGTTATTGAGATTCAGAGTCACTAATTTCAACATGTAATCATATCAAAACACATGCAACTTAGTGGATTACTAAAGTAGTGGATTAATATGGACTGTTAGAAATCGACAGTAATCCATTATTTCTCTTCTAATCCTGTTCTATATCAATTATTGCCACGTTCAGGCGCTAGTTTTTCGGGAAGGACCCGCAAAGAAAAGAATCTCAAATACAAAAGTAGGATCATCTCTTGTCCATAAATATGCGTACCATGTTTCAAAAAGACTCATTCACTGCCTCAAAAGCTTGTAAAGAAACAAACACAGACAGAACATGACTGAATCTCACTTTTCTAAAACAATATTCTAAAAATATATAAATAAAAATACAATTGCAGTAATGCGTTATATAATATGAATTTTCTTTTTTCGTAGAATGGACGTGAAACTCAAGCAATGGAAGTTTTACAAAGGATTTACAGAGGCAATAACAAAAGTTCCGGAAATTATCCAGTAATTACAATTTTATAACAGCAATAAAATAGTGTGAATATTAAGTCTGATGTATATAACAGTGGTACAGCGTTGTTAGATTGAGCATAATTTTTAGAATTTATTTCCTAAACAAAACTTTTATAATTAATGTTGAAAAATGACTTTTTGTTCAAAGATTTTTTTCTGGAATCCCAGATAATGTAGAAAGAGGAAACTTGGCATACTGATTGCTTCTACAATATTAGAAAACCAAAAAATATAACAAAAGGAGGAGTAAACTCTAAAAAGTATTTATTTTTATTTTATTTATTTAGTTATTTTATTTTTACCAAAGTGAACTGTATCCGATACATAAATTTGTATTACTGCTAATTTCTCCTATGGGAGATCTATTCTGATGCTAAGAATAGATTATTTTCTAAGAAATAAAAAAAAAAAATATCAATGTTTTTTATTTAATGTTTGATCTGCTGTCCCTTATAGATTGCTGTGGGTCATTGTTAACTAACAATGGCAAGGAGATATGTTTTCTTTAGTGTTAGGGTAATTTTACTGAAAGATATTTGCAAATACTATTTTTAAAAACATAATTTAAATTAATACACGATGGAGACAGTAACCTCTCAAAAACTAAAAGCAAGAAAATAAAAAACAAGAACAAAATGTGGGATCCAAATACTTGGGCAGCACTCAGGTTACCACAAAAGGTATTTGACTACAAAAAAAAGAAAAAAAAATATGTATAAATAAATAAATAACAAACCCTCATCAGGCTCTCATCAGCCAGAGCTAATCAGCCAGTGCAAGACTCAAAAGGCGTTCAGGGGAGGTATTATGAATACACGATGGAGACAGTGACCCCTCAAAAACTAAAAGCAAGAAAATAAAAAACAAGAACAAAATGTGGAATCCATCTGGCTGATGAGAGCCTAACAAGCTCGAAACAGCCGTCCCAGAGTATCAGCTCGACTCAAAAAGGCATTCTTATTTCAATTAATTGCTTTTGTTTTGCCCATCAGAGGTTTGTTATTTATTTATTTGTACATGTTTTTTTTTTCTTTTCTTTTTTTTGTGGTCAAATTCCTTTTGTGGCAGCCTGAGTGCTGCCCAAGGATTTGGATCCCACCTTTTGTTCTTGTTTTTTTTTTATTTTCTTGCTTTTAGTTTTTGAGGGGTCACTGTCTCCATCGTGTATTCATAATACCTCCCCTCGTACGCCTTTTGAGTCTTGCACTGGCTGATTAGCGCTGGCTGATGAGAGCCTAACAAGCTCGAAACGGCCGTCCCAGAGTATCAGCTCGACTCAAAAAGGCATTCTTATTTCCAATAATTTAAATTACTATATTAAAATTGACATCAATATATTTACCTTTTTTTTTTATTTTATTATATTTTTCAAAATGTTTTAAGTTCGGTATTTTTTTGTTTTGGAATAGTAAATAGCTATAATATCAATCGTCCATTTCTAATTACAGATAAATTCGTTACAAATTAATTTTAGTAAAACAGGACTTTTAAGCTCCACTTCAACTGGCAAATCAAAACGATTCCGAATTAATTCCATATTAATTCAAATAATGAAAACCCCATCAAAAGTAAGTACTCAAGTTTTTAGTATCTTAAAAAATAAGTTTTAAGATTACTAACACTAGCTTTAAATATTTGATAAGAATTCGTAATTAGCCTCTGACAATTTTTAGTTGGCAATAGTGCGAAACATCATATATTGTTGATTGTTTATCTGTAAGTCGCATAAAATAATTAGACTCCCACTAAACCGATATTTATGAAACTTGGTATAAAGAGAGGTCAATGAAATTAAATGACCAGTCTCTAATTTTATTGAGATTGGATGAAAATTAAAGTCCTTTAACCCTTTTCCAACTAATACTACAGGCACATAATAATGGCTCCATCTAGTGACTACTGTTGGAACTACGTTTATCGTTCGATTGTCTTAAGATGGGGAAAGCTCACAAGCTCTCTAACTAATGCACACATTAAAAAAATTATAATAATAAGCGAACACGCAAATATAAATATAAGCAAATAAGCTAAATAAATTCACAGTGCATCTTCTATGCATTTTTTACTTTGATTCTTTTCTAAGTTACCTTAAGTACTAATGATTAGTTTTATATTAAAACAATTCTATAAGAAAGGCACTAATTTCTAACCGCTTTCTCAAATTTTTGGTTTTAATTTTTTTTCCTAGATTTTTAAAAAGACCTCGTATCTATTAGCCAATCCTAAAATGAGACAGTCTTCATTATCTATTCTATTCATCGTTTTCTCGTTATCATTCGGGTAAGAAAACAAGGAGTTCCTTAAAGAACTTCCAATCTATTCTTTTTTAATACTATGCTTTTTATTTTTCTTCGGTTCTTAAAGTGTTGAAAACAGTGCAAAATTGATGGGTCTCTGCACTTTTTTATAAATTATCGTACCAGAAAAATAGAAACAATCTATTATCAAATTTTCCATTTCTTAAAAGTTGATTAACAACAATCGCAACAATTGCGTCTTTTGCATTCGCAACAATCACATTGATAATACAGCTCTACAACAATCACAACAATCACAATAATCGCAACAATTGCGCCTTTTGCATTCGCAACAATCACATTTATAATAATAAGGAAATTAAAGCAATATCAATGATATTGTCTTATACGTATCAGAAGACTTTGCGAAACATTGACATTGTTTTACTAATCGCTGTCCCTACCTTGTTTTAAGCTGCCTAAATCCAATTAATGATAAATCAAAGCACGCGTAAACAAAATGGATTAGCATGCGCTAAGACCATGATCCATTCTTGGACTTTCAAAGAAATTAACTATTTCCTATCAGGAAGAATTAACTGTTTCACTCCCGTTGTATTCTGTGGGAATTTTTGTCACATTCACATTTCTCCAAAGGAAACCTTGAGAAAGTAAATATGCACGCCAAGATTCAAGACCAAAATCTCTGGTGAGGAAAACATAAAACTGGACCTAGGGGTTTTATGCGTCTACTCTCCGCTGATGATCGGCAAATTACCGAGAAACAGCTGTTCGGAGATGGCGCTTTGCACTGATAAACACTAGATCCATTTTTAACTTATTTTTTTTGTTAAAGCAATAATCATCTAACGTTGTAAATTAACTAAAATATGTCATCTTCCCTTCAAGCATTAGTGTGCACAGGAATGGGTGACTTGAAATGTTGACAAAAAATTTTCATATCCATACGAAATACTAATCTTAGATAAAGGACTATTATGACGCAATCAAATACGATCTTCTGTCAGTTATTAGTTGGAATGTATTTATTACAGCATTGACTACTATTATTAAAAAATCCTTATTACTATGATCTAATACAGTGCTATTCAACCTGAGGTACGAGAAGACATCTACAGGGTACAAGAAAAAAAAAAATGCACTTTCGGAGGGTTTTCGAATTTTTTTTTTATTAAATTACTTTGAGTACTAAAAACTTTTGTTCATTTTATAATATTGATACATTTGAAAATAAACAATATGTATTTTTAAATTAAAGCTTATTGTTTAATTATTAAAAAATATTAACCTTTAATAAACTATATGCATTATACATTATGTATTGGTTATACATTGTCACCTTAAATGCTTGCCCTGTGCCCTGAATTTTAGTTATGTTTAGGTAAATTGAATACTCTGAATTCTGCACCAGTAATCGTGGGTTACATAGTTAAAGGTATATTGAGGCCTCTAGAATAGGAAAGACGAATGCGCCAAAAGTTAAGTTTCGAGGAAAACATGTTCAAACTTTCGTTGTGTTGAGTAAGGTTAAACATCACTGCTTTTTCAATGGAAATTTCGTTCTTTACCGAGGCGTATAAACTAAATAAAATCACACGAATGAAAGCGGAAAGTTCATAGTATAAGCTACGATAAAAAAAAAGGAAAAAGGAGAATGTAGGCGGATAAGCCTCTCCTATTCTAAGGGCCTCAATTGCATGTAAGGGTGCGCGGACAGAAATGATTGAATCACAATGAAACAAAGCATGCATCAAGGATAATCATTTAGTAATGATCCAAAGAATCTGAAACGGACAGTAATATATTAATTTTATATATATATATATATATATATATATATATATTTTTTTTGGGGGGGGGGTAGTTTTCTCGTTTTTTATATATGTCGGTTATTAATTCGAAATTTTTAAGATGCTTAATCGGTGATACTTCAACAACATTCACAGATATCTGCACTTTCGTAGACTATAAAGATTAAATCTATAATTTTGTTCCAGATATTACGGCCTTTGGATGTGGCTCCCAGAACTGTTTGAACGATTAGAAGCATTTACAGACAATCAGGAGACGAAAAAATCCCTATGCGATCTTCCTGCATCGTCTTTCAAAGCTAATTGTGAAAAGCCTGTGAATTCTAAAGTATTTGTGGATAGTTTAGTCGTGGCTTTCTCCAATTTGCCTGGACACATTTTAACCATAATGTTTGTAGATAAAATAGGAAGGAAAATATTTCTTGGTAAGTGACTGCGGAGAGAGAGTCAATGATTTTTTTTTTTTTTCATTAACAATTTATACTTTCGGTTGAAACTGGTGCCAAAGCGTTAAAAAACACTTATCTAATAACATTTAGCTCCTCCCTTCGCTCGAATAACTGGCTAGGCGACTTGACATGTCGATGAGGTGTTGAAGTCGTTGGGTGAATACATCCAACAAGCACATTCAATGACTATCCATAACTCAGTTGGATGTTGTTGCACGGGTGTGGCCTGCAAGTGTCCCATACGTGCTCAATGGGATGCAAATCCGGCGAGCATGGGGGCCACGGGAATAACTGGAAGTACGTAGAGTGTTCACTGAACCAGTAACGTTATCCGTGCAAAATGCAGGGTTGCGTTATCCTGCTTGGACACACCATCCCCACTGGAGAATATAGCTAGCCTACAGAGGTGCAATGTCTGCAATAAAACTCCAGGTCCTTGCGAGCTCCAACAGAACCTACCCCACACCATTACAGAGCAACTACCAGCTTGCGCAACACACAATTAGCTGACAAGAGGGATCCATTGCCTCCTGTAGTGTCCTTCATCCATAGACTCGACCGTCTGTTCGAAACACCTGAAACAGTAGTTCGTCAAACCAGGCGACACGGCGTCAATGATCCACAAGTCCATCGTTGATATTCTCTAGCCCAGATGAGACACATTACCACATGCCGGGTATAAACAAATTACCCGTGTTGATCGACGACTACCAAACCCAATGGAACACAGTGTACTCTGTATATGGCATTGACTGACAAGTTAAGAGGACGCAGGGTTGAATTGGGATGTGAGCGGATGTAATGTTCCTTGCGCTAGATGGTTACCATCCTTGATCCCGTTCTTACAACAGCTGAGGACGTACACAGTGTTGATGTTCCTCTAATGTCTGTCTTGAATTCACATTTTCCTGCTGTGGCCACGAAAATCGAAGAGCATTGATGATGGAGTGCCCCGTTCTTCTGGCCCCTACAATCTGCCTACGATCAAATGGTGATAAATCCTCAGCACGTCTCATACCTATCACAAATACAATGCCTCTCAATGGGCACCACTCTTATCTCTTTTGTAACTCATGCGTCATCGGGCTGAGGCTATTTATAGTGGGGCACGAGCCGGAAATATCCCGCTTACTGCTGTCTCTTAACATGTTGCAATTCAGTCTAAGTTGATTACAAAGTCTAGCTAAAATTTTTCGAAGAGGAAATAAAAAAAAAACAAGATTTTTCTCAAATTCCTTTTTACAACGGAATAAAATTCACAATTTTAAGGTATTAATTGTAAGTTAAAGCTATCCATAACAGGCTAAGTAAGCACATCAAGATGCTGGAGGTATAGGCTGCCAACGATTCACTACCATCGGAAAGAAGTTGGATACTGTTGGGTAATCGGATACCTTTCATCTTTAATAATGAGAAAAGGGGGATCATTATATACAGAGGATTGAGTGAACCCTAAGGCCTGACTGGTAAAAAGGTTATTCCTGAAAATCCCCACTCCACCGGGAATTGAACAGTAAATTAAAATTTATATTCGCATTTTTTGATGCATTATCAAAAAGGGTTCGGTACCATAACAAAAAATGGCTAGTTTTATACATAATGTGGTTTTATGTTTGCCTACTATTAAAATTATGTTGTTACTGGATAGATCACTGTAAATATCAAGATGGAATTATATTTTCAAATTAGCCACATAATATTAATCTAATTAATAGTGAATTATTGTTATTATGATATAAATAATCCATTTATTAATATTAATATTTTTTATACTTCATTGAAACTTTTATCCATCTTCTTATAATAATAGAATAAATTTTTTTACCATCATTATACCGGGTGATTCATAAAGTACTGGAAATTACTGGTGGTTTTCACCGCCCCATATCTTTTAAACTACTGCTCATAAAATCTCAAACTTTTTATAAAAAATCGTCAAACATGTAAGAGTTATATTTTCATGTTATTATATATTCATTATTATTGAAATTCATTTTATTTGCGTTCAAACACTCCCAATATATCGTATATTTAAATAACTGTTGTGATGTTGTTTAAACTCTAAAAGTCTGGATCCAATAATCAAATGATACAGAAACCTAATTAGGAAACTTTAATCTAAACACTTTTGTCATTAATTCCTTTGTGTAATTTAAAAATAAAACTGTATTTTTTTGAAAATGCATTCTGACAAATGACTTTTTTGGGAGACAGTCGAATATTTTTTTTGATAATAATTTCGATATATTGGGGTGTTTGAACGCAAATAAAATGAATTTCAATAATAATGAATAAATAACAAGAAAATATAACTTTCATATGTTTGACGATTTTATATAAAATGTTTCCGATTTTTATGAGCAATAGTTTAAAAGATATGGGACGGTGAAAGCCACCAGTACTTTCCAGTACTTTATGAATCACACGGTATTCTTTAGGCTGTTCAACAGTTTAAAATATTAAGACGTGCAATTGAGTTATTTCAAACCTTCCATCTACAAACCTGCATTACCTATTTCATATTTACATATAAAAACCAAAGAAATAGAAAACTTGAAAGGAATTTGAAAACATCAGAAGCGTGTTTTTCTTAAAGCATGGGCTATTCATTTATCTGTCAAAAATGATAGGATAAATTTACCAGATGTCAATCTCACAGCAAAGACTGTATTCAAGGAATGGACTATTAAATTTGTGCTAGTAGAATACAGATGTAATTCAAAATACAGAATATAGTAACTGCGATGAGTTACTTTACCCTTCCTCACCAAGCTGTCTACTTGAACAAAGTAGATTCTTAATTATATTACGTTATCGATTGTTTAGTAGCAGTTCCGTTTTATGTAATCAGTAAACTTAGAAATTATACTAATCAGAAAGAAAGAAAGAAAGAAATAAGGAATATCAAAAATATACAAATGGCAAGTGATGTAGAAAAACAAATGATTACTTTTATTTTGCAATTGACATTATAAATTAAGATTAAATTTTAATTATTTGTATATTTTGGTTATTTTAGCATCGGGTATGATATCTTCAGGGTTTTGCGTTATTGCTATTTGGGTAGTAACAAGTACGAAGGCTTGTCTTCTATTATCTTGTCTCTTTGGAACTCTTTCAGTTCTGAGTTATAGTGGAGTTGGAGTGTTAGGAGTGGAGACATTTCCAACTGAAATCAGGTAAAAATCAAACATTTACTGTTTTATAAAAAAGCTTAGTGTATACTATTAAATGAAGAAAATCTGAACAGATTAAAAACTTTAAACTTTAAGATTACAGAGTCGTCAGTGGTTCCATATTTAAATGTACTTAACTAGGCAAAATTAAGATAATTTGTTTTTTACAGTAATTAACTTCTTATGTAAAACTGAGTGTTCTGGACATATGTAAAGTGCCTCTTAAAATGGACCTACTTATTCCAAAATCTAAAAAGATCTAGAAAATAGCAGTTCGGGCACAACCGAGTGATCCAGGCGACGACCTGTATGGGTTTGAATCCTCGGAGGAGCTTGATTGTTTCCCTTCCTTTCAACAACTTGTTCTCAATGTCATACCTTGTTCCTGGCGCAGTGTAGCCTCTGTTGCTCTTGCATCATTACAAAAACTGGCACATTGAAGTCGGTGTATGATCAAAGAAACAAACCAACAAACATCTAGATAACATTTCTAAACTCATCCTCAAACATCGTATTTATGAATTTAGTGCTATTATCTATATGTTTCTCCATCAAACTTCGTACAGAGATCAGTATATTTGCTTTAAAGTATTAATGGTGTTTGACCTATATGTAAAGTGGCCATTATTATCCCTTATATAAAATGATTCTGCTCATCGACAGATCAAATCAGTTCTAGATAATAAACTCTCAAATATTAAGTTTGAGAAGATCGTCAATTATTTTCACAGTTATCACTTAAAAAGAGTTTATAAAAATAGTTTGTTCTAGGGAGCGAATGACGTGAATTTCCGTTACCAACGGGACATGGATACTTAATACTATTAATTTTTGCTTTATATATTAGATTTAGAAAATTAAAATATATTAAATAAATATTTTATATTTGCATGACACCTGCATGATTACTGTAAATTCCCGTTACTCTCGTGTGGAGAAAGTAATTATTGTTAATATGATTTTTGTTTCTTTTGCAGAGGTACTGCGTGGGGAGTAAGTCAGATTTTAGCAAGATTGGGCGCCATCTTAGGCAACATAATGTTTGGTTTATTTTTGGACAAATATTGTTCTGTTCCTATTTTATTAGTAGCGACTTTACTTATCTCAGGGGGTTTAGTTTCTTTTATACTTCCGGATACAATGAACACACCTCTTCAATGATTGTAGATTAGGTAAATTCTTTTATAAGAATCACGAAGTTTTCATTGTTATGTCTTTAAATGTAAACAACATGTTCAAAATAAACTAAATACATAAAAACATCTGCTCGGATCGACCTATCCGAAACTGAATTTACTATGTGTGATACGTCAACAAATTTGTCTATAAAAGAAGGTTGTCTATGCAAACCACCCGAGGAGAACACTGTTAACAAAAGAAGGAAATGCTCTAATATTCAAATATAATATGCAATTAATTACTAATGATACAAAACACATCCTCTTCCTATCAACGCTATATTTCGCAGTTTATTACTGTTAACTGCTTCATCAGGCATAATATACATGGAAAAAACTCTTCTTAAAAATATAAAATATAATAGAATTTGGTAATAATATCAGAAAACTCTTGGGAATATATACAACTTTTATGCTGTTAACAACATTGTTTATAATAATTGTAAAACTTTTAAAACTTCCATATTATTACAATAGATTTTGCCTTGTGTATATTCCCAAGAGTTTTCTGATATTATTAGCAAAATCTATTGCTATTATTTTTCAAGTATGTGTAATCTTCCCTAAATATTCAAGATACTATTTTCTTTAAAGAATTTCGTTATTGAATTGTTATCGTACAAAGCCAATACACAAATTATAGGATAAAAAACATTTAACATTTTAAAAATACGATATGTTTCGACATTTACAAGTGAATAACTGAAGGATGTTGGGATTTAAATACAGAAAATTAGAGGAGGTCAAAGGATGATGGTCCTCAGGTGTCAGGAACCGGAGCGCCAACTGGTAGCGGATTTCGTAACTTTAACTTCAGAAAAAGAAGCTCATCAAAACAGCATCTTGGTGGACCACATGAATGTGACATCAACAGGAATCGGAAAGCAGCCATCAAACTTCGTTGGTTGAAGTTCGAAACAACAGAGAAATGAGTTCGAAACAACAAGTTCAAACACTGGGACACAAATGATCAATTGGAGACAGTAAGTATAATTTGAAAACCAGTCGTTTATTTAGGGTGAATTCAAAATGTTGTTTCCGGTGATGAGGGAGGCAGAATATCTCTTTCTAATCTCTTTCTTTCTAAGGCTGAGGAAAGAAAGGTTCTCAGTTCATTCTCGGATATAACTCAGTTTTTTTACTTTCACTAATATGTCTGCTAAAAAGACACTGAAAATAAACTCAAAGAACTAAAAAAAAGTAAATGCTAAACTTAAATTGAAAAAAAGTTACTTTTCTTCTGTGTTTCAAGAATCTTCTGCAGTTATGCTCGGGTTGTTAAAACGAATGCCAAATTCTTCTTCTTACGCTGCCAACATGTATTCTAATAATACAGTACAAAAAACATTGGAGAAAAATTTTTGGTGAATGTTGCTTTAGCTAATAAAGACAATATATAAAGCTCAGATAAAAGTATTTGCTGTATCTTAATAGAAAATCTTCAAGTCTTCAAGTATTTTACATTTGTGGTCTCATCAAATGGATAGATATTTTGGAAATGCTTTTCGCTCAGTCGATAAGAAAAGCTCGAAAATCATTTACAATCTTTTGAGAATTCGGTTGCTAAGTCTGTAATCAACAAATTCCTTGTAGTTAGTTAACTGCCATTCCTTCAAATGCCAGTTAAGTTAAATACAAAGTATGATAATAAACTGTGCTGATATATTAAGTAACACCTCTGACATTAAAGAAAATATAAAAATTATCAACTCGAAAACCTGCAGAGAAAGGATTAAAAAGAATTGACTTTTAAGCTATAAACCTTAAACTTTTTGAAGCTTTCACACCATTTTTTTTTATTTCTTTGAGAAGGTTTGCGTTCTTCTTCAAGAGAATATTCAAGTTTTAGTTATAATGTATTTGGGCACTTGGTTCTTCATTGTAAAAACAACGTTACGTGTGTGAAATATGGTGGAATCACTCCGTCAAAGAGTGTTGTTCTAATGGATTACGCTGCATTATTTCTATCAGAAATAAACATTTTCACACTCACCACTGGGCAGATAGTGTTAATTACCCAGTTTTTATTGACGCACAGATGAACCAAATGAACAAAATCTTATATAAAATGGTTAAGATGTCCCAGATCAATGTTCGAAAGGATCTTGGTGCTTGAAAATCCTTACTTCAATCTAAAGGCACAGTTTTGATACTATTAAAATACAGAAACCTTATCAATTAAGTGATGGTCGCATTCCTTCTCTTGCCTAATTCTTCTATAGAATCATACGTTGTCATTTTTCAAAATCTACTCTACTTTTCATTTTTTTTAATTTTGTTTTTGTTTTTTGTGACAACGAACCCTGAAACGGAGGATACTTTTAAGGTACGGGGGATAAAACTTGAGAAAAAAACCGTATAAGTTGAGGTTTTGAAACGTTGTTTTATTGGGGTTTGTAATTTTTAATTGTAAATAGGTGTCTGAATAGTGTTTTTTTTTAAAAAATAATTAAACACGACACGTTAAAAATTGATTTATTAAGATTATTTTTTATTTTTGTAAGTTCATATCAGTGAGGATATAAAATGAACATCAGTAAATATTCATTAGCATACACCTGGCTATTCGTACGCAATTCGTTCCAGGAGGTTGTTCGTTATGTTATAAAACATTATTATTCCATCTCCTCTGCATTGCATTCTAAGTTTAAATATTTTGTTAAAACCAGTTATATTAAAATAATATCTTTCTTCTTCAATATTTACTTCAGCAAGAACTATGAAATCAATTAAATGTATTTTTTATCGATGTTTGCTAATAAATAATTAGAATTAGCCCTTAAGCTGCATACATTAAGAAATAAACATACATTTTTAATTTATTATTTAATAAGATGGGTTCCAAGAATTAATATCTATAATATTTAGATTTCCTAATTCCAAATTATCTAGTATGTTTAAATTAATCATTTTCCTTCAATAGTTCAAATATTCAAATATTAATCATTTTCCTTCAATAGTTCAAATATTCAAATATTAATCAATAATACTTAAATTTTAATTATATCATCTTCATTTGAAATTTTAATTACATTTGAAGATTCATTCTTTCTTATTAATATATTCTAATTCTTTATCCAGATAAACTTGTATCCCTTTAATTTAGCTTCTTGTTTAGTTCTCCAAAGTAAATTCTTTAATTTCATTGCTAAATTTTCATTAATATAAATTCTTGAATTATTTTTTTTTCCAAATATATCATCATTGATTATGTTCTTTTATCTTTTGAATGATTGTAGCCAGTTATCACGGTCTTTTCTATTTAAAAATTGGATAATGATCGGTCTACTTCTGTTATTATGGGATCTTCCAAATCTGTGAATGGCTTCTATTTTTGTTTGTTGGGATCTCTACAGATTCTTCGCTAATTCTCCACTCTAATCTCCATTATATTTTGGAAATTCTCATTTTCTGCTTCTTGAATTCCTGAGATTTCAATATTATTTTTCTTGATTGTAATTCTAGTTTGTGTACATCATCTTCGATATTCTTTATATTTCCTTTCAGGATTCTGTTCTCCTTTTCCAGTCTCTCTTTGTTTTTCTTCAATTAAACTTTGATTTTTTATGTATTTATCTAGTCTTTAAACAATATCATCATAATTTTTATCTAGAAACTTCATTGAGTCTTAATTTCTTTTTTATTCCTTAAAATGGTTTGCGCCAAACTTAGTTCTATTGAGGTTCTGGAATTTTCCATTTCTTCCATAAGGGTAGACATGTCAAGTGACAATTCATTCTTAATTTTTCTATTAATTCACTGTTTAAATTTGCCATTTCATGCTTACCTCTGCTTGTTATTCTTCTGCATTTTAAACATATCCATCGGCTTCTTCTTGTGTGCGTTGATATATCCATTGCATTATCTTCATTAACACATTTTTCAAATGTTGTTCTGCGCTACATGATTTGCAGCGTAATTCTGCTTTTTTCTTGATATCTTCACATTCACTGCATTGAATTTTGAGTTTGGCGTAAATACTCATTATTAGAGTGTAAATGAAACACAAATAAAATATATATTAAAGAAAATAGAAAATACTTAAATTTAAAAACACTTAATAAGGAAGAGCGATGTGACTGCATGTCTATTCAGGTTGACGCATGCGCTCTTTTTTTTTTTTTTTCTATCTTTTTCAAAGATAGAGTTTGACTATCTTTCCACCACTTACTGTTTCTAACAAATCTGATTTGTCTCCAAAATATACAAGCTAGCTAAAATTACTGGGAAAAGGTAGAATATTAGAAAGCTAATATTCTCTGGCAAAGAATGGGACAAGTTGGAAAAAGAAATATAATTTTTGAACTGCTAGTGTCATTTTGAGATAACTTCTTTTGTGGGAGAAACAGCTATTAAAAAGTGTAAGAAAGTTCTTCTACAAATGAAGAAGAGCAAAGATAACGAGGGGTAATGTAGAATAACTGGGAAAAAGCAACAATAATTGAATGAAAGCATGGAAAACTACAACCTGGAAAGAGAAATTACAGTCAAGCTTTAAAAAAGGTTAGAAAAATTAAAAGCAAATAGGCCATATACAGTACAAAAACGTAGCCTATTATTAAAACAAAGCAATTAAAGCCTCTGAAAAATTAAAAAAAGAAACTGTAGACATAATAGTCATTACAAAAAATTTAAATTCATGAATAACATTAAAAATGTGGGAATTATAAGAATATGAATTATTTCTTAGATTGCCTGAAGCATTGATTTTGGAACATCTTTAAAGACAGAAGTCCCGCAGAAAATATTTGCAGGCGTCCTGCTTTCAATAAATTGTTGATAAATATATAAATATATATATATACAGTGCAACTTGGATAATTCGAATATCTTTAATTCGAAATCGTGGTTAATTCGAAGATTTCTCTTAGTCCCTTGAATTTCTTATTAAATCAATGTTAAAAAATCGTGGATAATTCGAAGTTCAACTTCCTTAATTCGAAGTTTTTTATAAAAAATTTCGAACCATAACGACTTTTCGGCGTTTCATCGTTCAGAAATTCGACACGTGACAACTGAAATCCCCTTCCCGCCACCGTTCGACACGTGACGCTTCAGACGCCATTCGAGCTTCCTGCTGTCAGTGTCACCATGTCTTTCAGTAAACCACGCGTGTACAAGAATTTAACGTTCGCTGAAAAGGTCGCCGTCATTCGCGAGGTGGAAAAGGGTGTGAAGAAGAAATGCCAAATCGCCAACGAGTACGGATAGCGCCGAATTTCATCGGTACATTGAAGGACAAACCAACGTAAGTGAAGCTGATTTTCCGTTCACTAAACATGCTTGATGATTTTGCTAACCTTAAGCGACTGAATTCTACAAAACAATCAGACACTGCACAATTTTTTGAAAAACTATAATTTTCTGTATTGAATGTAATATGTACTGTAGCTTACGTAATATAAATCTTATTTTGTTTACATACATATAGTGTTTAAGTCTTTCATACCATAATCTTTCTGAATAAATATTTACTTATTGACAGAATAATCTTTTCAAGCATTCAGTGGACCTGAAATTAAAGTTAAAAGATGTAACTTGTTTAATTCGAAGTCTTGGATAATTCGAAGTTTTGTAGTGGTCCCTTCAGCTTCGAATTATCCAAGTTGCACTGTATATATTGTTTTCATTAAACATTTTAAAAACTGTAGTAAATCCAATTCAGTTTTCACCATCTGAAAAAGCATAAGCGTTTACTACACGAAAATATATATTCTAGTAAATAAATATATGCAGAAGATTTTTATATATTATCACCACTTTCTTACTATGTGTCTACGACAGAAGAATATCATGTCATGTCATGATTCATATTACAAATTGAAGTAACCAAAACTTAAACAACATATTTACAATAAATAAGTTTTAATCTACAAATTTTGATTTCGATTTTTAGTCTTCTTGTATCACTCAACATTGCATTGGTTTTCTAAATTATAAAGGTTAAACACAATTCATTTGCTTTATTGTTTAGTTCCCAAAATTACTTTGTTAGGTCATCACAAAATGGAGATTAAAACTGATATTTCTTTCTACAATCTTTCATTTCTGCAATACTTTAACTTAAAATAGGTCTTTTATTTATAAAATTATGAAATGAAAAGTAAAGGCTGCACATAAATAAATAAACAAACAGAGGGAATCGGGAACGACCGTTTCGTTCTTATTGGGGATTCATCAGCCCGATCCATACTCCCTTGATGACAAATCAAGAAAGACGTGAAAAGTAAATGGAAATCACTTTCACTCCAGAAAGTAACTCCCCAACAAAATACACATAATTCAAAATAAGTGCTAAAGTACACTTATTTAAAAACGGGGAGGGTGGATCGGGCTGATGAGTCCCTAAGAAGGACGAAACGGCAGTTCCGGATTCCCTCTGTTGACAAACTCAAAAGCATGTTTTGTTTATTTATTTATGCGCAGTTTTTAGTTGTCATTTCATAATAATTTCCCTGCACGTTAAATTTATTTCTTGTTATCTATAAAATTAATACTAAATTTATTTTATATTTTTTTTCCTGAACTTGTTAAATGAATTTTGAAACTTAACTTGATAAGCCTAACTAAGACATAGTAAATTAATCGGTCTGATACTTGAATACAATAGAAAACTAAAGATTCATACAAACCAGCGGTTACGAATTTTTATCCACAGATAATGAGTCTTGAGAAACATGTTTTCTTCTATTTATCATAATAGGATTTCTAAAATTCCATGAATTCAGTTCATCTGCTTCAAATAGTGTATGGTATTTTTTTCGAATTACTCCCTCTCTCTCTTTCAAAACCTGACTTTGGAGATAAATTCAAACAAATTTGGCAAAAAAAAAACCCATCAAGTTTTATATTTTTTGGCCGAAAATTAACAAAACAAGCTGGATCCCATTTTGCCACCCCTTACGCAGCCCTCCTGACTACGCTACTAAGAACACTATTCTTAATACACTAAACCTAGTGCAAGTTTCAAATTCCTAGGATAAAAGGTTTTGAGCTGTCTTTTCTACAAAAGGATGGATTGAAATAAGTATTTCGAGTTCAAATTGGATTCTAAAACTGTTTTAATGTTTAGTCAGTTATGATACAAACTCGAGATTGAATGAATCACATTAAACTGGAGATCAAATACATTGTTTGCTGGGCTTAGCATGCGATTAAAGAGTCTTCAATGTTTATAATTATTAAGCATTGTTAACATTCAATATAAAACGTCAAAATCGAAATAAAGGCAATAAAGTTTACCTAATAGTTCTGTTAACGAAATAAACAGCAGTTACATTATTGTAATTTAATAATACATATTCACTTTCCTAATATATGACATTGATGTTTGTTTCAACTTTTATTGTTTTACATTGAGAATTTTATCGTGTTCCTTAACAAACCTATAATTTACAAAGACTAAACTGGATAAATTCAAGATTAAAATAGATTACAATTCAACTGAAGGTATGTTAAAAAAAGGGTGAAATCAGTTGTAATTTTATACCAATTATAATCTTTCATAATTGAGAATCAAATTAGTGTAGAAAAATGTTAGGTTTTAAAAATTGCCTACCTTATAAAAGAACGAGTGAAGTGTGGATTAAAAAACAAGTTAACATACACGACGTTTCCGACCATTCTACTATTTAAGGTCCATTTTCAAGTGTTAAATTAAAAACATAAAACTATAAAAACATCCTCCAGTACTG
>JAFIDM010010028.1:14947472-14972820 GCA_023159025.1 Thereuonema tuberculata | reverse complement strand
TTAATTGTCAGCATTGAAAATGGAATGTAATTTCGGCATTCCGAAACTGTATGCTCATTTGTTTTTAAATGTATTTTGATTTTATTTTGAAATTGTGTAAGTGCCTTTTCTTTTTAGTAAAATATAATATATTATATTCTAAACAAAAATTTATACATAATATAATAATAAAGAATTTTTATAGTGTTGTTAAATTAAAAGATGAAAGTATAAAAGAAAATTATAATTTGAGAAATAAAAATAGAATAAAACTTGATTATCCTTATATCTATAATGAATATGGTATAAGAAATTTAAATTATATAATTGAGAAAACCTTTAATGATGTAAATTGGAATGTTTTTAAAGATTGTAAGAGAATTTCCATTGTAAAAAATAATGTAAAAAGTTGGATATTAGATAATATTAATTAATAATTTGTTAATTTTATGTTGTACTAAATTGTTTTTCGTTGATATTTTTTGTTTCAAATTGTTTGAGGATAAGTTGATTTTGCAATTTTTATAAAAAAATTTTAAATGTAATTTTTTTAATATAATTATTATGTAATAAAATAAATACAGCACCTGATGATAGGAATTTATATTCCTAACGGGACTAAAATGTAATTTTAAAATAACTAAGAAAAAAAAAATTATTTTTCATAATTATTTTTCTTCTGCTTTTTAATTGCTACAAATAATATTATAAAATAATATAATGGTGAAAGTAGTTTCCCTTATTATTGATTTATTATTATTATTATTATTATTATTATTATTATTTTTATTATAAATAATAATTATAGATAATTAAGTAAGTTTAAAAATCGAACAATATTTACTATGAAATAAATTCTCGTTTAGCTTATTTGAGCATTATGAATATTCTGTTAGTTGTTAATCATTCGTTCAGTCCTCGATCTACACGGGCTCGAAATAGGCGGATTCGTAGATTGGCGTACGATCTTCCATTCTTCATAATGAGAATCTGCTTACTTTTAATATTAAGTACACTGTTCACAAAATTATGGGGATATTGCGAAATGAATATAATACACCCAAAGCACAGAGGCATTCGACTTTATTATTACAGAACATCATCAGAGAAGTAAATGACACGAAAATGGAAGTTGTCTGAATATGCAAATGTATGCAAAACCTTAATTTGCATGTTTGCACACAACCCTCTATAAAGAGGCTCGCGCATGGAGAATCTGAAGCATGGAGAGTCGTAGGGCGTCTTGAAGTTGGCCAAACACAGATGACAGTGGCAGCAGCTGTTGGAACCTCCCAAAGCGTGATTAGCAGACTCTGGAATCGCTTCAGAGAGACTGGCACAGTACGAAGAAGACCAGGGCAGGGCCGCCCGTGTGCCACCACTGCAAGAGATGATCGCTACTTGATGCTAATAGCACGAAGGAACCGGCGAAGCAATGCTACTGAGCTGCGGGGACAGTTTCTCGCTGTTACTGGACGACGGGTTTGTACTCAGACCGTGAGAAATCGACTCCGTCACGGTAGACTATATGCCCGGTGACCAGTGATATGCATTCCGTTAACTGGTGAACATCGCAGAAATAAAATCATGCATCTTCCTTGGACCCGTAAAGAGTGGTCCCCGGTTCCTCTTCAGTGATGAGTCAAGATTCAGCCTGACAATCGTCGTGCCTTGATCTGGCGTGAACGTGGAACACAGGAGAAATTTTTGTGCAAGAAAGGCATTCCTTTGGTTGAGGTGGAATCATGGTGTGGGCAGGCATCAGCATTGGTGGTCGTATCGACCTCCATGTTGTTAGATATCGGTAAATGCTATAAGATATCGGGATGAAATTCTACAGCCTATAGTGGTAACCTATGTTGGAGCAGTTAGGGTCAACTTTCTTTTTGTGGGCGATAGTGCACGCCCCAACCGTGCGCATCTCGTCAGCAATACTCTGCAACAGGCTGGAATCGAGCGCATGGACGTTCACCAGACCTGAATCCCATCGAACACGCAGTAGTGAGACGTGCTCAATCCCGATAAATGGATTCTGCATCTCATTTGCAAATTCAGACAACTTCCATTTTCATGTCATTTGTTTGTCTGATGATGTTCTTTAATAAATAAACTCAAATGCCTTTATTTTTTGGGTTATTATATTCATTTCGCAGTATCCCCTAAATTTTGAGAGCAGCAAATATATATATATATATATAAAAGCACTATTCTGCTTACGCTAATTTTCAACTATGCTAACACGTCAGAACCAACTAATCGCGTAAATCGGGGGCTTCCTTTATTCACTTTTCGTATAAGGAAGGAGTCGGCTAAACATTAAATTTGTTGCCATTTTCAACAACTGACTTGTATTTCATCATCAATATAAGTATTTCATCATATTTCATCACCAATAAATAAATGTAAAATTAAAATACATTTATTCATAATGCAAGTTTTAATTTTACATTTATTTATTGGTGTAGAGATGATGATGTTTAATAATTATGTATCTAAAAGGAGTGAGATGAAGAAGAATTATGGTATGTACATTTATAATATTGACCTGTATTTTATTTGGAAGGTACTCAGACAAGCGACCGTTTAGAAGCAGGAGGTCGTTTTATCGTTCAAGACCCGAATGATCCCACTCGTCAGTATCAGAGGATGAAATCCACTCGTGCTAAAACAATGCACTTCCTCCAAGCAGCTAAAATAGAAGAGCAGAAACTGTCTAAAAAGCAAGAAATAGAAGAGATGGTGGTTTCGAAGGTAGAGTACGTGACATCATCGGCTCCTTATCAGGAAGTCAGCAAAGTGTCGTCTTATTTGCCAAGCCTTTTTATTGAACCGGAAGAAGAACAGGAAGAAGAAAAAAAAGTGGTTATAAAGACGGAGGGGTAACTTAGCTCTCTTTATTACATATCATAGCATATTATATCTCTAGTTATCGGTCATTAGGTAAATCTGCGACTAGCCTTTTATTTATCCAATTCCAATGTGCTGAAATTTGTTATACTAACGTATAATTGTTATACTAACCCTTCGGTTGGAGAAAACTCGACCCTCTATATCTCCTGAAATAATACCCATAAACATCCCATAAGAATTCCCATGAGGCCTAGATGTAAGCAATTACTATCGTCTTATTATTCAACTTTCCCATTTCTTGTCGTTTAGGCTAGATCGACTTTTTCAATATTTAATACGACTCTTACTTACATTTGTAAAAATACCCAAAAATAAAAAAATATAGGCAAAAATTAAATATATATTTATGAATGTATAAATGGTGAGTAAATTTTGATATTGAGCAACACCCTACCCATTTTACATAAGAAGTAGTAACAATACTCTTCTATTCAGTAAAGTGCTTCTATAACTGCAAAGTTCATGATGAATGTTGGAAGCTCAGACTATACCTAATAGAAATTATAGTAAAACCTCGATATAACGCTCCCGCTTATAGCACTATCCCGTTCTTTACGCTCCTTTTATATGGTCCCTGGAATTGTCTATATATATCTGTATACTTTTACCCTTTCATAACGCTTCAAATCCCGCTTGTAGCGTTTTTATATCGTAAATTTTGTATCGAAAAGAAATGTAACACTGTAAAGATTCTTTTTTTTTTTCCCCTGGTAGGAGCGAATCTTTGAACTCTGTGAAATGCGGGTCTGTGATACCGTGGTGTAAAATGTCGAAGTAGAAATCCCTTTCTATAAGTGAAAAATTGCAAATTCTCCGTAAGTACGACGAGAATTCTACAGAAGTCAGAAGGATTTCGCAGAATCTCTAGGAATTCCCTCGTCCAGTCTGCGAACAATAATGAAAAACAGGGATGCAATTACCGATGCAGCGAAGGATTGTTGCAAACGTAAAAAAGTAAAGTGCGCACTAAATCTGCTCCGAAAATATATTAGTGTTGCTCCTAGTGGTGTATCAATTGACGTTAATAGTTACCTGAACCGCATTAAAATGTCGTAATTCATAACAGTGGCACACACACCCGGCAAACCACAAACAAAGATCTTTTTAATAGGAAAAAAGCTCATATTTGCAGTATATCTATTGCAGAATCATATATGTTTCCTGTAAAATGGTGTCCAAATCTTTCCCGATCTCATAGATCATTTCCCGTCTACAGCGCTATCCCGCTTATTACGCTTGTGGGTCATGGTCCCTTGACGAGCGTAATAACGGGGTTTTACTGTAATAATTTGTCATTTCTAATGGAATATTTAATGCATATTAGAGGAACTTTCACTCCATATCATTCATATCGCTATTTCTTACTCTAATACTATACCAGTAGATGAGAGGGAACGCTCTACTTTTGACCTTTCTAAACGCCATTTTCTTTTCTAGTTTGTTTCGTTATATGGAACGCCAACCTTTTATGTCCCATATTATGATTGGGTTGATGATTGTAGCTATTTTGACTGGCCTTCTTCTTGGACTTTTTCTGCCAACACCGGATAAAAAAGGTAAATTTTCTATTGGAAAAATGGAAATACAGACAGTTTATGTCGAAGTACTCATATCGGTTCAAATTTATATCCATCTGTGATCAAGAGAACTAGTTATCCTAGAAATCTGAAACATTAGTGGTAGATTTAGATACTGAAAAGGAAGTTAAATTTTGGACCTGTAGGTAGGGAGCTAGAAGTAGAAAAACGCCAAAGAGCAATATTCACGATATCTCATCACCCACGGAAGTTGAAATTTTAATTTTAGATAAATGTTATAGAATGTAATCTATCATCTATGTACATAAAAAAAAAGCTACTCAATTATGGTAGAGGAGAAGATCCAACTATAAGCTAGGGTCTAAATAAGGGCTAGTTGAAGTATTCGGGTATGGGAGGTACTGCCGCGCAGTGGAAATAAAGTGAAAATGTATCTGAATAACAAAGAGAAATGAGTGGAACAATTAGTCGCCTACAGTCAAGTTATTCAGAGGTAGTGTAGTGATAACTGTCATTCAACCTATTTCATGACACTAAAACATTTCACAGGTACGTTTTGTTATCTGTTTAATCAAATTCTATTGAATCAAAAGCTAATTTGTAAAACGTATGACGTTACTTACATTCTAAACTTGTTCTAGCATGGTTTATTTATTGCGTAGAACCACATGCATAGTTAATGGCGGGAACCGATCTTAATGTTTCTTACCAAATGATCTAAATACGGGCTACCAAAGAAGATCTAAATATGTGCTAACCCATATTTAGATCTTTTTATTTATTTAGAGCAAAAAAAAAATAATTAATCTACGATTACTTTATTCTTTTCAGAATGCCCAGAAATACTCAAAAACATTATTCGAAAGAATAAAGAATAAAACTCAATATACCTGAAGGTGATAGCGAACTAGCAATTCCACAAGAGGAGGGAACTTTGGGTCAAATGTATTCAGGGTTTTGTGTGGCCTACAGCGATTGTGCAGGTGTTGAAAAGGACGTTTATATTTGTGACTTGTGAAATAGACAATTAACATTTAATTAAATTGTTTCAGCTTTTTTTCACATTTAAAAAAAAAATTCTCCTGTAACAGTAAACTTTTGATGGTAGCCATATTTGGGAATCGGTTTCAAAAACCAGATTTCTACAATTTAAAAAAAAAAAGTGAAGCAATTTTCTTTTTTTTTTAATTCAACTTTTTATCTTAAAGTAGACTAATTTTGGATATTAAGTAAATTGGTACAATTTAATTATCTTATTTTTTTCTTGGTGAAATTCATAAAATAAAAGTGGTAGCCCATATTTGGACTTTCTCCTAATTATTTAGGAAAGCTGAAATTTTCTGAAGCTCTCAAGACACTTTCATAACAACTCCAAAATTCATTTTGCTGTTTACAAACCTTGAATTTAAGAAATTAAATAATTCTGTTACCAACATCACAATTAAAATACAACCCACACCAACATAAGGATTCACTGACCTGTATTTACTAATTTTTATACCAGGTATCCAGAGCAGATTGTTTTTGGTTTCCTAATCATCGTCACCTGAATTCGCCTTGTATCTACAATAATCCTTGTTATGTTTTTATTTTGATGGTTATTATGTTACGCACTTAAATTTTTTGTTACATAATTCTGTTTATGTTTTTATTTCCGTTTTGTTCTTTCCCTAGCTTCGTAAATTTGTAATGAAATTCAAACAGTGGAATATGGAGTATTTACAGCATTTTATGTTCTCTGCAAGGATATGCTCTGCGATTGGTTAATAACATTTCTTTCATTAACGACCTCTTTTTATCCTTAACGACCGTGAAATCAGCAGTGAAGGTTATATCTGTTACTTAGTGAAGGAATTAGGTTAGAAACGGACTTTACCAACGGATCCAAATATTTAACAATAATACATAAGATACTAAACATTCTAAAATTCCCAAAAAAATCAAGAACTTCCTGAAGGAACTTAAACCTTTCCTTCAAAGGTTGTTTTCTTTTTTTTTTTTTTTTCTTTGTTTTTAAAAATCGTGAAAATAATGTAAACAAAAAGTTTCCGTTTTCTTGTAATTTCCTGAAATAAAAGCAAACGGTACAAATTTTCCATTTTTTAAAAAAAAATTAATTAAATCCGTATTATTCACTTAAGGTCTACACATCCCTCTGTAGAATGGGTACCGGGTTTCTTTCCCGGGAGTTGAAGGCGCGCAGCCGTTGGACTGACCACCCGATCTCAACTAAGTCCCTTTGGTCATGAAGCGCCGGGAGCCTTACCTCCCACGACCCTATAGGGAGGCCTATAGTGGGATTCTTTCACTTATTCATCACTAACGCTCTACGAAGGCGGTTGTTAGTTGATGAGCTACTGGTTATCGAAGCTCTAGAGATCTTCAAATTAAAGTTGCTGTGCACGAAGCAACAGTAGACAATATTTCACTGATAAGAGTGTTTCTAAAAGTGGCTGTGATTGGTTAATAACAAATAACATCATTCCAGGATCACTTTTCGCATGCGCAAGTACTTTTTAATGGCAGCTTCCATGAAGAAGAAAAAAAAAAAACGAAAAATTTTCAAGGCAAGAATGTTTAAAGGAATTTGCCGTATTTAACGTCATTTTCGGAACATTTAATACAATAAACACATCTAATTACGAGAGACGATTTCAATCGGAGTCTATGTCAGCTAACTTGATAACGATGAACTACGCGGAGGGCTGATATGAAGTATTCTAATTGAGAAATGATTTAGCAGAAGAAAATCGGGCTGCTAAAGTTTGATGATTCGATAGCGATTTAGCGAGCGATGAATGTTGATGCACAGGTTAAGGGGAAATTTCAACAATCCTCAATGTTAACTTGATGCACACCGCCCTAAATCCTATTAATCCTATCAAAATTAGTAGATTACTAAGCGATTAATATTCATTATTAAGACATCAACGGTACTCTATTATTTCGCAGTTGCTTTTCAGTGTGATTTTTTTTACACCTAATTTTCGGTAAAGTCCCAGAAGGAAAACGTACAGAAATTTAAATCCTTGCTCTTCCGTAAATCGGCAAGCCATGTTTCAAGAGGATTCGTTTCAAAAGTTAGTAGGAAAATACAGGCAGATACAAGACCCTCCCTTTCGTAATAAAATAAACTAACAATTTCTAGTGTTTTCTAATCAAACTTGTTTCATTCACTTCTAGATTTCTAAAATATTGTTTTTATGTTTTTTGTTAGGATGTCTTGAAGATCCTCCGACAACTGAGCTTCCTCAAGTGAGACTTTGGGAAGGTGACAAAACAATTGGATCCATTGCTAAATATTTATGTAACAATGAAGCCAGCAAAACAGTTTCGAAAATATCCATATGTAGAGATAGCTTGGTTTGGGACTATGTGCTGAATCGAGAATGCAGTAAGAAATTTATACAATCTCATAAAAAATCAAGCTTCATTTGTAGAAGTATTATTTAAACCTTGTCAAATTTCAGTTACGGCATTATTCTCATTATTCTTCCAGAATGTAAAACAAAACCTCCAATAGGTTTCTCACCTGTTGTGAGAGTCTGGAAACAAGAAACAAATGTCAGGGACATACACACGACAGTTCTGTATAAATGCAATTCTCACGCCAATGCCTCTCATCTCTTCCGTGTGGAATGTAACCCTAAACTGAATTGGCAAGAGACAGAATACGAGAAATGCGGTAAGTGCAGTTGAATGTGTATAGTGTAGTGCATTATCTATACATTGATAGCATTTTGAATTGTAGGACAACAGCATTTAAATAAATACACCACTATTAGAACAATCAGAGAACGGATTCACAGTGTAGATAGTATAATGGAATATATTTGTAGTGATAGCATTGAACAGTAAGACTTAAAATATTCTTATTGCAGATTGAAAGACAGCTACTTTAGCATTCATTTGTTGTCTTGGATTCGTGATTCAACAGGTTGTTTTTTGCAGAGTTGCTGACGAAGGATAATTATCTTAAAACAGGTGTTTCAAAGGGTACCACAAATAGGAAATCTGAGTAGGTTTTTTTTTTTTTTTTGCGTTATTATGCATTTTCCCAAAAGTGCACAAGCGTTTAGTGTCACCTGTTCGTCTGTCAGTACGTAGGTATGGATGAATATTCTTGAAACTTGATGTACAACGAGATCAAAGAAATTTAATGATTAACCTAAAATTTCATAGAAATTGGATGAAAATTAAGCGATTTTCTGCCAGTCCTTCTATTTTAAACAACTCGAGAAGAAGGAGTTACTGTAGCAGTAATCGTACAAAAAATTAACACCAATTTAAGAATTTTCTAATTTCCATATTCGGAGCTGTGTCAGAAAATGTGTACAATGTTTCGAGGCTAACTGGATTATCACATAAATGTACACAAAACGATTGAGATTAAGCTCCCTTAATGTACATCCCCATACACAATCCCTACAGAGTTTAATATCCGAGTGTTCTAAGCTATTCAGTGTAAATTATCAATTCATGTTCTGATATAAATTAGGTCCATAAATAAAAGCTGCATTGAAAACCAAACAACGAACGAAACATTAACGTTTTCATAAAAAGTAGCCTCCAAATTAAAATGTCTGTTCAAAGTAGATTAGCTACAAAAAATGTTTCTATTTTCCTGTAGTTTGCGATGAAGAACCCCCAAAGTCAGACTACAAATCCGCAATTACTAACTATGACGATAACACAATTGGAGCCCATTACACTGTCATGTGTTCCAATACATCCACGAAAAGACATATGTTCGTCTTATGTCGGGAGGACAGTCAATGGTATGTCAAAAAATGGAGGTGTGGTAAGTACAAATGGGACTTATCTGTTGCATTGTTTTAATGTTAAATAAATACAATTTGAATCTATTGTTTTAGCCTAGCCTAGCATACAGTTCAGTTCATAAAAGAAGAGCTTTTGATGACATAATATCCTTACAGATTGATTTTTCCAGGACGTAACAGCGCCATCTATTGCTTAAATCCGTAAATGAATCTTATAAACATTACGAAAATATTCTGGTTTTTGTATTTTCTATAGTTACGAATACATAATAATAATTCAAATTGAAGTAATTACAAACGTTCCACACTATTCCCCTTGCTTTGCTACGCAAAGTTTGTCCTTTCATAGTCACGCTTATGCGATCACAAAACGACGCCATCTTTGACTGACTGCTCGGAGTTCAAGTTGATGATGTCATGACTGCTGACGTTTGTTCCAGACAAAATCGATCGCTACATAATGACCATATACGGCAAACCATTCTTTTTTGAAAACTCTGTAGAAAGCAAGGCTTAAGCAGTCAGTCAGTCTGTGTGTGCGCGCGTCTAATAATTTTCGACTCGTTGGATGAATCTTTTTGAAACAAGAATACCTCTTGATATATTGCGAATTCTGTTATAAACCAACGAAATAAAGCTAGTCGCACGAAATTTTTTTTTTTTTTTGGCCAGTGCATATGAAAGTTATATTTACAATAAATTGTAGTCTAATAAGTGTGCAATAATAGTACAGTGATGAATGATGGTACGGAACGCACCGAAGCATCCGTGTTCCAGGTAGCGCTAGTGTTCTCAAGATGGCGAACCCCTAGCAGACTCCCGAGAATTTCTAGGGAAAGATACTGAGGTGGTTTCTCGTTTGCCTTCCTCAGAAAGCCATTAAGGAATGATGTCAGATCAAAGAGAAAGCGAAGAAGAGGCGAACAAATACAGGAAAGGAAATTTGAAACATCCATGCTCTCGGCCGAGATTTGAACCCGGGTACCGGCACACCGGCCTCACGGCAGACCACCGTCTTAGACCGCACGACCATGCCGGCAGGGCTCCCTCTCAAATCCGGCCTAATGTGGAGCCCAGTAGACCGGACTACTGAGAGTGTTCTTAAAATAATTCAATAGCTAAATTTTTGTGAAGACATAATGCCAGGTTTAATTAATTTAACCTCATTTTCTTAATTTTGTACTCAAATATTTATTAAAAACAATATAAATAAAAAGTATATTTTATAATTACGCCGGCCGTGTATCAGCAGACGTACGTGCGTGGTGACTCAAACTGTGTTCTTGGAACTCGACACGGACTCGCAGCGCTCCGGCCGAGTTAACTTAAAATAAAGAAACGAATTTAGTTATTAAAAAATAAATTTACTCAGGACCAGACCGGTTAACCGTGGGGGCCGGATTAGCGAGGGCCGGATTTGAGAGATTTTACTGTAACTCTAAAAAAACAATGTATATACCTTATTCAAAAAATACTTCATTGATGGAAAATGCTAACCAATGGTATCACTGTTCGCGATAACAGATATAGTAATTATGGAAAAGTTTGAAATATTGTGAGAAGCACCAAACTCTGATACAGAGACGCATAATGTTGGAAAAATAGAGCTGATAGACTTGCCCGGCGTAGGTTGCCATAAACTTTCCATTTGTAAAAAGCGCAATATCTGCAAAGCGCAATAAAACGAGGTAAGCTTGTATATATATATATATATGCACACACACAGGGTGTTAATTTTATCTGAAGACATTGAAATATCCCGAAAACTACAAATCGGATCAAAAAACTTTATAACTACATATAACTACATGCCCTCAATCGACTAAACCTGAATTTTGTGTCATTCCGTTCATTAGTTTTCGCTGCAGATGCCTCCAAACAGGGAAAGTTATTTTATGGCCACCTTGTATTTTATATAATAAAAATAAGATAAAATATCATTAGAGGGCATAATGTTCATTTTATCTGAAGACATTGAAGTATCCCGAAAACTACAAATCGGATCGAAACTTTATCGAAACTTTATAATTGCAATTTGTTCGTCTCGGAGGGGGATATCCAACGATACCAAACTCGACCCCCCACCCCCCACCCCCTATGAGGTGAGGGATTGGGAAGAAAAACGTAAATAGGAACCCCCGTTTTTTATTGCAAATTCGAATTCTCCAGAAAATTTCACATTGATTTGATGTACTGTAGGTCGGGGTTGCTCGCAGATGGCGCTGTAATCGACAAAAATCAAAATGGGTAAAACATCGTTGAAAATTGGGGATATCTCAAGAAATACAAAATCATATGAAATCAGAGAAATAAAAATGTAGACGTATGTGATATTTATCAAAATGCTATCCAATGACACGTGAATTAACGCTGCGAGAGTGGGAGAGGCAATTATTTCATAACTTGTAATGGGAAATCCCATTCTCAACGTTGTATTCCTCCGACAAAAAGGAGGACTTTTTTTGATAGAAAAGGGGACTTCTCTATCATAAAAGGCAGTGCAGTGCGATCAGAGCTCACTTATCTTTCCTCCCAAATAGTTTTCTTCAATGAAATATTGTAATAATCTTTGTTATTACGGTCGTAGAATTACTGGATACTGTTCAACCACAACAATAAGCTTCTCATCTGAAGACTTATCGAAATAAATGCACTTCAAACCATATGAGACAACATCTAAAAAGGCGTGAAAGTTGTGATAATTCTGTGTAGTGGCAGGACAACAGCGCATGCGCACCCCTTCAGAATGCTTTGGAATCAGAACAAAAAAAAATTGCTGGACGAGCAAAAACTTCTGACGCCTTCTGATCTGAGACACCGGTTCTGAGCTGAGCGGAAGCAGTGTGGGGAGTTACATTTTAAATGCATGGCTTCAGAATTTTTCTGATCTGATCTGATCTGACGTTCTGAGCTGATCTGAGACAGTGTGCGACGAACCCAAAAAGTAACGATCAGATAGTATAGACAGTTAAGCGACTGAGGGCTACAATATCACCAGTATGGACGTTATTATTGCCATATTGTCTTTACTTAATGTATCTTCTCGAGTTTCGTAAAGTTTTTAAATTCATTTTTCGTATTTCATTATTTTGTAAAGCCCCATATTCGATGTGACTTATGACACACCCTGTACATAGACTTATGATCTACTGTTTTGGCCTATGCTTCTTCGAAAGGTAGGTTTGTGAAGTCAGTCAATCTGTGTGTGTGTGTCCGTAATAACTTTTGAACTGCTGAATACATCTTCTTGAAACTTGGCATACATATTTACGGACAAGAAATGATTGAACTCTTGTATTTGGAATTTTCCCGCGTGACTATTTGTCGAGAAATTAGAAACTCAGATGCGCATTAGAAGCAAAACTCAGAAGAGCATTAGAAACCATGGAGTTCTATCAATGTCCAACAATTCAAGGGCTTAGTGGAAAAAAGGGGTATCCCTCCTAAATATGTTTCTGAGATATCTAGTGTTAGATTTCCTACATTCTCAACATATAAAATATTCAACTTTACAACAATTAAGATGAATTAAATAGGTTAGATATTGAAGTAACTTTCTGCAAATGTTGGACATATTTTGCATATTTTCATAGATAATTTCACTATATCATCTGTAATATTTTACAACAGAAGAAAAATAGTAACTTTTAAACACATGAAACTTAAGGCACTGTAAACAACATTACGTTAATCTGACCACTGTTACGTGCCTTCTTCCTGCTGTTATCTTCCTATTTCTCGAGACTTCTTTCTACTTTTGCCTTTATTTACATGAATTTCTTCATTTTCGTCCATTATAAACACTACGTTTACTTCTCTGTGTCTCTCTCAATGTGCGATCTTCGGTAACCGAAGATACGCGATCTACGGAACCCCAGGCGCCCAACCGGCCGATCCCCTAGAAGAACCTGTAGACGGACTAGGGAAAGATACTGAGATGGTTTACCGTTGCCTTCCTCAGGAAATCATTACGACATGACTTCAGACCGAAGAGAAAGTGAAGAAGAGGCTGACAAACACAGGAAAGGAAATTGAAACAATCAAGCCACGGCCGGGAATCGAACCCAGATGCCGACAGACAGCCGCACGGCAGACCGCCGCCCAGACCGCTCGACCATATCGGCACGGCACGTTTACTTCAACTCCAGGCAAATTGCTTGAATAATTTACGAAAGAAAGCCGCTCTCCTATTGATCAGTTGGGAATCCTGCCGGCCAATCAGAATCGAGGTTTTTAAAGAAATGTGGGATAGCCTCCATATTCCACTAAACATTTCTAAATCTCTTAAAATACTTTCATCTTAAATTTGAAAATGGAACTATCCACACTATGGTACTGCAAAAAACTGACAGTATATGGTGTGAGCTTACATAATAGATAGATAACTAATTTTTAAAAAGATGAGGGACACCCCTTTTTCCACTAAGCCCTTCCATTGGTGTTAATCCTCTGGTAAGTAACGTAAGTACGAAATCCTGATGTAATTCCTTTTTAGAGGCAATAGAAAAATCTGCAATATTTGGACTAAGCAGATATGAAAATTGAATAATAAACAACTAAAAATATAAAAAAAGACGAGGAAAGTAGACTTCAAATTCTTTCAGGAAGATCTTGTTTTGTCTTACTTTGATATTAAAACCTATACATTTATTTATTTATTCTTTTTATTCTTACTTTTTAAATCTGTAATGCTTGATTTTAATTTTTTTATTCCTCGAAATTTAAACTTTAACGGATTTCTTCAGTTTAATTCTATAATTAATGAGCTGTTTTATTCTAAAAGTAAATTATAATAAAGTCTCTAAAAACGACAATATTCTAATTTTTTTCCTTATTTTTCTTTGTCTAGAATGTCCATTAAAGGAGATCAACCTTATTCAATACGAAAAGCTTCATCATATCAGTTTCGAACCCGAAGGAACAAAGAATGACCTGGGTACTACCGTCAACATCCACTGTAATAAGAATCCCAGGTCACGGGTCTTCATATCCATTAAATGCTTAGACAGCTTAGTATGGAATTACAACGATACCATTAATAGAGATTGTCGTAAGCTATTACGGAATAACAATACTTTTAATTAAACTTATTATTCATTGAAGCGAAGCCAGGTTTCTCTGTACTACAGTTTAAGTATGGCGTTAGCGACAGTTTTGAAAAACAACACACTCGATTTTGATGATATTTCGCTTATTACCAGAGGACTCGCGAAACGACTCCTCAGATAAGTCGCATTCTTCAGAATTATCGCCTAAACTAATTTTTTTTCGCCAAATCGGAGGACTTTCTAATCTGTCTTCAACGAAACTACTCGGCCGATTGTGTTAATATTTTGCAATTAAGCAAAAATGGTTGAGGATAGATTTAAGTCAATAATTTAAAACTCGTTTATATTCTTGAGAAATAATCAACAAATTAAGAAATTACATCTTTCGCTTCTCGAGGTAACAGATGATAATTGTTATAATTTATATCCTCCAAAACTACTTTATCGATTGTGTTAATATTTTATGGTTGAGCAAGGAAAGGAACCCTGATAATTTTAGATGAAAAAGATCGAAAAATTTGCTCGATGGTGACAACATATGGTAGCCAAACAAAAAAGTAAATTCAGTATGCATTTATTCACTAATGCGTCATTGTCTTTTCTGTAGGTAAAAGGTCTGTTAGAAAAGGAAGTCTATATTGGCACATTTTTCCTTAGGCAGGCATTACACGGGTGAAAATTGGGTATTTCTGTGCAGGGTGTTCGCTTGGAATTTGCTGGTCTTCGCGTATTTAACCTATCAAGGTATTTTGAATGTATTACACGACCTAGCAAGAATAGATCCACCCATCTGGAAATCACGTGAAGGTCTCGCAGTTGACGAGATCCCAATTTGGAACATCGACGATATCGACAGAAGTTTGGTCTCTTAGCACTTGACAATACCTATGTCATACCTATGTTTTATTAATGAAAATAAACATTGATTTACATAAAAATCATTTATTCAACGCATCGAATAGGCATTCAATTTAATTAATTAAAATAGGAAACATTTCATTTTTTAATCTTTTTATTTGTTTTCAGTTTCGATGTTTCTCGTAAAATCTCGACAAACGACGATATGTTTTCGAGATTTCTAGCACTAGCCGCTTCAAATTTTCACACCGGAATTCTGTTACGAATTTGCTTAATAATGTAGCTGTTTCTGGAAGCATCCATGAAAACACAGGGAAAAGGTGACATCTGTTCCTGAAAATCAATTTTGTAATAAGAATTTTGTATAAACAGATATAAATCGATTAGACTTAAAAGTTCTTCAATTCGCCACCAGGACCGCTGTTCGCTATCAGCCAGCCAGCCAGCAAGAAAATAGAGCACGTTCTAAAAACTGCAGAAATTCCCAGCACAGAACCACCCAATGTCCAACCGTGTAATGCCCGCCCTGTTGTTTTGAAAAGATTCTTATAAACTGTTGTTAGCGAACCTTGTGGAGAATTTTCGTACTACAAATAACAGTATGCAATTCATAATTTGACCGTTAAGATCGCTAGTAAAGGGTTCAACAATGGGATCAATATTATTAATCTTTAAAAACGAAAAACAAAGAGGTTGGGGATAAACTTAAACAGAAACTAAATAGTATTTTCGATAATATTAACAAAGTTTTTAACTTTCTTTTTATTTGACAGAAATAAAGCTGAGAGTAAATAGTCAACGTCTGAATTACAGTGACGCAGCAAAAGCTTGCTATCAAATGGGAGGTTATTCATTATTATTCCAAAATTTCTATGATCGTACAAAGATAATAAATACATTGATTAAAGGACAGTGTCAGTCATATTTTCTCGGTAAGCCTTAATTTCGTTGTTTAATACAAACGAAACACAGATTAATTAACATCTGGATTAGTCAATTACCAATCAAAAATATGAATTTGCTGGAAACAACAAATTAACTTATCCTTTGTTACACTACTTTCCTAGGAAAGTGAAGCTCTGTCTGTCTGTCTGTGTGTCTGTTCTCTTCCCACCAACCCCTAATAACAACGGGGTGAATGTTCTTGAAACTTCGTATACATATTTAAGGACTACAGATGATCTAATTTCTATATTTTAAGTTTTTTTTCCATATGAGTTCTTATCGAGGAAACTCATAAAATCCCATACAGAACCGAAACAACCGGTTTCTATTGGTGTCTTAATCAATAATTTGTTTATCAGCATCTTAATTCTCTTAATGTCTGCGCGAGCTTTAATATGATGGAAAATCAATTGGATTGAGACAACTTAAGTAAGTATTTGCAGATTTGTGGATTAACTTTCTCACTAAACATAAAATCTCTACTATAATAAATATGGTTTAACATGCAGAACAATTATAGTAATAATAGTATTTTTAACGTGTGCGTCTGCTAAATAAATCGAATGAAATTGAGGCCACCACACTTTCAAATATAGAACTAAAATTATAAACTTAACTAAACAAAATGCATTTCACGAATACTTTCTGGGCGATAACGCCCTGTTTTCAAGTGATCGAATATAAAATTAAAAAAAAAAAAACCGTTACAAGCCACGTTGTAACAACCGTTACAAGAGAAACAATCGGGTCACGTGCCACCCCTGGAAAGGATAATGGAACGGCCCCCGGCGCACGTGACCCGATTGTTTGTCTGTAGCTTGTAACGTTGTCTTTTTTTAAATTTTGTATTCGATCACTTGAAAACAGGGCGTTATCGCCCATAAAGTACTCGTGTAATGTATTTTGTTTAGTTAAGTTTATAAATTTTAATTCTATATTTGAAAGTGTGGTGGCCTCAATTTCATTCGAACAATTACAGTAGTTTTCAAAAAAGAAGGATTTGCCATATATGGTCATTATGTAGCGATCGATTTTGTCTGGAACAAACGTCACCAGTCATGACGTCATCACCTTGAACTCCAAGCAGTCAGTCCAAGATGACGTCGTTTTGAGATCACGTAAGCGTGACCAAGAAAGGAAAAACTTTGCATAGCCAAGCAAGGGGAATAGTGTGGAACGTTGGTAATTCTTTCACTTTTAATTATTATTATGTATCAGTAACGGTAGAAAATACAAAAACCGGAATGTTGTCGAAATGTTTATAAGATTCAGTTACGGATTTGAGCAATAGATGGTGCTGTTACGTCCTGGAAACATCAATCTATAAGGAAATTAAGTCATCAAAAGCTTTTCTTTCATGAATTGAACTGCAGATGGAAAAAAAAATCGGGAAACACCCATCCAAGCACCAATGTAAATTAAAAAAGCTATTTATGCTCTTTCTTGTCATTGACGTGGAATCTGTAACAGCTATTTCACCATTATTATGGGTCTTCAGCCAGATTCACCAAAATCAGAAGCATGAAAGTTTATGGAATACACATCCGCTACCGGCGATGAGCTCCAATAAAAAAACCAAAAAATTCTTGAGTTTCATCTAATTGTTCTGCACGTTAAACGACATTTATTATGATTGAGCATATTGTTTGTGGCACTTTCGTCATAATAATAAGCCACTTGCACCAAAGGTTTGAGGGTCATTGTATAAAAATTCTGTGAGTTTCAAGCACTTTCTATTTCTTCAAATTGAAATTTCTATTTCTTGTTTGTTTTTTTTTTTTGTTGTTGTTGGAAGACATCGCCGGGAGCGGTTATGGATTCCGTAACCTTTCATGCTTCTGATTTTGACATTGGGGGTAATCTGACTGAAGATCCATAACAATAGTGAAACAACTGTTTCAGATTCTTCGTCAACGACAAAATTAGTGGATGAATAGGCTTTTTTGTTTATTTTGGTGCATGATGGGAGTTTCCCGATTTTTTTTCCGTGAAATCAACACTGTTTGTAATCAGCAAATAATATGATTAAAAACCAAAACCAAAGCAACAACAATCAGATTAAGAATAGAGTCCCGAAAATTCGGCCTAATGTGGACTGAAGGGTGGCCGAGTTTGTGAAACTGCCGGGTTATCGGGAAGTGTGTTAAAAAAAGAATAAGTACGATTTTTTTGTCATAAAATACTTTTATTTGTTGCTTGAGAATACAACAGTTTACAAAGAATGCTATAACTCAAACTTAAACTGTCCAAATAAACTTAAGAAAATACCTAATACATGAATGGGTCTGAACGGGTCTTGAATGGGTCTGCGCGCGAGGTTTTTCCACCCTCTCAGGGGGTGGCCGAATTATCCGGACTGCCGGATTATCGAGTGCCGAGTTTTCGGGGCTCTACTGTAGTAGGCTTCAAGTTCTTGTAGCTACTTCTTGTAACAAGAAGTATCGATTTTCTCAAGTAGAATTATTTTATTCTCTTTTATTATTTTTATCTAGTTAATAATAGTAAATTGTTAGATGCTTTAAATAATCCGACTTCAAAAAATGTATCGTAGGAGCAAGAGAAGATACAGGCTATCAATGGGGAACTGCATCAGGAATTTATCAAGAAAGGAAGCTTCCTTGGAAGTTTTCTTATCCTAATACTTACCAGAACAGATGTGCTGCACTGGACGAAGATGGATTCCTTCAAAATGTGAATTGTTCACATAAATACTGCTACCTTTGCTCAGGTTGGTTAAACTTCATTGCGTTGTATAGATTTTGAAGACAAATCGTTGAAAAAGTAGCCTGTTGGGTATCTAGCATAGACAGGAAAAACATTTTAGTTTGAAAAGAAAATTATGGTTAATAAAAAAAAAAACCCTACAAAAGATGAAGTAGTTTTTGAAAATATTACAAAATTTAACATTAGCAATATTGAAATGTCCAAAAATCAATAATGCCTAATAAGCATCCATAATTCATTGACATATTTGAGAGGCTGTAGCTCAGCAGCGAAAAAAAGGGATGTTTGCCCCGGATATCAAATGAAAGATAAATTTACCAATTTTACTTTTCCAGCAGAACGCTGCATCTTAGTTCCATCGGCTGCCGCTAAGGGGCAGATGCAACAAAATAACAGTTTCGGAACGTGAGAAGCCGGTTTACGCGAATACGAGTTCAGTGGTGACACATTATCACAACCTGGGCCGTGGATATCTGAACGACAAGTTACCACAACGTTGAATAGAGCGCAAAGGACATACACTGCTGGCCCCCAAGGTCACCAGATCTGACTCCTTCAGACGTTTTTTCTTTAGACAAAGTGCTTTCTTTGGACATTGATGGACAAAGTCTTCGTTCCCCCACTTCTTGCTGACCTCACCGAACTGCGACATCGTATTACCAATGCAATTGCAACCAACGACAGTGATCAGTGGTCAGAAATGCATTACCGCCTAGATGTCTGCCACTTCACGCAAGATGGACACGTAGAACATTTACGAACAAAAAAAAATTGGCGAATGTGTTTCATTAGATATCTGGGGACAAACATCCCTTTTTCCTCAACCGGGCTGGGAGCCTCCGAAGTGTCAAGGAATTTTGAATTACCCTGTATTGATTTCCAATCGTGTTTTTGGGATAAAAAGATGTAGTTAGCGTTCGAACTTTCGACCTCAAGATCACAAAAAAAATCTAAAAGAAAGTAAACATAGACAGATATTTAAAAAAAAAGAAATAAAATATATAATGTGGCCATAAAATAACTTTCCCTGTTTGGAGGCATCTGCAGCGAAAACTAATGAACGGCATGAAAGCAAAATTCAGGTATAGTCTGCTGAAGGCATGGGAAGAAGAATTCTGCAACAAAAAAAAAAAATTAGTACCAAAAGTCGCCGATAGGAGGAAATCCGGCGCTGCTATCACTCTAAACGTAGATTATGCAAATTTTCTAGAGCAGAAGTGACAGCAGCGCTACTGAGTCCTTTTAAAAAGGGAAGAGCGAACATTCAGTCAAGCAGTTCGTCGATTGACTGTTGAGTTGTACTCAATATGCGGCCTACCTTACCTCAACGTGCGTTACTTGTAGCGTAAAGCTGTTTTACACTAAAGAGTGCAATACAGCGGCGGCTCTTAGGGACTTTCGAAGGCTTCATAACCTACGTAAAGGTCCAATGTCTGCTGTAGCACTGCAAGCTATGATTCATAAATTCGAGGAAACTGGATCGCTAGGAGTGAGAGCCGGCAGAGGACGAAAACCAGTATCAGACAACACAGTAACAGATGTTACCACTGCAGTGTTCGACGACACATGGACTAGTAGTGGTCCAAGAGCTCGTGCAATAGCTCGCCAAACCGATATGCCTTATGGGACTGTCTGGAAAATCTTACGGAAAATGCTGCATTTCTATCCGTATAAGATCAGTCGTGTGCAAGAACTAAAACCTACAGATTATGATAAGCGCCTGACTTTCGCGCTAACATTTCTTGCCCAAATGGATATCAACAATGATTAGCCTTGGAACATATTGTGGGGAGATGAGACTCTTTTTTATCTGAATGGTCAGTCAACACTCAAAACTGCCGAATATGGGCATGTGAACGTCCCACAGTGATTCATCAAGTGCGACTGCATTCTCCAAAAGTAACTGTGTGGTGTGGATTCACGGCAGAGTTCATATTAGGACCATACTTTTTGAGACTCCTACAGGTCCTGTTACCTGTACCATTAATGGAGAGATATCTGCAAAGGCTGCAAACGTTTGTCATTCCTGAATTGCAACAAAGAAAATGCTCATACTCGACATGTTATATGCAAGATGGAGCACGACTACATATTGTTCGTGCAGTACAGAGCCTGTTACGCCAGCAATTCGGGAATGAGAGGGTTATCAGTCAATATTTTCTAATGGAATGGCCGCCCCGTTCACCGGATATGAACCCATGTGACTTTTGGTTGTGACCTGAAATCCATTGCGAATACTGGTGGCGTTACAAACCTGCATTCGTTGAATCATAACATACGACGGGCTGTTACAAACATCCAAACTGACACTTTACGCGCAGCAACACCGGATGCAATAAGTTGTACACAAGAAAGGTCAGCACATTGAAAATGTTGCATTTGGTCCAGATGACCCTTATTATTGATTAATGTCGGTAATGTTGATAACAGATTGTTAACAAACAATTGATGATTAAAGATTGTTGTGTTGTTTCAGAACGTTTTCTGTGAGTCTCAAACTCCATTCATTACTGTACTGTATGTTCATAAACTTTCATAATCCTTTTTGCGTGCGTTCATTGTAATCATTCACCAATTTACTGGTTCCGACAGTGCCAAATTTTCTCCTATTGGCGACCTTTTGGTACTAATTTTTTTTTGCAGAATTCTTCTCTCCATGCCCTCAATAGACTATACCTGAATTTTGGTTTCATTCCGTTCATTAGTTTTCGCTGCAAACAGGGAAAATTATTTTATGGCCACCTTGTATTTTATATAATAAAAATAAGATAAAATATCATTAGAGGGCAAAAATGATGCTTTTATTAATATAAAACAGTATATAAATATAAATATATATATATATATATATATACAGGGTGTTCATTTTATCTGAAGACATTGATATTTTATCTGAAGACATTGAAATATCCCAAAAACTACAAATCGGATCGAAACTTTATCGAAACTTTATAATTGCAATTTGTTCGTCTCGGAGGGGGACATCCAACGATACCAAACTCGACCCCACACCCCCCACCCCCTATGAGGTGAGGGGTTTGGGAAGAAAAACGTAAATAGGAACCCCCATTTTTTTATTGCAAATTCGAATTCTCCAGAAAATTTCACATTGATTTGATGTACTGTAGGTCGGGGTTGCTCGCAGATGGCGCTGTAATCGACAAAAATCAAAATGGGTAAAACATCGTTGAAAATTGGGGATATCTCAAGAAATAAAAAATCATATGAAATCAGAGAAATAAAAATGTAAACGTATATGATATTTATCAAAATGCTATCCAATGACACATAAATTAACCCCCCCACCACCACCACGCTGCGAGACTGGGAGAGGCAATTATTTCATAACTTGTAATGGGAAATCCCATTCTCAACGTTATATTCCTCCGACAAAACGAAAAGAGGACTGCTCTATCATAAAAGGCAGTGCACTGCGATCAGAGCTCACTTATCTTTCAGAATTAGAACTGAAAGCATCTCTAAAACTTTCATTGTATGTGAGTAGGTTTTATTGCCTGCACATCTACCCTTCATTTCTACAGTAGAACAGAATTGCAAGTGGACAATGAATCGTGCAACCGTAGAAGAAAAAATTGAAATGATTCTGATTTATGGTGAATGTAGGAGAAATATTGACGATGCTGTTGCCTTGTATGCTGAGCGGTTTCCAGATAATGTTCGCTCTCGTTCTTTTTTTTACAAAATTGTGAATGCCTTTATCTCTGATGGCAGCGTACAAACCAAGAAAAGGAAACGAAGAAAAACTGTTACAGGAGAAGCTAATGAAATAGCTGTATTAGCAGCTGCTCACCAAAACCCATAGATAAGCACTCAGCAATTACAACGCGATTCCGGAATGTCCCTAGGTAGTATTGTCAAGATATTGCATCGTTGTAGTATCATCCATATCACATTTCACTGCATCAAGAACTTCATGGCGAAGACTTTCATAATCGAGTAGTATTTTGTGAATGAGCTCTTCAACAACTGCAAAGTAATCCCAATTTCTTTGCTAATGTACTATTTTCAGATGAGGCTACATTCACAAACCGTAGTAGCATTAATCGGCATAACATGCATTACTGAAGTGTAGAAAATCCCCACTGCTTACGACAAGTTGAACATCAACGTCCTTGGTCAGTTAACGTTTGATGTAGAATCACAGGGAACAAACTCATTGGTCCTTATGTTATTGAAGGTATTTTGAATGGAATCAGATATCGAAATTTTTTGGAACAGGAACTACCAGTACTACTTGAGGATGTTGCCTTGGACGTTCGACAAAGTATGTGATATCAGCATGACGGTTGCCCAGCGCCTTACTCACGTCATGCACGGGAAGTATTAGACCGTGATTACAATGGTCGGTGGATTGGCAGAAGTGCCCCTATTAATTGGCTTGCTAGATCGCCTGATTTGACATCACCGGATTTCTTTCTGTGGGGTTATCTAAAAGATAAGGTTTATCAACAAGTGCCAACAGACCGTGAAAACATAGTAGAACGCATAAGAAACGTCTGTGCTGAAATTCTCGCAGATATGCTTCTGTCCTGTGTACAGTCATTTGAAGAAGGATCCATAAATGTATTGAAGTTGAAGGTCGTATATTTGAACACTTACTGTAATTGGACAAAACACTCCGATATGTGAGACAAGAAAAAGAAGAGATACAACGGAATACATTACAAGTTATGAAATAATTGCCTCTCTCATTCATGCAGCGTGGGGGTGGGGGGTTAATTCACGTGTCATTGGAGAGCATTTTGATAAACACCACATACGTCTACATTTTTATTTCTCTGATTTCATATGAATTTTTATTTCTTGAGATATCCCCAATTTTCAACGATGTTTTACCCATTTTGATTTTTGTCGATTACAGCGCCATCTGCGAGCAACCTCGACCTACAGTACATCAAATCAATGTGAAATTTTCTGGAGAATCCGAATTTGCAATAAAAAAAATAGGGGTTCCTATTTACGTTTTTCTTCCCAACCCCTCACCTCAAAGGGGGTGGGGGGGTAAGGGGTCGCGTTTGGTATCATTGGCTATCCCCCTCCGAGACGAACAAATTTTAATTATAAAGTTTTTTGATCCGATTTGTAGTTTTCGGGATATTTCAATATATTCAGATAAAATGAACACCTTATATATACTCATGGACAAAAAAATTAGCGCAACAAGAAGGAGTCGTCAAAATTAAACGAAAATTTACATACGTAATGACTACTTTGATATAAGTAAATGATTAGAAAATCAAAGAAAAAGGATAATTTATTTCAGAGAAAAAGGCAAAAGAACGGAGGAGTTAATACTTCGTTGGACCCCCTCTAGCGCGAATGCACGATGCGATACGATCGGGCATTGAGTCATACAAGTTCTGTATGATGTCTTGAGACATTTCGTTCCATATTTGCTGTAACCTTGCTTCTAGTTCGTTCAAACTCGTGGGATGCCCAACTCGTCGTCCCAAATGATCCCAGATATGCTCGATTGGAGACAAATCTGGGGATCGGGCAGGCCAAGGAAGGGTAGTAACAGTGCGGAGACAGTCTTGTGACACCCTTGCCGTATGAGGCCGAGCATTGTCTTGTTGAAAAATGGCTCCTGGGAGCCGTTGCATGAGTGGCAACACATGTGGTTGCAGGATTTCATGAACATACGCTGGGCTGTCATGGTGCCACGGAACAATACTAGTGGTGACCGTGTATTGTAGGCAATGGCACCCCATACCATCACATCAGCTGTGGGAGCGGTGTGTCGCTGTACAGCAAAGGCAGGATTGAAGCGTTCACCACGGGCTCTCCACACACGAACACGATTGTCATCACTGCCGAGATTGAATCTGGATTCGTCGCTAAAGACGACCTGGTTCCATTCCGCTGCAGTCCAGTTGCCTCGTGTGCGGCAAAACTCCAAACGGAGGCGTCGATGGGTGGGCGTCAAGGGCAGCACACGTAATGGGCGCCGCGATACCAACTGTCCTTCAGCCAGGCGCCTTCGTATGGTTCGAGAAGACACAGCGGCCCCTAGTGAAGGTGCTACCTGTGCCTGGATGGCGGCCGATGAAGCAGTTGGCTGTACGCGTGCATTTCTGACTATGTGGCGGTCTTCTCGACGACTGGTCTGTCGAGGGCGTCCTGAGCCTGGTCTTCTTGTACATGACATCTCTCGGGTCCACTGGTCCCAAAACCTCCTCACAACACAATTAGAGCGGCCTAATTGACGAGCTACTCGCCTAGCTGACCACCCAGCTTCCATCATCCCGACGATTCTCCCTCTCTCAAACTGCGAAAACTGCGTATACTGTCTTCGAACACGGCGTAATGGCATGTCTACCTCAGCTCTTCCTTTGTAAATGATTCAGCACACTCAAACAAGCTTTGATTACCTGTTTTATACTCCACAGAGTACGATGTTCAACGCCCTCTACCGGCTATACGTAATGCGCAATCACGCTGCATTTCTAATCCTTTGCATATCTCCCCGACATGTACCTTCATTGCAAGTTTCGTTACGATCCCGCAATTATTTCTTGGTACGCTAATTTTTTTGTCCATGAGT
>JAFIDM010010028.1:14936651-14947056 GCA_023159025.1 Thereuonema tuberculata | reverse complement strand
TGTGTATGGCCGTTACTCAAAGTTTGGATTTTCAAAACGACTTGCGCTTCATTTTCAAGCATTTTCTCGCTTGAAAATGAAACGCAGGTCATTTATTATTATAAACTTATTATAAATGTATTTCTATGATTGCCTTGCTTTCTTGCTATGAACATTTTACGCATGTGAAACTATTTAATATACAAAAAATATGATGATCTGACTTTTTATTTGCCACCCTCAATTTTAAACTCAAAAATCGAAAAAACGAACAAGGTTCAATCATGATGTATTTGTTCCGGATTGCTCCAACATAAAATTAATTTTTCCAAATAAATAATCTAAAAACCAATATAAATAATTTGGTTTTTATTTGTTAAGTGGATTCTAATTTACACTAGTTATTAAAAGAAAATAATCATCTAAATAATAATAGAAAATAAATGCGGCCAGGTGTTGTAAGAAGGTCCCTTCTTCTGTCTCTGATCACGAACATTCAAAAACTTTTTACGCTAGGAAGCTTAATTTTTTAGGGTTACTAAAAGGATTTTGATATATCAGGTATATAGTAAGAAGTTAGAGACATATATAAATGAATATCTGTTAAATCCGTCTAAACACGATAGCTAAAAAGCTAATTATTCTAGGGAGTTAATATAGCTATAATCAATTCATTACAGCTTTACATTTATGAAAATATAATGAAATATTTTTCAACAGCTCTTTGGACTTTAGAAAATGTTCATAATTCTTTCTCGTCTTCGGTATCAATGAGGTTTTAGATCTCAGAGGAAAGCATTACCAGATGAACGAAGACGTCGTAAAATCACACCAATTTTCAATGTTTCCAACCCAATGAAACGAAGCCAGACCACAATGGAAACAATGGACATGAACAGTATATTTATTGGTAGCATCTTGAACATTTACTACGACGTGTGCGGTGACCACATTGTGGTATTGTACGAACATTGCGGTATTGCACTTCCGGTCATATGTTTATCTGACCGTTTTTTACTTCATTTGGAATGGGGAACCCGCCCCCGCAGTTTGTCCACCCTATTTTAGATTCACCCTGTATATGTCACTGAATTATTATGAATCAATTAATTATGTAGCAGTATATCAATGTATTCAGACATATACTTTCGTACACTGAGAAGTTATTATGCTATTCTATATAGAAAAAATATAGTTACACATATTTCTCTGATATTTCAGAGTTCTGAACAATTCACGAAGACAGCATTGGTACTGGTCACCCAAAAGAGACGATGATATCCTTGGGTTCTCTATCAAAAACTTAAAAAGAGATAGTTAAGGGTTGAGACGTTCATTCATTGGGCATTTCTAAACTTAGATGTACATTACAATTTAAATTCTAAAATACTACATTACAATTTAGTAAATACAAAATTGCCATTGTGTACCGCATTCGGCAGGCAATAAATAGAATAACGCCATCGCTACTTTTCCTCTCGTTCTAAAGCATGAAAGCTTTGCCATAATGACATGAATAGACTGAGATGGATTGTCTGTGGGAATTTTGTAAAAACATTGAACAGAATTTGTTTCGATTAAATACTTGAATCAAGGGTCTTTTGCCAGGACGGCGAAACAGTCGATGAGTAGAGCCATATTGAATCATTAAATGATCTGTTTTAATTATTTTCTGGAATTGTCTAAACAAATATCTTATTACAATTGTTATGGATAATTTTCTTAAATGCGAGACGGCAAATCGTATTGCATCTCTGTAACTTTCCCAATGCTGTCTTCGTAAATTGTTGCAAAGTTTTATAGTTCTTTCACGTCGTTATGTGAACTAGAATCAACTTCATATAATTTAGACACATGTATACACTTATGTTAAATGAAGAGTAAATACACTTACCGGTGTAGAATAAAGTACAGTTATAATTCCTGGAATGATATTTTAGTAGTACTTTCATGTCGTCATGTAATTGCGAATTAATTTTGTAGTGAGTAACATAAACGTTTTGAAGAACCCCAGCGCACTGATTTTCCATGTCAGCTTCTTCAATTTTTGTATGACTGACATATAAGCAGTCAAGAAAGTTTTTTTTCGCACAAAACTTGGCTGAAATGAAAAAGTATAGTGTTTTGAATGCTCAGTTGAGTTACATGTATTTATATTAAATCTCTTTATCAGCTGATTCCGAGATTAGCTTAGTTTCAGTGTAACCCTTTTTGCCATGCAGGCAGTCTGCTCGCGCTCATCCGCATGTGGCAACGTAATTCTTAGTGGCTTATCTGGCAGCATCAACACGAGCTCATCAAGGGATGATGCGGTCTTGTTGTTGCGGCTTCTGTTGTGTTAACAAATCTCGTCGTCATTCTGATTTGTTAACACCTGTTAACAGATATTTTCCACGCGTTCTCAAGAGTTTTACTCCGTTTTGTAATTAATTTATTAAATTTGAACAGTTGTAATGAAATGTTTTACTAAACACAAACGCAAATGTTTAATGATGAGCTTAAAGGTGCTTTCCATTGCCGGCGCTGGAAGTCTACTTCTCTGACCTCAATTACAGCCCTCTCCACCCCTTACAGCCACCGGCCTTGAATTTACAATAGGGACGGCGGGTTTCTGTTGAAAAGTGAGGGTAGTAAAGCCGTGCTTCTCCCAACCGCAAAAGTGGAAAAGCCGGGCGACTGGTAGGGGGACCAGTGTGGGCCAGCTTCTCACGACTTCTGGTTCTAGTTTGTGTAGTTGAACATAGCCAAAATATCGAAATAAATCGTGTTTTGAATTCTTTTTTTGAAAACAAAGTAAATACAAGTTGACACTTATTACAGAAATTGAATTTCCTTATTTTTATAATTTAAAATATAGGTTATGTTATTGAATTTATTGATATAAATCATGTATTATTATTGTAATTTCTTTAAACTTATTGTTTCGAAAATATGTTTGACTTTTAAGTTAATATTCAGGACAATTTCTTTATGATACGAATTTATGTTTGAGAAATTGATTTTTTTTTTTTAGTGTTATAATGGAATAATTCAATAAAACTTTCTATTTTTTTACAAATTAATTTCAAGTTAAATCTGAGAAATAGAATTATATTGGAATATTCAAAGAAAACCTAAATACTTAAAAAGAACTGATAATGAAGATTATAAAATTATTTCATGGTAGCTTGAATTAAATATATTTTAAAATATTAGCTTTTTAGTGTGTTTTTATAAATTTCATTAGAAATAAAGTTTTTAATGAAATGTTTTCAATTAAAATTAAATTTCCTTCCTTTCCTATAAAATATAATTTCTATTGGGAAGTCATATAAAGCAAGCCATATTTTTTTTTTTTAAAAAAAGGCACAATTTCTATTGGTGAATTTTTTTGTATTTTTTTAGGTAGCGCAAGAATAAAAATAATATCATCATTTTTTTATGTTTCATTCATCCTCTTTGAGATTTTTTTTCCAATTTTCCTAATTCCAATTTTCGCAAGAAAAATATCGTCGCCAGAGCAAAAGAATCCATTGCAACTGAAAAACGCGGGAAAAGCATGTCACCCTCCTTGCCTTGGGCTAAAGCGACGCTGTTGAAAAGCTGTTTGAACCCTTCAATAGAAACATCTTGTTGCTCGCGCTGACCTCATTCTTGTAGCCTAAAGGGAAACTGCAAATTCTCCGACTGCAGGGCGTCCAGCGCCCGCAATGGAATCCCAGCTTAATGGATGAGATTCGTGTACTTGACTTGCTTGACTTCGTTCTGGAAATTTTGATAGCTTCCATAGGTAGACAATTCAGTGTAAATGAGTCAATCATCCGAATTTTTGTTAAACAAAGCATAAAATGCCTTTATAAAATATGAACTGTAGTATGGGAAATGTTCTTTACAAGAATGATATATGAACTGATGATAACGGATAGCAAAAATGAATAGTGAAGAGGGTCCGTGGGAACGTAATACCGCATTTTTCCCATGGGATCAAAGCTTCAGTAACGATGGTTTCCATTACTGAGGGATCTACTCTGCGGTCGCGAATCGTTGGGGACTGTCACGTTGTGGAAATAGCAACAAAATCTTGTTCTCTGAGGGCATATATTTTGATTTTAATGATTATTTAGATAAATTTATGTATCTGAGTTTTTTGTATTTGGTAAAGTCTTGTATATTATTATTGTGATATTTTCATGGTTAAAAATTAATTTTAATATTCGAGCCTATTTAGAAAACAATATGTGAGAAAGAAAGGGAAAAACTTCAAAAAAAAGAAGTTGTGCGTTCGATTGAGTGACGACGTGTTTTGTCTGGGTTTTGTTTCCCGTGGGAACGGAGAAGAGAAAGTGAAATACACTCTGCCGGCAAAAAACAGATCAGGTGGTTGTGTTGAAGCACACGGATTGGCTAATCAAAAGTGAAACTTATGTTTTTGGCGCGAAAGAAAAAAGGAGGTCTGACGGGATCTGGTCAGAGACAGAAGCGGGAAGACAGTCGTCGGGTGCAGACGCTAGTCGACTCGTGACCCACAGAGACCCGGCCGAGGAAGACGCAAATAACTTGGAGTTCGTGCCAGACGAATATGGTGAGGCAAAGTAGCTAAGACGGAGGAGAACTGTAAGTAAAAGCTTTATTCATTGTAAAAGGCAACTTGGCAAACGTGCGGCAATGCAAGACTCGCATCGCGAGTGTAACAAGATCAAGCTAGGACAGAACTATGGCGAAAGCTTAAATCTATTGCAGTTAACTAATCTTAATGCCAGCCTCTGTGACCGTGCTTGTGACAACTGGTGTCAAATGGCACATGACTTCTACTGCGAAGGCCGAAATTCGTTCGTTTCATGAGGCGAAGCAAAGCGTTGTGCGAAGCGTTATGGGCTTTTGCGTCTGGTGAGTGAGAAAAGAGAAAACGTTCTAAGGGGTGAAAAGCCATAGCTTAAAAGTTGGTTACATAAGAAAATCGAAGCTTCGGGAGTGTGTAATGACGTTCATTTTTCTGTGATCAATATAATTCGTTTTCTCAGAATCAGTCAGCCGGTGTGCGTAAAAACCGATCTGGGGTGAACGATATAATTCCTGCCCGAATGGTTAATAAAACATTTCGGAAAAACATCCTCACCCTGTTGAAAAAAGTCATTAATGATAACTGACATTAAAATACACTAAACTATAAAGGGTTTGGATATGTTCATCATGTTTTAGGGAAACAAGAGGAGAAAGGTGAAAAGTCGTATTTAACGAACTCATCATTTAAATGAATGTGTGCAAACTATAGTTTTAAGAAATATAATAAGTTAAAGTCATAAGTAGTTTATAATATTAAATTGTGTTATTATAGTAGTAAGTTATTATTACTTGTAATTGAAGTGATGAAAGAATTAATCGTCAACCTCTAGTTTCGTCAAAAGTTGGAAGAGGTTGTTTTAACTGTCTTTTATAATTATCTCTTGGATCAAGTTTTGGTTTTCTCTTAATGATTGTAGAAAGATTGTTTATTTTAATCTGATGTGTACATCTCATGTGTAAGTGGCTTGTCACATTTTCAAATCATTTAATTTTATGATTATTCATGCTAATGTTATACTGAAAATAAAAAAGATATTCTCAAAGTTATTTAGAATTATTATTGAATTGTCAGAGAGATAATTATTTGCTTACATGTTTTAAGTTTTTGGAGTGAGGAAAAAGGGTTAACGTATTCAGAGAACAAGATTTCAGGAGCTGAAAAGGGTGGTCTTTATTAGGGAGATTTACAGTGGGTTTATTGTAATAGGTCATTACGCCCCTACTGAAGAGGCAATTTTCCTGTTTCTGTTTTGCTTCGGTGCTGAAGTAGACATATGGCCGTATGTAGAGAGCACTGTCTAGGAAATTTGGTGGGAAAACTTTGGGCCCAGCAGAACGCCATCTTTATCACGAGATAGTTGGTTTTCTTAAAACTAGATAGTAAATACAGATCTGAATTTTGGTGTGTTTCAGATGATCTGGGATAGTTATTGCTCTGCTTATTGTTGAACCCCGATTATATTATCGTTAAAAACGTGTTCGGAGTTTAGTAGCCGCAATCTTTCGTTTCACTTAAGTATCTTATTACTATGTTTGATCCACGGGATTAATTGATCATATATGAATTTAGAGTGAGGATAAGATAATCCAAATCTTTGGTTTTAATTAATCAGAGGGGGGCACCCCTTACCCAGTGACAGGACCTATACGTCTAGCGCACCTTTGGGGACTGAATTTCAGGAATCTAGTCTCTGATCAAGAACATTCACAACTACGCGTCCTAGCAAACTGAAATTTTACATCTAGGTTTTGAATGTTGTTATAAAGATCTGTATTAATTTTGGTACATATCGGACCAACAGTAAGAAGTTACGCAACGGAAAGAGCCAGAATGTGGATGAGAAATTTAAATGGAATATACATTATAATTTTGCCATCAAGAAATTACATAACAATACCTATTATTTTTTTTTTCATATAAACACTTACTTCCTTTTAAACAAAAACTAATTATATATGGTGAGTCAAAATGATTTGACCAATTTCAAAAATTCACTGTAAAAATTGATATAAAATATATTTTTTATAATAAAATAAAATAAAAATTTCATTAGAGGGCATAAATGATGCTTTTATTAATATATATAACGGACAAAACTCAAAGATTTCAATCAATCAATTGCAATTTAGAAAGTATAGAATATAAGAATAAAATTATGAGACCTTATGAGCAAGGTCTCAAAATATTGCGTTTTAGTTTTTCTAAATTTTTCCAAATTTTCATTTCTATTTTCGCCACTTATGCCGCTGATGACGTGAGGATAAATTTGGCCGTATCTTCACAGAAACAATGATATGATCTTTGTATTGGCATTTTCCAAATTTCACATCACTGTCCGGCAGAAAATAGAAAAGATTGGAGAATGCTGGGTTTGCAGTGAAGGACCTGCCCTTGGCAGAGAACTATAAATGAAAATGTCCGGCTAAATATATATATACAGGGTGTTTGGGAGGAATTTGAGTACCGTGTTGACATTTGTCGTGTGACGACAGGTGTTCGTGTTCCTATTCAACAGTTATAAGATCTGAAAAAAAAAACGAAAAAAAAAAGCAAACTTCCAAAGTTGCTGTATCCAAATATACAATTCGTTTATTAAAATATTCAATATAAATTTTTTACAATGAAATTCAAATATTTTGACTCATCCGGTATTTAAATCCTTAGTAGATTCGGTGTTAGATTACTAATTGTTGGATCTTCATAAATAGACAACAAATTAAAAATATTAAGAAATTAGCTTTTAAAATACTTGATTAAGTCAATATAAGAAAAACAAAATATTAGGAAGAAATTTAAAATCTAAACTATTAAAGAAAAATTTATCTGAAACACAATACAAAAATATTTTTAAAGTAAAAAGGCTAAAAAATAACTACAATGTCGGATTAATAACTAGGAAAAATTGACTAAGAATCTTTATTATGAAGCTGAAAATGAACTTAGATCAATGATTAAAAAGTGAAATTAATTATAAAAATCTAATAATAATAATAATAATAATAATAATAATAATAATTACACACTGTTTAGTCAATTAAATTGGGAGAATTATGGATAAGAAAAACTGAAAAACATTAAAAAAATCAATTAATATCAGATGTAATTGATAAAAAAAATAAATGAATATTTTTAACTTAATTTATCTAATTTAATACCTGAAATGTGCTGCTAAACTTAAAATTCAGTCATGCAAAACAACGAATAAATGTCATATAAACATTGGTCTGGAAATGCTTTATTTCCAAGATATGAACGATGCAACAATTTCAGCCGTACAGCATGACGACTGCTGAACCAACGTTATCCTTACCGTTGGATTGGAAGAGGGGAAACAACTGTACAGCCAACACCACTGTATTGTTGCATCGTTCATATCTTAGAAAATAAAGCACTTCCAGACCCATGTTTCTATGACATTTATTCGTTGTTTTGCATATCCCGAAGATATGCAGAAACTTCGGGAGCCCATTCTACATATAAAAGTAAAGAAACAAAGCTATATAAACATAGGTCCGGAAATGCTTCGGTATCGAGTTACGGCTAGCGAAAAATTTCGCCCATAATTTTTCGCCCTCAGTTGTAGCTCTCACAATAAATCAAAACAATGCAATTCACATTATTGTTGAACAGCTGTTATTGTGTTGCCAGTTTATGTACTAACAATTTTTCACACAACATTATTCTGTGGTTTTAAGTAAAATGACATTCTGTCATACAGTATTTCAATGCATTACTTTATGTACTTTATGATACACATATTCATTTTTACTTTTACAAGTAAAATTGTAAAATGTAAAGTTGTAATAAACATTTACTCTGTTTTTACTAAAAATGATACAAGATATATCCTCTTTTCTTCATTGCTATATTTCGCAGTTTTATTTCTTTTAACTGCTTCATAAGGCCTTGTTACATATATAGAAAAAACTCTTCGTAAAGCATAACAGTACAGGAATGTTAGCAACATCATGATAAACTTTACAATTTGTTGCTTAACAACATTGTTTCTAATAAATGTAATATGCTAAGTTTTTACAACTGACTTTGTATGTGTTTATAAAACTACACTCCCGTGCAACTAAATCGACTCACCACTTCGGAGCGCACAAAAAGGCGTATGTTTTTTAAATGGCTTAACCGATTTTCAAAAAACATTTTTTTTTGAAAGCCTAATGTTTTTATTTTACAATGACACCATTATCATTAAAATCTGTACAATATTTTGTTTTATAATGCATTTTGAATGAAAACGCAAGCAAAATGCATGCTTAGGAAAAAAAATTATGGATACAAAAAATTAAATTTCAACAAAAAATTCAAGCAAAACAAGGAAACTTTTATTAATCACTACTTGGTATTGCCTCCCCTTGCCTGTACGACGGCTTGCATGCGGTTCCTCATAGACCATATTAAGGTTTTGACAAAGTCTTGGGAATCCCATTCCACTCCTTCTCCAGCGCAATCTTGAGCTCGTTGATATTTGACGGTGCCGGATTTCTGGCTCGGACCCTCCGTTGGAGTTCGTTCCGCAAACGCTCAATCGGATTCATGTCGGGACTGAGGGCTGGCCACTCCATCGTCTCGAGACCAACCTCCTCCATGAATTGCGAGTGGTACGTGCTGAATGACACCGGGCATTGTCATGCACCAACATGAAGTCTTCCCCGATATATCCTGCGTAGGGCACAACATGATCCAGGAGAATGTCCTCAATGTATCATCGAGCAGTCAGACCCCCCTCCGGCCTTCACCAGGTATGAAAACAAGATCTGTTTTTCCCTCAAGGGATATGCCAGCCCACATCATGCAGGAACCGCCGCCGTACGAGACTGTTTCAGTCTCTCCTGTGAAAATCGCTCTCCTGTGAAGTGAAGATACCAGTTTCCTGAAACCTTCTGAATACTTTTGAGACAGCAGATTGGCTCAAGTTTAGTTGACGAGCGACTTCTCGTTGACTGTGGCCTGCTTGCAACAAAGCAACAACTTGTGCGGCGTCTTCTGGCGTAGTATCCGTGGGTTTGTGAAAACAATGAATTAAACTTGCAGAGATGTGTACAGATGAACATCTGATAAGCGACTGATAAGAAATATCGGTCCACGTGGGATTTTATAGGGGAGTGCGGCGCGCAACTCGTGGTTTCCGTTCAGATTGCATTTTGCTATGCTTACGTTCAGATCACATTCATTTGGAAAATATTGTACAGATGATTTTAATGATAATGGTGTCATTGTAAAGTAAAAACATTAGGCTTTCAAAAAAAAATGTTTTTTGAAAATCGGTTAAGTCATTTAAAAAACATACGCCTTTTTGTGCGCTCTGAAGGGATGAGTCGATTTAGTTGCACGGGAGTGTATTGAAATTTTTCTGTTTTTAGAATTGGTTTTAAATTTTTCAAAAACTGTTTGGCTAACTTCTATCCCTTTTTCAAAGGAGTTTAACGTGCTGAAGCTGTTTATAACACATGCTTCTAAGATAAACCTGATTTCTTTGTTATAAATATTTTTATACATTATCTGTACAACCGGATCAGGGTTAGGTTTTAACATTATACAGTGATGGACCCAATCGGAAATTTCTGCGTGGTTATTGCGAAAAGCTCTTACCTATAATGTTAAAACATAACCATGAAAAGAGGATGTAGCAATGAAAAGAGGATGTATCTTGTATCATTTTTAGTATTTACCTACAATATTTTGTTTAAATATTAGAACATTTACTCTGTTTATTGGGAAATTAACAACGTTATTGTCGGCCATATGTACAACATGTGTTCATTACGAAACGTTCATTTACTCGACCATCTATTCACGTTCTGTATATTGTATTTGCACCATTTTCTTCAAAATTAGATGTTCTACAAATTTTGTTGTAAACTTTTCTGT
>JAFIDM010010028.1:14878702-14916768 GCA_023159025.1 Thereuonema tuberculata | reverse complement strand
TGTGTTTATTTCTATGCTTGTGTGCAGGCTGATATCTACACTCCTATAGTAATTTCTTATCCTTTATTATCATATTGACCTGGGTATTTTTTTTTATACGTCATCCTGTATTCTAAGTAGAGAGAAGTTTAAGGGAATTGTGATCAACTTTCATTCTTATTATTATATTTGTAAGTTTAAAACCTTGGGTTTCCCCAGCAAAAACAATATGGCGAGTCAAGGACCAAAGCACATACTGCCAAGTGTAAAGATGTGTGCAAGAATGATTAGGGATGTGTGCTTGTGTCCATAAATTTCCTAACTATGCGTGTAGTGTTCAGTACCACAGCCTTCTGCAGTTGTGCATAAGTGTTTTTGTGAAGTCCTAGTGTGCTGAGACTGTGGTGCAATGTGTGAGGCACCAGACCAGTGGCAGACAGAACGATGGGTACAACACGTACTCGATCCTGCCTCCACTGCTTCTGGAGCTCGTGTGCTAGATCAGTGTATTTACTGATCTTGTCTGCGTGAGTTTTCTGCATGTTCTTGCTGATAGGCACTGCAATATCAATCAGATAGGTCTGTTTGTTGACCTTCTCAACAAGTGTGATTATATTATTATTATTATTATTAATAATAATAATAATAATATCCCTAATCATTCTCGCACACATCTTTAACTTGGCAGTATGTGCTTTGGTCCTTGACCCGCCATATTGTTTTTGCTGGGGAAACCCAAGGTTTGAAACATACAAACATAATAATAATAATAATATATTCGCACATTTCATTCTGATTTCTTTTCAATATGGTGCAATAGCGACAGACTAATGGTTGCTTTACACGCGCTCAAAAACTTGCAGCTGCGGTCGCTTTACACATGCAAGAGGCAAATCAGGTTTTCTCTCGTTGAGATCGCGATTAAAACTGCTGATCGCGAAGCGACAAACAAGATGATTTTGCAGCCTAGTTTTGCTAATAATCCTCAACTCATTTCACAGCAGAGTTAAAGAAAAAGGAAAAAAAAAAAGATCCCGGCGGAAGAGAAAGTGCTGAATGAAGCTTTGGATTGAAATCACGAACAAAGAATATCCAGATTTCAGCGCGAAGTTGACAATGTCGTAGTTTTTAAATACAGTAGAACCTCATTATAACGGACCCTTTTATAACCGACGTCGCTTATAATGGACAGTTTTAAAAAAAATTGTCAGCCTACAATTAAGGTGAGCGAAGTGAAAGACCATTTATATTTTGTTATTCAATATGTTGAACAATCGGCAAATGAAAATGTGTTTGCATATTATGAAAACTTACGGCACCTCCGTCAGTTATTAACTGAAGAAATAAGCAGCAACCAAACCCAGCAGAAAATAAATATTTTTTCAAAGCAATGAATGTAAGCAATCAACATGAACCAGGACCTTCTTGTTTTAAAGATTAATGCAGTGTATACGTACACATCTTTTTCAATTCAACCTACTATGTTGAAGGTTGATTAGTTGTCTGAAATATAATATACGCTTTTTATAGCTAACTATTGTACTTTCATTGATGTATACACTGCTGCATTACACCCTTATAAGAATTATTTGTTATAAACCGGACTTTCATTAAAACGGACAACCTTCAGCCCCTATTAGTCCGTTATAAAGAGGTTCTACTGTATTGTTTCTCGCCGCTAAGGGCGCTGGTGTCGACTTGCTTCTAATATTTGCTTGAATTTAGAACTCGTTGTATTTAGAGCAAGTGGGAGTTTTTCGAGCCACTTGTCGGTTTGAGGCAGGCTTTCGAGAGAATGTAAAGCAGCCATGAGATGGGTTAGGAACAAGGGATCCAGTCAAGAACAAGTTGTGAAACGGACAAGATATTAATTCCGAAGAGAAGAAAAAACATCAAGTCAACTCCGGATTCGAACCCAGGTTCTCGCCTTTGGTCATTTCATTATGCTCAAACTGCAAGTTATTATTACTGAGCATTCGAAATAAAACAAAAAGCACCTTGTCTTCTCGTTAGTTGTCTCTACGCGCTTTACGTTAAAACAGCTGGACGGATTTCCTTATAATTTGGTCCGCAGCTTATTTAGGATCCAAATTAAAATATCACCACGATTATTCAGAGCTCCCTCTCCAGTCCTCGAAATGGCTCCAGCGCTGCTATTCACTAAGTACTGAAAAGTTGAGGATACACCTAATTTAATTTAATTATTATTACTGTGTCCCTTACCTACGTAAAACAAATCACATTTTTTTTCTTTGAGTAAAATGGGAGAAAGCTTTTTTATTAGAAACGACCTCTTAGTTGGGAAGAAACTTTGTTGATGCTTTGTAGCACATTTATCAGCAACTTCATCGTAGCTTTCTTTCCTTGTATTTATAGATATACATTCTACTTGCATTTCTCTGTGACAGTCTTGCACTAGAACGTCGAAAAAAAAAGATATTAACACAACAAGATATCAATAGTATAAATCTCTTAGTTATAATGTTTTTACAATTAATACCTGTGGCTCCCTCTTTTAATTGTAAAATTGTAACGTTAATATGTATCTATAGTAAGGACAGAGAAAGAAGAATCACCATATTTGGAAACAAAACTGACCACTTAATTGATCCTGGAACAGAAAGCAATATGGCAGCACCTTCACAGCCAAGCTAGAGGAACTTTTTCCACTATTTTAGTAGAGTCAGGGTGATGAAATATTTAGTTCTGAATTACTAGGAAGACCAGCTATTGCTACAAATTTTTGCTACAAATTTGTCTCCTTTGACGATGAAGAGAATTGTCAACGAGTGAAAAACGATGCGACATAGTTTGTTTTCCTCGATAGAGCATTTTCTTTTCCTTGTCCGAAGCTAGTTTTGGATATGGATTATATTGTATTGATTATTGATTATATTACAATCAATTTTTATAAGAAATTTGAATAATATAAAAGTAATAATAACAGTATATAGGTGCGTTAAAGATGCAAAGAATAAAATAAATATCGAAATTCCTGTTCCTTCTACTTTGCTTTGTAGAAAATAGTTACAATGCTTTGCAATAGAGGTCGCTGCGCATACATGGAATTAGTAATGCATAACACACGGTTTTCTTCTTTTTTTGTGCCTCGTTTAAATGGTACTATATATATTATTCCTAATAATATGCGTCAATGGTTTTCATAATTAATTACAAAATACATTTTTTCTCTTTAATATACAATTAAAAGTTAATTCCTATAGGGTACAATTACAAATAAAAAATAATGAAAGAGGCAGCCATCCAAAAAGAACAATTAATTTACTTTTTTTTAGTAAAATTTAGTTATAGTTCTTAATTACTATTATTATTTTGTGTATATTACTTCAGCTATTTAAATTCAGCATAGATTGAAGCAAAACACAATTCCTTTATACCAGTCCACTGAAATTCACAAGATTTCTTGAGAAAGACTTCAGATATAGAATAGTGCAACGCAACCCAACAATATTTCGTGGAGAACAATTTCTTTAAAATAAAGCGTTGTGCCTGACGTCATGTCTTAAACTACTCTAACTCCAGTTAACTCTTTAGTCGCAAGTAAAATCTTATTATAGAAAGACGATGAGCTAAAGAAACCAGTGTTAACTAAAAAAAAGCCTAACTTGCGACCAACTGTTGTCACTTAAGTAAATGTCAGATTGTAAATGTGTATGAAAGAGCCATAACTTTATACCTTCTCTACAGACTCTACCAATTTGTTGATATTTATCAGATCATTACAGGACACTGCCGGGGAAGTTTCTGCGAAGAGAATTCTCAAAAACCTTCAAGGTATCTTAAAGGAATGATTACCGAAAAACCACCTGTATCTTTATAAGCCGAAAAACCACCTGTACCGAAAAACCACCGATCTTTATAAGCTATGTCATTGCTAACTAATCGGCAGTAACCCCGACAAATGAGTTCCTGTTATACAAAAATTAAAATTTTGTAACGCAGCAGAGCCGTTTCCAGGTGTTCTGCCACCCTAGGCGAGAACTGAAAAATGCCGCCCCCTCCCTTTCAAATGCCGCCCCTCCCCCTCGCGAGATAGAGCACGCGCCTCTTTCCAAAATTCTTTGTTTAATAATTAATAATTTCGCTGTTTGATATATATATATATGTATAAAATTAGTTTTTTCCGTCCTTCGGCCGCCCTAAAATCTTGCCTAGTCTTGCCTAATGGTAGAAACGGCCCTGTAACGCAGACATTCCAATCATTCACAGACTTTTGGAAGTAAAAATTCTTTGTTTTTTTATTTATTTTATTTTTTTTACAAAAACAAGTTTCTAAGTAAACACAACAAAGCGATGCCGTACAATTTGCAATTTATCACATTCTTGCGTTTGCTAACAATGACACTACTACTAATTGGCGCCCAAAACTCTTGTAATTCAACGGTAAATGCCATTTCAAGCGATGCCCGCACTGAGTTCATTTACTATGTCTAGTCCCCCCCCCCCATCCCCCAATTTTTCACTGTTCGGCGACTAGCGGCCATCTTCAGCCGGAAGTGGATACACTGGGTCGAGAGTATCCAATAATATTTCTCATTTTAGTCGATTCAATAAAGATAGACTCTAATTTTGTCGAATTACCACTGCTTTCCTGGCACAATCAGTGGCCACCTAAAGCCGGAAGGGGCCTGCATTTTTTCCAGATGGATAAAAGATGGATAAAACTTATGGGTCTTCTACTCCAGGTTTGAGATATGGAGAACGTTATATACATACATAATACACATTATGGAGGAGATACATGAGAGGGAATCCCATATCTCCTCCATAAGGAGCGACAAAAAATTAAGACTTCATTAATTCTATAAGAAAAAGAAAAGAACTGCCGTACCTTCACATAAATAACAATATCTTTCTTCACAATTTACATTGATCAATTTTCCTTTTTTCGTTAGAGCAACGCAAATATTCCTGAAATCATCTGGATAGCCTCTCTGCCAAAGTTTAGACAAGTCTGGCTTCACAATAGAAGACGGAGTTCCCCATTGATAAGAGACATCTTCTTTCGCACCTGACAAAATGAATTGAAGTCTACTTGTAAGAGATTTAAACAGTGATTTATTATCCCAACTAGAATAAGGCATTTCATTATTTCAAGCCTTTCAGAGATAAGTACACCCAGGGAGGAATTCAGAATAATACAGCACCGATAGAGATAAAGGATTATTCATCCCTTTACTGAGGGATAATCCGTGATGTAATTGGTCGCCATTGGCTCAGGAAATTTTTCTATGCTGATTTCTCTGCCGACAGGTCCTCGGGTCCACCCAGACCTCTACAGAATGGGTACCAGGTTTCTTTCCCGAGGGTTAAAGGAGGACGAGTGTTAGCTGACTACTCGACCTCAACTTGATCCTGTTGGTCAGGATACGCCGGGAGCTTTACCTCCCCTGACCCCAAGAACCCCAATTGGCTCTAGTGAGATACAAGTCTCTCTTTGTTTGAGATCTATAAGGAGACATTTCTGAAATTGCAATGTAGGAAAAGTACCGTACTTATTTCCATGAATGGTCCTTTAAGTGTCTCGTCATAAACCAGATGAAATGGAATCTTAATTCAAAGATCCGGCTGCCACGGATAGCTGCTATGGTGTTACAGTTCAGTTCTTGAAAGAACAGCTTTTGATGACGTAATTTCCTTATAGATTGATGTGTCCAGGACGTAACAGTGCCATCTATTGCTAAAATCCGGAACTGAATCTTATAAACATTACGAAACATTCTGGTTTTTGTATTTTCTACAGTTACGAATACATAATAATAATTACAATTGAAATAATTACAAACGTTCCACCCTATTCCCCTTGGTTGGCTATGCAAAGTTCGTCCTTTCTTGGTCACGCTTATGCAATCACAAAACGACGCCATCTTGATGACGTCCTGACTGGTGACGTTGTTGCAGACAAAATCGATCGCTACGTAATGACCATACATGACAAAGCCTTTTTTTTTTTTTTTTTTTTTGCGAAATACTATAGTTTTGCTCAGTGTTAAGAGATTTATTTTATCAAAAATCTCAACACGAAATTTCCGAGTGCTAAACTGCCATATGACATTATGCATGATTATGGGGTAGCACAATAGCCGAGTGAAAAACTTCAAAGATGTTGTAGAAAAATTAACGTTTTGTACAAATTGTTGCACATTGATGGCAATGAATCAGAAATGTAATACAGACGTCTTTACTCTTCCATGAAATTACACAACAAACTGCTGTCCAAAACTCAGTGAGTCGACGACCACGGCGCTTTTTACCATCGTTTAGCTTTCTGCCGCCGTCGAATCCAACTTCTAAAATACTTCAAGGTCTACAGTTCGAATAGGCAGAGGAATCTTCAAAAAATCACGGAGAAGAAAAGAGAAAAAAAAATGTTCTGGCTGATGTGTGCGTGAAATGGATGCTACTTCGTGAACACAAGGTCTGCATTTGTTATCATTTTTCATTTAAATATTCACTCTTTTCTTTAATTGTATTCTCCCATTTAATTCATTTGTGTAAATGTGGATACTTGACGGATTTGTTTTTGTTTTTTTGTTTTTCTTTTTCTCCTTAATTTTTGTCGGTCGCAATGCCCTTCCTAATCTTCTTTTTTATCGGTTGCGAAAACTTTAAAATTATAATTATTTTAAGTTAAAATGTTTAATATGTTTAAGTTAAAATAATACACTCTAGTGTTATGAGACAAATATGAGATTGATTAATGTATTAATATTTCAGCTTAATTCAGAAATATAGTGAAGTACACTACTTTTCTGTATTGTAATTACAGATACTACTCACTTAACTACCTACCTGTTTAACGACCGTTCGGGCCGACGACTAGCTCTCCAGCGAGGGGAATACGTTGTCTCAGTCGTCTTAGGAGTGTTTCACAGTAACGAAAATGCGAACGAAACATATCCGACCAATGAACAGTATTGAAAACCTGAAGTCCCTCTGCTAGTTCGTACTAGTACAATTTTGAAATGTTTGCTTATGTCTTCATGCCCAGCGACAGTAAATATCATCTCATTTTCGAATGTGAACCTGACTTCCACCTGAAGCTGCATTTCGGAGTTTTGTTGTTTTTTTTCTGAACCGGAACAGTGATTTCAGGATTTCGATGTCGTTCATTGATCGGACATGTTTCGTTCGCATATTCGTTGCTATGAAACACGTCTTAGTCTCATTACTGAGTCGGTCAGAATACAAAGCGTAAAAATCGTAAAGAAAAGAAAAGGTTTGACTTTTTTTCTTTTCTTTCTGTTACGATTCCATTGAGAATGACAAACCGTTAGGATGTCGAAACGTCTGGTCCTCAAGCCCATTTATGTAATTTATATAAGTTGGAGTTTCATTTATAGCTTTTCTTCATTCAGAATAAATAAAAAGAAATAGGTTCTTCGCTTATCGACCAATTCGCTTAACGACCTTGTCGTAGGAATGGAACTCGGTCGTTAAGTGAGGAGTGCCTGTAGTATTGTTATCTTTACTATCCAAAATGGTGCTAGGGTAATGAAGGGTCTATGTATATTTATTTTAATTCAGTGACAGGATCTTGATGAATGCACGCGTTATTCTTACCGAGAAAATAGGACGGACACTGGCCGCTAACTAAATGTCTGTGGATGAGAATTTGTTTTTGGTGTTTATGATAAGGTAAGACATATCCTCCAATTGAGTAGCAGAATTTAGCTGTTTGGTAGTAAGTCATTGGTTTAAGCGTTTTCACATATCGTACTTCTGAAAAAAAGAGAGAAAAAAAATGAACTTAAAGCCACTTTTCGTAAAATGTTACTTCTTATTTTGTTTTTCTTAAAAGTTGTGAAAAAAGACACTCGGACAATCACCTTGTGTTTACTAGCAAACCTTTTATTACGTGATATTGGATTCTTAGATAATTTTCTCACCCCTTCGTGACCGTGATCGCTTTCTCAGAAATTCCGACCTCATGTTTGATCGTAAATCACGTGACTTCCTGTTGACTCACTTAGATAAAACTGAAAATGTGAGCATTCTCAATACTAAGCCTAACATTTGCCACCTTATTTGTATTTCTGTGTCGTATGATTTTGAAGGAGATCAGCTTTTCTTTTAATCATATAGATACCATCTCAAAATAGCTGTTTCACGCTTAATTGGCGATCGTCAGATGAGTGTGGTCACCAGTAAATAACAATTTCTTCCTATTACAACCTATGTTTATCTTCATATTCTAATATCTGCTGCAAAAGTTTCGGTATATGTACATGGCCGAGCGGTCGAGCGGGTCTAGACGTGTGTGGCCAGTGTGCCGGCACTCGGTTCGAATCCCGGTCGTTGCATGGCTGTTTCTTTCTTCTTCTGTGTTTCGTCCGTTTCCCCCTGGGACTTACTCTCTCAGGTGTATCTCCGACGAGAAAGTGCATTCTTTCTCGTCTCTGATTTCCTAGCCTTGTCGTGACGTTGTCACGGGGGATAGTGCGTGGTCCGTTGGGGCCCATTCGCGAATAGTAGTAGTATATGTATGTAATATTCAAACCACGTGTAGAGACTGGCTAAGGATCAATATATTATTAAGGAACCCATGTCCGGAAACGCCCCATTAATGTGCTAGGTGGTCCTAAATTTCGAGAGAACATATCCGTTGCTATATCATCCGAAATGTTTTGCAGGCGAGTCCACACATTGATCTGGGCTCGCATTGAAAACAAGTAAAATTGAAACAAACAAAAATAAAAACCCCAGATCAAAATGTGGGCTCGCCTGCAACATTTCTTATGGTGTAGCAAAGGATATGTTCTCTCGGAAAGGCCCACTTTAGGACATCTAGCTCCTTAATGGGGCGTTTCCGGATATGGGTTCATTAGGAATATATGTGTCCATCTTCTCTGTTTAATTTCTCGAGAAGGAACCATTTGTAAAAGATTTCAAATATAAAACTTAGAACTTCCCTAGTTCTCACATAGGCATACCAAGTTACAAGAGGATCCATTCAGCGGTTTAAATGTTATTAAGGAACAAATACACACACACAGACTGACTGATTCGATAAGCCTCGCCTTCCTATTGGAACATAAACTAAAAATGTTGAAATAACGAATAAAAGTGAGTAACTTTTAATTAAGGTTTTGAAATAGATGTGGGAAATCGTATCCTTTAATAACCTTGTGTGCGCAACTATTGTACGCGCTTAGAATGAAGAATGTGATTTACATATAAGGAGAAAATCGGATCACTTAGTTGATCCTGGAACAGAAAGCAATATGGCGACGTCATAACAACAGGTTACTAGAGGTACAATTGGGAACTTTTTCCACTATTTTAAGAGTCAGAGTGATGGAATAGGTATTTCTGAATTTCTAGGAAGACCTACAATTGCTACACATTTGTTCCATTTGACGGTGAAGAGAATTGTTAACGAACGAAAAACGACGGGAACCGCAGTTCGTGTTCTTCGCCCGGTCTTTTTATTTTCCACGTCTAAAGCCAACTTTTGGTTATGGATGATATTTATAAAAAAAATTTGAATAATACAAAAATAATAATTACAGTACATAGGCACGTTAAGATGCAAAGAATTAAAAAAATTGAAAATCTTTGATTTGCAGAAATATAGAAAAAATGGTTTGCAGTCGCTGAGCATACATAACCATTTTTTTAATTGGAGTTTAGATAATATAAGACTGCCTCGCAAAATTCACTGAACAATAAAGATGCTTAAATTTGGTCCAACGACTTTTCAACAGTTAACATCTGATTTTAATTATTTCTTCTAGGTGTTTTTTTTTTTTTATTTATTTATTTATATTTTTTTTTTTTAAACTTTCTAAAATTTGTCTCAGATTTCTGTATTAACTGACAAATAATGACATTGACGTTAGCTTTCATTCCTTTCAAGTCAGAAGGAATGTTATATGGACAGGGTGATTCAGAATTAACGGTCAAAACTTCAACATAGCATTCTGGAGATCATTACAAGTCAGAAAACCCACACATGAACATATGTCCAAATCTTGAAAGGAAGGAAGCTAAAATACTTCAAAAAGAAAACATATATCAATACTCAATAAAAGGTTGTAAAATCCAAGTAAACAAGATACTTCGATTGTAGAATCACGTGACATCCCTCAGGTATCGGCAAATCATTGCCTCCCGAACGGACGATTCCCAAAATGGGATACGAAAGGCGTCGTCTTTTTCATCTTCATTATGTGGGTTAAATCACAGAAACTCGTCATTTTCTGTAATTATTACCTTTAAATACAAAAATAATAAGAAAATCAAGAGTGTCCTTGGGAATGGGACCCTTTATAAAGATATTAATGCTCAGAGTTCTAGTAAATTCCATACGTACCACATTTCCTTCTGGGTCTTTTTTTCATCACCCATTGTAGATTATCATTACATCGGACTGACTTGAAGATTTTTGAATTTGGATTTAATGTACAACGGATTTTGATAGTTGCGCCAATTTCATTTTTATTTTTCTTCCGGTGATACTCAATGTAATGTTTTGTGTATTTTGGCAAATGTAAAATTTCCTCGTCGCATACTCCAAAAAGAAAAAAGACGAATAATTAATAAATTGTAATTAAAAAATTGAATAACTAATTCACATAAGTTTGCTTTCGCACTCTGAGCCATCATCGATGGGAATTTGAGATAGCTGTTTCGTCCTCATTAGGACTCATCAGTCAGGTTTACCTTCGATGATAGGCTCAGAAATGTGCGAAAGGAACCTCTTTAATAAATTAATAAATTACTTTGGTATTTGTTCACCCGATAAATTAAATGTTTATAAAGCAAAAAAAAAAAATAAATAAAAGAAATGCTTGAAAATCTTGGAGAGATCAATTCATCGGAATCACTAAAGGACCGCTGTTTCGCGAGTAATTCCGCTCTTCAGCTGTAATTAGTCTATTTCAAGCATCTGAGTTCGGATTAGATGTTGTTAAATTTACAGGGGTTCCTTCAATAACTCTTTAGAAACAGCTATTATAATTTAATATAATATAAACAGCAAGTAGATTCACTAGATATATAGTTTGACAATGGGTGCAACTAACATGCACGACAGCTGTTGTAGTTGTTTATTAGAGGTGTTGGAGGTGTTTTTTTGTTGCGAATTATTCGCACGGGTCAACTAGTTGCATTTACTTCAAAATAACATTAAGATTCAGACAAAATTAGTTTCTATCAAATTATTAAAATCTAAAAACTAAATATTAATGTATTTACCGTATTTATAGGCGTATGATACGCACTTTTTTTCCTTAAATTATGGCTGAAATCCTATCTACGTGTTGTACTGCTTTTATTTTAAATCTTAAGTTTATTTTTACTGAAACATTCTTCATAAAATAAGGGTGCGTTTTATACGCCGATAAATACGGTAACTAAATATAAAACTAAATCTTATATCAAAAACTAATTTATATACTAAATATTTCATTAAAATTAGATTCAAATTTACTAAAACAAAATGACCCACTTAAATATAAAATAGTTACGATATAATAATAAAATTAAAAAGAAAAAAACAATAGCATACAAAAATTCAAAATAAATGGCATATTTTGTAGTAAAATGCAATTGAAACATTCTCCCCAGGGTCGGATTTCATTTCGTTAAATAAAGCAATATTTGCAATTTTTTAAAAATCTCTTAACAAATTAATCCAGAATTTTAGGACTAAAAAAAATTTCTTTGTTTTATTACTTGAATATGAAATGCTTATTCCAGTTTCCTTGTATGGTTTAAAATTAAATATTATTTAAGAAAACTTAATAGTATCATTAAAAAAAAAAAAAAAATCCTTCATCTGCTTTCTGGACAAGAAACGCAAATTGTGTATCTATTCCAATTTGAAAATTTTTATATTTGCTTCAGATTTGATGCATTAAAAAAATACGGAGAGAGAATTGTTCTGATATTAAAACTACCTTATAATACAGCTATCACAAAACAAAACAGCTATCATAAATTTGTCTGTCTCCTACTTACCACAGGGTTGTCTGATCACGTACCATTGACTGTCTTCTTTGCAAAGGGCAAACATGTGTCTCACTCTCGATTTCAGAGAACAAGGGATTTCAAAAAAGCTCCCAATTTGACGATTGGTTAAATTGGATGTGTCTTTGGCGTAAGGAGAAGTTGGAGGTTCACCACATTCTGTTTATTAGCAAAATTAAAAACAAATAATTACTAATTAATATCATTAGAACGCAAGTACATCAAAGAACTTGAAATCTACTTCCCTGAAAATATTGCAGTTTGTTTGTATGTTTGATTTTTCGTTGTTTCGAAAATCGTGAAAAACAATACAAACCAAAAACTTTCGTTTATTGTTAGGCTACTTAGAAAGTAAGGATTAGCAAACCAATCATTCCGTGTGTGTGTGTGTGTGTGTGTGTTTTAATAACTCTTAAACCGCTCTATGGATCTTCTTAAAACTTGTCGTGCCAATTTAAGTGCAAGTTAATCTAACTTTTATTTGTGAAATATTTTCTGTAACAACAAACTAACTAGAGAAGGTGGTAAATATCTTCACAGAAACAAAATAACCTTATGTAACACTGGAAACGGGAGGTCCCTTACTTAAGAGCTGCACGTAAACGAACAAGTAAATATTAAATTTATTCTTGAACAAATAGCTACAGTAAATATTATGGAAGTAGATGTAAAAATTATTGAGTGACTATTTCCAAACGAAAACACTTGTTAAGATTGTTTTGTAGTTACGACTGTTGCGAAGAGAACAGAGAGCGAGGGATCAACCGCAAGGAATTAGCCTCTAACCAACGCCATCTAGTTCTAGCTAAACAGTTCTGGGAAGCCTGAGGGGGAACGGACGTTAACCCTACGTCACCGATCTATAATATGGACCATTCTGTCTCACATGAACTCCTTCACATTAACTTTAATTCGGTGCATATAGTGATTACAAGAGCTTTCAGAGTTTGTTCTACCTACGATCTATTCTCCAGTGAGCTTGAAAGCATCAAACGGATCGTAAGTTGTGATGAATACCTATACCTTCTGATTAAGAGTAGCATGAAGAAAATTCTTCAGGTTTATACAACAATGATAAAATATGTGATAGCAATACATGGATACATCTCTATCCCATTCCATCTTTGATCTTCTACGAAATATCGCGCCTGTTGGTTAGATTTAACATTAGAAGGACGTCACGAATTACCAATACCTTAGGAAGTAAATTGTATCGAAACCAAAAGATGAACTTAGCGCAGAGTTAGAAATGTAATCTATGGGATCCAATGCATGGATAGGAGTTGCCTTTACGAGTTGTCCCTTGTGTATTGGAGAAACGGGTAGGGAACTGGTCACTGGTTAAGCAGGGATATTAAATGAAACGATATAAATTGCTTAACAGCTTCTCATGTGATTGATTAGAAACACAAGCTTAATATTGATAATCTATCATCTTGATAGGTTCAACTAATGAGTTCCCATATATTAATTAAAATGCTAAAAATTACAACGTTTCGCTCTGCCCCGCAGAGTTCTGACGTTGCAACAAACTACGGTAAGGAATCCTTCTCCCGCTCTCGAAAGTGGGACCCCTAAAAACAAACAACAATAGAAAAATGGCTGTGATCAGCGATCTGTTATTGTTGTTTGCTTTTATTGGGTCCCACTCCCGAGAGCGGGAGAAGGATCCATAGGCTTGCAGGTGTTCTGAATTTGATCGTGTCAAGGGTAAATCTGGCTGATGAATCCTAATAAGGACGAAACAGCTGTCCCAGATTTCCATCGTTGACGGCTCAAGGCATAAAAGCAAACGATTGTGTTTTTTCTGTTTTTCATATTACATTTAATGCGCATTAAACCTTCTTATGTACCTGTATGAAATAATAAACTACATATTCTGAAATTTTCGAAGATCTTAATAGAAATAATAATGGGATCAATATCGCACAATTTTTAAACAAATATTTTTAAAAAAATGACTTGTTTCGAGAAGCCCGAAGTAAATGGCTCTCTTTTTCAGACTAAAGAACAACAAAGGAATAGAAAGAAGTGCTTTGTTGTTCTTTAGTCTGAGGAAGAGAGCCGTTTAGTTCGTGCTTCGCGAAACATATCATTTTTTTAAAATATTTGTTTTGAATGTACTGTATTGTGCGGTATCGATCGCATTACCATTGCTATTTCCCGCACATTAATTATCTTCATCATCTTAATAGAAAATTAGAAAGTGAAACAAGAAGAATGTTCTAGGCCTTTCATTAAGTTCTCTTGAACATGCAGTAGTTAAATTAGTAACTTCATGACTAAATTATAACTAAATCATTTTAGTCTGTTCAGTTTGATATTGCCAAAAAAAATTACTTAGCTATTTCACACTTTTTATCTTGAATTCATATTATTAAAAAAAATCACTTTTTTTTTCCCCTCAAGAAGAACTTATAGCAACAAATATCAATTTGTAATTGTATGCATTTACTAATGGAACGCTACATTATCCACTTTCCCCTACCAGATACCATATCTGTGATATACAGGGTGTCCCAGAAAAAAAGGTCAATATTCTAGGATGTCACAGTATTGGTCCTTCTAAGAATAAAAAGTTGTTTTTTTGAGCGTAAGTTCTAATCCGAACGGTTTCCGAGATAGAGATAAAGGAATTTACAATTGTAAAAGTGACTGCATCTAATTATTTGTTGATCAAGTGACAAATATGTTACAGTTTACAATAAATTTTCAAAAAATTCACCATCACCTCGCTCCATGATCCGGAATTCTGCGCATAGGAAACTATTGACTGATTAAATAATCTTCTCATCTTAGTAATCTTCACCTAAAACTTTAATCACTCATAATATTTCGTTTTTTCTTAACGAAAAAACTTCATCAGATGATTTGAGATAGGGATATAACCCTATTCACTATCTATAGAATTCATTACAAAAGGAATTCGATACCTTGTTTTGATTTCGTAACAAATGATATGTGATACAGTAAATATTCATAATATTATGGGGAGTATCATTTTTGTTTTTCTTTATTAACTGGTTTCCTTTATAGTATATTATTTGGATTTCATTCTTTTTACATAATTCCTTTATTGATTTTTGTACCTTAGTATCTAAAGGTAATTTCATGAAGTTTCTGTATGTAGTATCTTTTTTATTTCTTTTTTAAATTTGTATTTGAAAAAATTAACAGTTTTGTTAACAAAATTTTTTGGTAGTCATTGATTTCAAAATTTTGTTTCATTTTATTGACTTTGGCATTCCATAATTTTCTATCTTCGGTGTTGTCTATTATTCTTTTCAAATAGTTTTGAATTAATGCTCTTTTGGTATGGATACTGTGTTTTGAATAAAAATTTAGTATACGATTGCTTTTTAAATCTTTTTCATAATGCTCATAGGTAATTTGATTGTTTTTATTTGTTAAAAGTAGATCTACTGTTCGGTTTTGTTTACGAGAGCCTTCAACGCTTTTGCGCATGCGTCAGATCTCCTTCGATTTCATCGAAATAGGGGTTGTTTACTTTTTATCAGAGTTAGTTTATCGGTAGCTGCGTTCGATTTGCGCTTCAGGAAAGAATTAAGGAAAGAGTAAATACTATTGCAGAAATGCTCCTCCTTTATTTTTTTCTTAAAAGCGAAAATGTCCAAAAGAATTTCTTAGGAAAGTGCCCATCTCAGCGTATCACCCCTCTGCGGAGTAAAATCATCCGCTAGTGGTGGGTCTGCTTTTTGAAACCGAACAGTAGGAAGGGTGTTTGTTTGTTTTTTTTATTCTTCTAATGTAAATTTCAAGTTAAGATTTACTGAATTAATGAATTGATGGAATTTATTAATTGTCGATTAGTTCCCTATCATATGATTAGAATGTCATCGGTATATCGGATAAGAAAAAACGAAACATTATGAGTGATTAAAGTTTTGGTTGAAGATTACTAAGATGAGAAGATTATTTAATATATAAATTTGATTACTGTCTTATTAATATTGACTGGATTCTTCAATAATAGCAGTGGAACTACCAGGACAGAACCTGCAACAACAGAACATCTGCAAATTGGCCATTTGTGATGGACGACTTGTACAATGTAACCATTAACAGACAACACAGTTGACTTAGCTATTCCCGTGCTTCAGACAGTGGCGCCATACTGCGGGAGGGAAGAACAATGCTGCCCTCCAAATTTACAATACTGTATTTCAAATCTCAGAAACCGTTCAGAATACGACACACACATTCACATAATTTTTTCTTTATAGAATGATATAGTCTACTTCTATGACCTCCAGAATATTGATTTTTTTCCTCCTGCAATACCTTGCATAGTTGGTTAAAACTCACCACATCTTCTTTCTTCTATAACTTTCCAATTTAAACTTCGATCGCATTCCATTTTAAGTGCAATGGTGGCGTTTTCGTTGGCATTGCATTTATACTGAATTATGGTTCCAACAGTCCGTTTGCTGGAATGCCAGATTCTTTGAACTGGAGGAAAAGCTTTAGGTGGATCCCTACTGCAAACTAAAAATAATGTCTTTTTAATATTATCTATTTCAACAATTAACTTAGTAGTAAAGAGACATAATACATAATATTGCTGTTATCAGTCAAATTCGATGTATTAACTATTAGTGTCGGCTTTGTTAAAGAGGGTGTATCAATTGGACCAGATGAATTTTAAAGACAGTAGCAATAATCAAATTACCTTATCAATTCGTATCGAATTTTTTGGACTTTTCGCCAGCTCTTCGGCGATGATGTATTGGTTCTCGTTGGTAGTGATTGCAATGTGAGGCCCTTACGCAGCATGTTTTTTTGCAACAGAACCAGTGTCTTCAAGTTTCTTCTTGATTCCAGCCATTGTTTCACGTTTCTGAGAAAAACCATCTTCCTCATCAAATAAACCTCTTGTTGCACAGATGTTGTCCTTCGACTCAAAAATAAACTTAATATCAGACATCGTTGTTTTAACGTCAACCGGAACGCACCACTTCCTCTGCCAGCTATTGTGAATTCTCGCACGGTCACTAATACTCGTTCAATGTCACGAAGTGCTCATACTGATGTCAGATGCATGACCACTGTTATACATAGGTGAGAGCATTCCTATGCCATCCTTGTTATGATACTGTTATTCTTGTGAAAAAGTATAAACTGCTCTCGAAAATGGCTCCCAAGAAGAGGTTACCGGGTCCAACTGATACACCCTGAATAAATTCTAAAAGATTAAAAATAACGTTTCATATCTGCTTGACATTAATTGCAAGTAAAAATATCATTGCTTCTGTTCAGTTCTAGCACAGGGTTGTTAATGGTTGTAATTAGTGTTTTTCTTCTTTAAAAAACAGTGTCTTTTTAGCTTAATTCCACTACTTCCTTTAAAATTTAGCAAAGTATAATAATTCTAAACAAAACAACTTTTCGTCAATTAATCTTTTTTTGGATAGATTCTAGAAAAGCACTGTAAATGCTGATAGCATATAGTTAAAGCCAGTGTTTTTCAGTATAATTCAATATCCGAGACCTTATCCATCATGCTATACCTGACAACTGAAATGAAATGATTGCATTTCTAACATTTAAGCTAATAGCGGAAATCCAATGAAAACAATGCCAAATATCCGGAATGTGAAGGAGGAGGGGGAGGCTGCTGCAAATACCATATTCCTATGTTGTTTGGGCTTCTGAACTCGATGGTGAAGTCCGTTTGTCGATCCGACCTTCCGTTCGGGAGTTATTAGGGAAGGACAGACGGACGGACAGGACAAACGCAACAGCTATCGAGTTTGGTCGCCAGCACAAATGGATCACTAAAAATAAGTAAATAGGCTTTCACAGATTCCAAGCGTTCTTCCAAACAACCAAGATTAGTGTTTTTAGAGATCCCGTATACAAAGTGTAAAACATAAGGGAGGGAGGGGACTGCTTCTATGAAAGTTCTGTGTGTCACTATCTCTATAGCCCAAACTGCAAATTGAAGAGACATGAATGATATCTTGCTGGAAAGTTTATGATTTGTAGACGTGAGGAAAATATCAATTCCGGTCTATGATCACTTCCTATCTCACGGAACTGAACAAAATGAAACATTTACCATTTCTACAGCCATAAAACAAAGTTGAACAGATAGGAGCAATACTTTATTCGAACTATGAGTTGTAGAGGTGGGAAAAATACGAGTTTCGGTCAGTGGTACTACCAACCTCAGAGGAAATGGAACATATATTGGAATCCTATGTTTCGTGTACAATAGAAACCCAGGTTTTATCCTTGTTTTCTTTATAACAGTGTTTATCAATCTGAACTTGAACTTTTGTACAGCAGGTTCGAAACACAAAAGTTTTTCACTCTCAGACTACATTAGGCAGCCAGACAGGAAGGTTTTAGGCATATTTGTATAGTTCCCATTGTCGCCACCAGGTCCATATGTGGCGTTATTTCAGAGATTTCAACCCTTTGAACATGGTTGACCGGGTTCCAAAGTAGCCTACATTTTCCAGAGGATAGTATAGAGTATCTGTGCAAAATTTGCTTGCAATCAGTCAAGCAGTGTAAAATTGTAGAGAGAACATACAAACTTTGACTTTTATATATATATATATATATATATAATATAGAAGATGACGTTTGTCGCTTTGGTCTTTCGTTCGCTTTCCATTATAATCACATTTCAAATGTTGTCCACGTGCTTTTCTCTTTCATCCCATTCCGCGGCGCTGATCAAAATTCAACGCGCCATCTTTTTCATTCAGTCTTTGAATATAAATCCGTCGGTGTTCATCATTTTTGAAATATTCATCGTCGATTTAGGCAAGATTAAAAATATTCCAAGGTATCATTTTGTTTATAATTTATTTAGTTTGTTTGTTTTTGAAGTTATTCTTATTTATATTTTTCATTTTATTCAGGTTTCGCACATATTCACATGCCATCCTATTGTCTGTCAAGGTTTGAATTAATTATATCAAAATCAAACAAAATATTCCAATTATTCTTAAATTTCAATAACAATCGAATTAAATTTCAATACGACTCCTTTTTTTTTTATTGTCTTATCTTCGAATTCTGACAGATGTTTCATCTGATTGGCCACATCAACATGAAGCAACCACCGATCAAGATTTCAAACTTGAGATTTAAAAGATAAAATAAATGTATTTCATAACTAATAACGTTCCATTAATGGAAGAAGAGTGGGGCGTGATGTAATATTCTGGCGAAATCCTCTTATTCGTACACTGCTTTTAAATCATGAATATGTTGTTAATCTCAATTGAAGAAACCAATGATTACTGAAATTGCCACAAGTGCTCATGAGATAATATTAATGTCAGATTTAAAATACAAACTTACCACATTTCCGTTTGAAAATCGTTTCCCATTTCAAATTCTCTGAACAAACTTTTATTTCGTAGATAATCCTATTAAGAGATACACCACACATGTATCTGGCTACGTTACCAATTACATTATTCCCGTCCCACTCCAGTGAATAAGGCATAAGGACTTTGGGAGGACCACCTGCACAACCTGTCATAACAGTACAACAACCAATCGTATAGTTTATACAATGCTAGTATCGTCAATCTTCAGTAGAATTATGATATTTCATTTACAAAGAAATTACAGTCGTACCCAGGACTTACGTACACTTTTCATTGGAACCATGCCCCGAAGTTACGGTATTTGTCTCCGAGTTACGTACACTTTGCACTCGCTGCTGACCTCTTAAGTACTTACAGTACATATGTTTTGTCAGATTGTTTACAAAGATGGTTTGCTTTGCATCCCTTTGTGATTAAATTGATATTAAAGGGTTTATAACTTTTCTTTAAGCGTTTTGTTGTGATTAAAATAGTAAAGTTAATAACAGCACATAGAATTTAAGACAATAGTAATAAGGCTATAACGGACATTTGCATCCCATTGTGTTATTCTTAGGGAGTTGCCTAGGACTAGGCCTCGCTGTGCATTATGGTACATTATTGATAGGTGACAAAAATGCGTAGTTTCGACTTCGCTCCGGAATCAAACCTGCTGTAAACCCGGGGCATGAATATATGTTCATTACATCATCAATTGAATTAACTGTTTTTTTGTGAGATGAAAGTATAGATGTCAGAATAAAAAAAAAGATCAGGAGTTTTGAGATAAAGAGGTTAATTATCCAGTCAAATGCAGTCCATAAACAAAAGCTGATTGAATCTCGCAGGACATTAACTGATTGAAACCAAAGGTTATCGACTATCTTTCCTAATTAAAAAAAAAACGAGTAGCAGCTATCAATTAATAATTATGCTATTAATAAATTTACCGTACTTCTTACAACTATAATAATAAGCTATAATATAATAAAAGCTGTTAATACAAAATTCACTGCGTATATTTTATTCTGAAACCCTAATATACTTTTGAAGACATGTAAGGGTTTCAGAATCAATTACTTCATCAATTTCGGATTTTTTGTAAAGCTTGTTTTACTCAATTTCCTAATTATATCCATTAATATTATAAATACTTTGTCTGTTTAGCATCTTGTACCATCACAATGACGTTAAACCTACTGACTGTTAATTGTTTTACGTAGTTCTCGAGTCAGGTGTGCAACTATCTGGCAAATGCTTGGTTTTTACGACGTTTCAATTATAAGTTGAAAGAAGTCATTGTAAACTGAAATTTTGAATGAAAATAAATAACTTTCATTAGAGATTCATAATATTCAGATTTTAATGAATGACATTTATTCGCAATTTTAATTTTTAAAAATTCTGAATTAAAAAGACTCCAATATGACAGTTATCCATCGCACACAGTAAATATTATATTTGATTGAGATCAGGAGTTAGAAACCACATACCAACTACCTACGATCAATGTAAATGTTAAAAATAAATAGTTTTTCAAAGGTAAATTTCTGTAAATGATCTAGGATCATATAAAGAAGATCTAAGTACTTATATTGATTTTTGTAAAAATCGAACGAACAGTAATGGGCCATAAAATGTTAACATAAGTGAATGAATGTTTTTCATTTTTCAATGAACTTTTTTTTAAACAACGTCTTATGAGCTCTAAACATGAGGATATGTGAAAGTTTAAACAACGATATCTTGTTGCATTGCTATATTAGCAGAAAGATCTACCATGCATAGGAGAAATAACGAAATAAGCTAACAAATAAAAAGGCCACCGTTTGCGCGGATCCTTTAATGCTAGCGCCGGTACTTTTCGAAACCGAAACAAGTGCTTTCCATTCTCGTAAGCGTTGTTAGTGTTGATCAATCGATTTTTGACCATAGGTCCAGTAAATATCATCAAATCAAAACCAAGTTTAACTAAAAAAAAAATTACAGGTTCGAATTATGACATTGCCAAATTTGAATTTGATTATAGCTAAAATGGGCCCCGACTGCAGAGCGAACAAAGAACAAACAAATTTGCTGTACAGAAATTATGTTAGCGCAGTTTTAAAAACAGAATTTAAGGTATTCTTGAAGATGGAGATTAAGTAGTCAGTATCTAATAAAATTTAATAAATGAGGAAAATCTTGAGATGCAAAACATTTGCTTGACAATCCTAATTAATTATTATTTATTGAACTTGGATGCATCTCTCAATGATAATTGGAACAGAAAGTGTCTTTAAGATGGAACTAAATACCCTCTAAATGCTGAATTTCTTCTTTTTTACGAATCGACCATGTGTCGTATCTTGAATACGAATGGAGTGAAAAAGCTGAAAGTTTGTATAAAAGACGTTTAACCATTGTAGATTTAATTTTTAAAATGATTTTGATTTACAAATTGACAGTTTTAATTGTAATAATTCAAAATGTTTGATAAAAGAGAATTATCAGATTTTCCAGAAAAATATACCGACATTTTTTTTTTTTTTCATTTTTATTAAAAGTTTTAATGTGATAAAAGAAACTAATTAATACTTGTGTAAATAAAACATTTTATTTATTTTCTAAAAAGAGTAGTTTTCTAAAAACAAATATAATCGATAAGAAAAGTTATGATTTCTAACTTAATCGTTGTCGAAGCATAGAATAGCTTTCATCTTTTTTATTCTAAGCAATGTTAATAAAAATACCAGGATAATTCAATGAATGCAAAACATTTAATTTTAGAATTAAACAATTATGTATTTAATATTTATATTTTAATACTTATATTCTTTTCTTTATATTATTTATAACTATGTACAGTATAGAAACCGTACTATTAAGATCGTTATAATCTTACCTTTCCATTCTGGTAATGGTAGCATAAGTCCAAGAATAATACCCAGAAGTATTGATAACAACATCACTAACAAAGAAGAATAAAATAAATAGCGCATAAAGGTCGAAGTCTTAAGCCTATTAGAAAAAAAAATTAACAGCTATTCAGTATAAGTATAGAGAAATTTGACAACTCAATTGAAGAAATCCTATCTGTTTTATAATCTCAAAACCTGTTCTGATTTTACGAAGTTGGACTATCCTTTTTTTTTTTAATAAGCTTCAATCATATATTTATCGTTCGAGGGTATCTATGCATTAAATGCACACAAGTTCAACAATAATATCGAATTTAACAGATTCAATAATATATTATCTTAGAAATTTTTAAGACTCCATTATCAGTAAAGCAATGAGCAGAGACTATCGGAAAATTTTTAAGGTAAGATGTTGAATGTCTGAAACTGAAGATACTATCTAGAATAAATCTTGGCACAAAGTCATGGTTGCATTATTGATGAAGGGGGGGGGGGCCTGAGACGTCTCGCCCCAGGCGCCTGCAGCCCCAAGAACGGCCACGCCGTCTTCAATGAGATATAAGTGAGACTAATTTGTGCCAGGAAAACAATCATTACTACCTGTAATGTTGACTAGATGATCAATGGCTTCATATTGCTTGGGCCAAATTCTGTATCTTCAATCAGCATCACTATAATAATGCAGCCGTATTTCTTTATGCTTTTTACACCGTTTTCGTAAGCCTTTGAAACAAGCTTTGTGCTGCAAAGCCCAGGAGGACAGCCATTTTGAAAATGCTATATCCTCACTCCAACACAGACTTTCATGCTACGTTCAAATTCTCTGAGATCATTTACAAAGACGACGACATACCCTGTACATAACGGATTTTGATGCACTTTTGGGAGATGAAAGTACAGGAATACTTCAGTAATAAATAGGTTTGTGGACCAATCTTCTATGGAGCACGAGGCTGTTTTTATTGGATTTCCTATAATAGCTTAAATCAGTGGTGCCCAACCTACGGCCCTTCTATGCTCCGAGAACCTGAAATCGAATCTGCCACACGGTTTTTTGTTTTTTTTTAATTCTTTATTGTTATTTTTTACCTTAAATTAATATACTTTTTATATATTTATTTATTATCTTGTTCTTTCTGGTGTATATTAGCAATGTGACTAGATATTTAAATATATGTCCTTTAGTTAGACGATAAAGTAAAATTTACTTCATTTTTATGATGATCAAACATCATTTTAATTTATCTTCGTAGTTTTTCTTAATATATTAATAAAAAAAGGACTTTTTTATTATTATTAATGTAATTGTACATTATTAATGTAATTCAGAGAAAAATACGATTATAATATTAGTTGAAAATGAGCTCTTCAAAAGCAGCTCGAAAGCTCCAGAATACGTATGTATGGTTTTTATTTTGTTAATTATAATGTTATATTTTTTAAATTTATTTGTGTGTTGGCTGATACTTATTTCTTCACTGTAATATTACAATGTATGATAATCCCTTTAATTTTTTTAAGCAATAATAACAAAATGCATTTACACAATAAAAAATAAAAATAAAGGATTAATAATAATAATAAGTATATTAACGTAAAGAAAAGAGAAAAAAATCTCAACGATAAACAAAAAAAAACATTAAGTAGATCCCAGAACCTCAACCACAGAAGGCTACGTTATTGTCTGCGCTATCGCCAACAACAATAAAGGAACTGCCGCAATTGTAACAGTTATGCTATTACAGGAAATCAATGAAAACAACGTCTAATATCTCGAAATCCGTAGAGTGTTGTTCCTCAAACACACGCACATTTATCACTAATTTCAGACAGCGTAATTTCAAATTTCCCGTGTCGCCGCACAAACCTGTCGCTACTTGCTGCATAAACATTGTTCCATTATAGGCGTGACTGTTGACATGAAGACATGTGCTTAGTTGGAAATTTCAGCTCTTCACTTTGGAAGCGGCAGTGATGAACTTTCTTGTGTAAAGGCCGATTTAAAAGTTGCCGTTTCAACAGGCCAAAACGCAGGCAATGTCAGGGTAGATTGCCAGTGAAAAGAAAGCTTTAAAACTCTTGTCTTACATGTTCCATATCGCCTTCCATCACACGGAAAATTTACCCTTCTCGGTTGCATCGAATAAGCGAAAGAATGCTTTTAATTAATTAAAATAGGAAGTATTCATTTTTTTTTTTTTCATCTTTTTGTTTTTCTTTGTTTTCAGTTTCGATATTTCTCGTTAAATCTCTATCAACCACGATATGTTTTCGAAATTCCAATTGTTCGTAGATTCAAATTTTCAGGCCGAAATTATGTAATGATTTTGGTTAATAATGTAACGTTTTCTGAAAGCATCCACGTAAACATAAGGAAAAGATGACCTCCGTACGTGCATAACATTTTTGGAATTGGTAATTTCGAATAGATAGATACAAATCGATTGGACTTCCAAGTTCTACAATTCATCACCAGGAGCGCTAGTGTCAGATAGCTCCTTAAGAAGGCATGCCATCTTTGAATTTAGAACACGCTTTAAGTGGGGCAATGTGCTTTCCATCCCGCCGTGGTGCGCAGATTGCCTGTGAAACGGTACATATAAAGCGGCCTTTAGTCAATAGAATTACTTGTACCATTTATTTTATCTATACTCCATTAAAACTGCACTTGATTGTCATTTAATGTTTTTTTTTTAACTAACTTGTACTGATTTACGGGATATTTTAAAGGTAGGATGTGGTGGTTAGCTATGGGTTAAGTGTATCCTAACCTAATCACTCTGTGATCCGGCACCTACCGGTCCCAATGAAGCCGGATTAGTGATGTACTGTACTTTCATCTCCCGAAAGGGCATCAAAATCCACGATATACAGGGTATGTCGTCTCCTTGAAAGATTTACACAAAACACTTGTGATCACTTGCCGTATCATTAGGTTGGAATGAACGATTTCCGTGAAGGGAAATTGTGAATAAACTGGCAATATCACAATTGCAAGCTAAGAATTCAGATCTAATTTCAAAATCTGAATTGTCAGTAAGCAAAACAGTTCTAAATTTCCATGATATTGTTTGATCTTTGAGACAAGAGGAAATTGGGGAAAATTTATAATGTGACAATATTTTCATTATAGTACAGCCAATCTAATTTAGGATCGTAGTTTATTAACTAAATAAACTAAGCTAAAGTGAATTTTTTAAACGAATTAAATAACATTTGATTTGAGTCGACTCTGATTGGACGAGACGTATTCACGTTTAAGTCTCGCAGAAGACGATATTCGTCAAATTATATTGCTAGATATCAATGAGGTATATAAACAATATAGAGAGGCTATCTGAGTTTACAGCGCTCCTGGTGGCAGCAGTAAGTACTTCTGGCAGCCATGTTCTTTAACGAATACTCCATTGTTTGTCGATACGGAAAACGCGTGTAAGTTTGTGATCGAATGAGAAAATAAAAGTATTGCTGTTTATCGTACATCATGCCCAGTGTGTGTTCAGCGTACAATTGTAAGAATACGAGTAATAAAACTAGTGATATATCGTACTTTAGGTAAGTTTGAAATGTATTTTAATTTAAAATATCTGAAGGCATACTAGTATAGTTGAACCTTTTGAGGAAGGCAGTCCCCTCAGGCGTTGGGACTGAGAACTTGAAAAAACAGGGGTGAAAGGGTATCAGGGTATTGTTACGGAATTAAAAAAAAGGCCTTATGTGATCCTTATTTTAGTAGTTTGAGAATTCAGCTCTTCGGAAATATAGTTACTTAAAGCCGATAATAACGAGGTCAAGCTCTGCAAACACTGTTGTAATCTTTCTTCCCTAACCCCACTTACCTTATACCATTTCTCCCCTATTTTTTCAAGTTCTCAGTCCAACGCCTGAGGTGACTGCCTTCCTCCAATGGTTCAACTGTACCCTGACGATTTTCGGTTTTTACAGAGTAAATGGATTAAACGTGGGTTTGATTACTAGTTACTAACTTATAGTTTATGAAACTTTAATTATAAATAACCACATAAATATGAATGTACCGTATAAATTGTTTTTCAGATTTCCATTGAAAAACAAAGAGCTAACAAAACAATGGGTAGTCAACATGAGGCGGGATAAATGTCAGCCTACTCAGTACAGTTATATATGTTCAATTCATTTTGAAGACAGATTTGTATATAAAACGAAATGACCAGAAGCGACTTCTGGCTAACGCCATCCCGACCATATTTTCATTTCCTCAGCATCTCAAGAAACCACAAACTACTGTAAGGAGAGCTCCAAGAAAACGTCCAATCTTAGAGGAATCAGCTTCCCCTGAAGTAAACACATCAACGGATTTATCAGGTAAAATAGGCCACCAGAATTTTGTTATTGTAGTACAAATATGAATAACTTCAACATTTTACAAATAAAATGGACAATGGTCAAGTCCAAAGAAAATGAAATTTAAGTATGATGCATTACAAGAAAGAAATGAGAAACTGAGGAAACAAACTAAGCATGCAAAACAAGCTATCTCAAGAAAGAAGAAGCAAATTGTAAAGTATGAAACATTGGTGGCTGGTTTATATAAGAGACTTAAGGACTCTGCATCTGAAGTGCTAGTTTGTGAAAAAAGCAGTGATATTTTGAAACAACCTGTTGCTTTGCAAGGGAAATTGTTCTGTCCCTGAATACCCCAAAGATGTGAAACAATTTGCTCTTACATTACATTTTTATTCGGCACAGGCATTCGGGTATTTGAGGAAATTTGTAAAATTGCCTCATCCCCGAATATTATTAAAGCTTTTTGCACAAATTGAAGAAGAATTAAAACAAAATAAATTTAATAAAATAAGTACACTAAAAAATAAAATGTTACAAAAAAAAAACAAAAAACTGGAATATTTAAAAAAACCTTTTCCTTATAGTAAATCTACAGAAGAAAAAAAAAAAAACTAAACATTTAACATGATATATATTTTGGACAATATATATATTATATATTGAAAAAAATTGAAATATTGAAAAAAAGCAGACATACCTATAAGCCTAAAAAGACAAGCCTACAACCAGTGTATCCTACCTGTATTAACATATGCCGGAGAAACATGGACAACGACTAAAAGCCAAGAAAATAAGATTAGGGTTTCTCAGAGACGTATGGAAAGAAACATGTTAAATATAACATTGAGAGATATGAAGAAAAACACATGGATCAGACAACAGACCAAGATACAGGACGCAGTTATATGTCTAAAGAAGTCAAAAGTGGAGGTGGGCAGGACACCTGGCCAGAAAGACTAGGGAAAACTGGACGAGACTGAACACGTTTTGGAAACCCTCCACAGGTCAAAGAAAGAGAGGAAGACCAAAGGGCAGATGGAAGGATGAGATGGAGAAGTTTGCGGGGAAGAGATGGAGAAGTAAAGCTGATGACCGTAAACGATGGAGATGTATGGGGGAGGCCTTCGTCCAGCAGTGGACTGATGAAGGCTGAATGATGATGATGATTGAAAAAAATATGTTAAATTTGAAAAACAAAATTAAATTTATAAAAATTTCACATAAAATATATTTTTGGAAAATATACACTGTCTATATGTATATTAATATTATTTCCTTATTATTATTATATTACTAATAAATATTATTATTATTATATTAATATTAATCTGTACAAAATGAAAAATATATGTTTTACAGCACCTACATACAGATCCACCACTAGTGGTACCTCGTAGGACTGAATTTGTAAATTTATTATTATTATTATTATTATTATTAAATAAATAAATAAATACATAACGTCTTTTGAAGTTTGTTTTCAGTCTCCTGAAAATTACGTTTTTTATTTAAGCACCTATGACCGAGCATCGAAGGTAATGATTCAATGTTAGCAGACATGTACCGCCCGCCTAGACGTAAAAAAACATGGCCGCCTGATATTCAATTTGCTTCAAAGATGGCGGCGCTATGGCCTCTCTGTTGTTTATTTACCTCATTGCTAGATATATAAGAATTTGGAGTACAATATAGAATAAAGTTTGATATTAAAATGCTGTAAATAGCTTTAAATTTTTACCCTTTCTTCTTTTTTTTGGGTATTTCGTTGCCATCTTTATCTTGCTCCATCTCTGAAGGAACTATTTCAATTTTTCTTTTCTTCCGTATCTGAAATCTACCGTCGATATTACATTTTTGCTATTTCCTAGCTATAAAAATAAATGATTATAACTTAATAAGACAAGAAAAATATAAAAATTCTTTTTTCAATAGTTCGAAGTTTCATTTTTTACATTTAGTTCCCAAGTAAAATCCAGCAGCACAGTTCATTTAGGCTCGCTAGAAACTATTTATATTCCAAGAAAATTAAAATGCAAAAGACAACAATGCATTATTCAGTGATATGGATATTTTGAATAAATAGTTAGTGAACTCACGTGGAGATTAATGAACTTACAAACGTAATTGCAGTAGCAAATTACAAATAATTGAAGTAAGTTTCAGATCAGCACAATCTCAAGGAGTTCTGTTACTTAAATGTGTGCAAGATATGTTTAACAGCACTTTAAAAAAAAAAAATCTTCATTTTGAATGTATTATTTTATTAACAATAGTTGTTTTAATAAATGATTTGGGAAATATAGATTTTCTTTAAATGCCCTATTATAAACTTAAAAGTTGTATTGTAGCCGCTTTGGTTAAAGAATCAGATTGACAGCAATGCCTTGATTTTACGTTTCCCAGCGATAAACGTTAAAAAATACGTTGAATCCAATTCGTGGATTACATAAAATTTTCCCGAAATTTACAGCATCAGAAAATATTCCCGCATTTTATAAAAAGGCGGCAACTACAGCGCAAAATATTTAGATTTGTTAAGGTGTTCACAGTGACTTTTGTGCAGATGAATTCCTCTATTTCTTTGTTAATAAGTCGCTTCCGCCATTACACTTTTCTCCAGCCTGTTTGCTTTTCATTTATTGGATACTGACGTATCCAGACACATTACAACCTCCTCATCCGTCCCTATTGCATCCGAAAATTGAAATTTATGATTTTGGATTTTTTTTATTTTATTTTATTGGAAAGCTCATCGTTTATAAGGTAGTATGTTCTTATTTTGATGTTCTTCCCTTGTATTTTACTTGAAAATGCAGTAAAAATTGCTGCGAAACATATATTAAATAATTATTATTAACACTATTATCTTATGAAGTTCTATATCAAATTACGTTATTTTGGAAGTTATGCTTTTGGACTTTGATGGAAAAACAGTTCATCAAACGAAGGCGGTGGTAATTCCGAAAATACAGAAGCCATTGACTTCATTAACTGGAAGAGAGATAAGAGATGAAAATTTCAACAATTTACAAAAACAGAAAAAGAAAAAAAAAATAAGATACCCGTTTTGTTTCTTAAATAAATAGTTCAAGTATTCGTTCGATTTATCTCGATTTATCTTGTATAATGAATGTATTAATGTGCAAATGTAATAAATACTATGCAACACTTTGCACAAAACCATTAGAAACAGAATAGGAGAAAATAAAAATAAAACAAGTTACAAAAACCTGTAGCTGTTCTCATAATCAACTACAAAAATGATGAAAACTGCTACAGATTCTGGAAGCTTGTTTTATTTTTACTTTATTAAATCTGTTTCAATGGTTTTGTGAAAACGGTCGCTTCCTATATGTTGTAGAAATTGCCTTTTTCTATAATTTACATTCCCCCTTGCTTTACACGATTTCCTGGAAAACTTAAAAATCAAGGTACTGTAGTGACAGGATATCCTCGATTTAATAAATTCCGGATCTAACGACTTGGAGGATCGGCTACAGAAGGGACTACGAAATTAAGAATAAAGTAATCCGATGACGCTTCATTATTATTCTTACGAGGTCCGCAAGAAACCACAAAATCGACATTAGCCTCCACCACATGTTCTGAACTTTCACTATCTTGTTTTAGTCATGCTTTTTCTCTCTTCAGGTTAATTTCTGTACTCATCCAATTTCACAGCAAGCAAATAGTTAACTACTTTTTTAAATCTACAGGGAATTCCTTAAAAAGCAATTAAGTGAAAAACACCCTTTTTAAAGTGTCCACCATTTAAGCCTAATTTTTAATAGCCGTCTCGTCAAATTCGCAGGTTTCTCAGTTTTTACTATAGCCTGTAACATATAGAAGACAAATGGGGACCACTACCTACAGAGCAGATTTCGGGTCCCCAGCGGACATAACACACAGAAGAAGACGAAAGAAACACCCATGCCACGACCGGGATTCGAACCCAGGTACTGGCGCATTTAACTGTTGCACCTTCTTAGATGGTTTATAGCTTTTTGATTTCCGTAGTAAGTGTTAAAATAACCAGTTATTTTGCTCAATTAACTTGAGTGTTTTGTATCAGCGGGGTAAAAAATTATTAAAAATCTCGGTTAAGTGCAGAATAAGGTACCATGAATAGAAGTTTTCTTAAGGATACATGGTGAATACTGTTATCTCAAGATCGCAGTTAGCCAGATGAGGGTTACATTTTCTAGTAAAAGATCGTGCAAAACCTTTTTCAAATAATCTTGTCTGCAAACCTCATTCTGTTTTTCACTAGTTAATTGAGAAACAAATTCATATTTTAATAGTAGTGACCAGGCAGCCATCTTGTCAAAACTCGGAAAAATAGGGCATCCCTTCGTACCGTATTCTACACTTTAACCAAAATCTTTTTTTTCTTCCTAACAAGCAGTCATCGTAACCAGTCTCCCAAAGCTTACCTTTCCATCGGAATCAATCACCAAGTGTCTCGTTCTTCACCTGCAAACATCTTTGACATTACAAATGATATTTTTTTCCCCTATTTGTAAGAGATTTAGATTTTCACAATGTTTCCATTAAAACTTCAAAACACCAAATGATGAAAATCCATAGCTGTAATGAAGAGGGAGTTTCCAGATTCACTTCTAAACAAACATGAATCAACTAGTTTTTAATGATAATTATTCAGTAATTTTCTCTGGCATGTTAAATACTGTACATAAAAACGGTAACATTTCAGATGATTATTTTCTCAAATATAAAGTTACGAAAAAAATTGATGACCCTCATTAAAAAATATTGCGAAAAATTTCTGAAAAGGAATAAACTTAATTGATTTTGTTGCTTTTCAGGGTGTCTATAAAATCTGAATAAAAAAATTCCCCTGATTTCATGAACAATTTCTTTTAAAATTCCCTGATCTGTTAAACCAAAAAAAAAACCTCACCCTTCTGTTCAACCAAAAAAAACTCCAAACCGATCTCTTCAACCAAAAAAATTCCCTGATTTTTTCCAGAATAACAAAATTCCCTGATAATTCCCGGTTTTCCCTGATTCCCTAGACACCCTGCTTTTGTAACAATAAGTAGTCCATATTAAAACTTATTTTACCAACCTCAATTCTTCTTAATCTTCCTTGGTATCAATTGGTCCCTGGACAGATTGCCAGGCTTTAGATACGATTTTTTTTTTAAATATATATTTACATAGTATGAATTTTTTTTTATATGTAATTTTAATTTCTAAACTCATACACGTGTTATGAACAACTTGGGATAATACATCCAAATAACCTTACAACAGACAAATACTAGATCCTAATATTCAGTAGAATTTTATTTCCACAAAAACATTTCTTACAACTGTGTTGTAAAAGTAATTTAGCATAAACCCGTTTTCTCAGCCTACTTACCGATAGGAAGGCAGGTTCATAATCAATCGGTCTGTGTGGGTGTGTTGCCCCTCCATCCCAAATACCTTCTGAACTCACTACGCATATTCGAAGACTTGAGACGATTAACTTATGTATTTTTTAGATTTTAAAAAATGAATCCTTGTTGAGAAATTAAACACACGAGGTCATAAAAAAAAAACCTTGGAATCTCAACAATGGACTATTTCTAATATTTCCCATTGTCTTCAACAAACTGGAATTAACCCTTTTAGTTAATCTATTGAATGAGGCTTGATACAATTAAAAGTAATTAATCCGGATTTAATTCATTTTTTTCTTCTTTCAGGAAATGAAAAATGTATGCTGTTAGTTTTAGGTAGATACTGTCATTTGAATATAAATGAATGCTTCCGTTTCCACAACTTTTAAAAACAAAAAACAAAAAAAAGAAAGAAAAGAAATTTTAAGCAATAACAGTTTTAAGGAAAGTAGGCCTTTAAGTCTCTTCGAATTTTCCGCCCCCTCCCCCAACTCACTTCAATCTTGCCTGTAGCATCAAAATGTTATTCCAAGGGTAGTGGTGCTTTTGTACAGATGGGAAGGTTTCTCTTTTCAAACCGATTCAAATATAGCTTACTACATAACCTGTTATGGATTATCCCTGTTCTACCCTTCAGGAAATGGAAAAATGGAAAAATGAAAAAAAAAAATTTTTGATCGCCAGTTCCTCCACTTCTTCCAAGGAACTTAGTGCTAAAAAAGAAAAACAAAATCACTTGTGTATTAAAACCTCTCATTCATATTCTCTCTCTCTGTATAGATACAATAAGATACCATTTTATTAGGTAACCCTACCTTGAAGTTTGCTTTACTCCTTTGGTTTTCAAAACAGTCTTGGTTTGAATTTAAGATGCTGAAAGCCACTGGGCAGGAATGTTGTACTTGAAGATATGATTCGTTTTACAAACTTGCTGCAAATTGGATGGAAGCACATGTTTTGAGACAAACAGCCTCCTCTTCCCTCAACTCAGCAATGTTCAATAGGGGTAGAGATCCTAGATCATGCATGATCACCGGTTGCTGTAGTTCATTTGAGGCAAGTTATTATCCTATGGTTATGTAGGAAAACATTACTCACCTCTGCCTTGACTCATTCGAAACTAGGTACAATCATTTCAAGATGCTCTACTTACCAAGGTTTTCTTATTTGATTTCCCTAGTTATGGTATGTCACCATCCTTCTTGAGCCCTTGATCTACAAGTGTTTTTTGCACTATCGATAAACTCCTGAAAAGCCCAAGATGACAGTCTTTCTGAGATATTCTCCAGCATGTCTAGCAATGACTTTCATGCCACTTTAGTTATTTCCATTAAGGCAACTTTTCTATGCCTAACAGATGCTAGAAAGCTGCTCTACCTTGTTTATACCAAAACCCACAGTCACGTGACAACCATACATTTGGAGAAACAGCCTTCCTAATAAAGTGGTATCGCAGTATCCAATCCCATTCTTTTAGATAACTATCTCAAGTGTTCTACGCATTTTTTTTTTTTCCTTTATTGTCTTTTGAGTAGCAGAGTTGGTGAACCTGGCTGAAGAACCTTGAGGAGAGAGCAGAATTCTCTGTGTCAATGATTAGTTATTTTTTTAAGTTCACTTCAGTGCTTTATTGCCATTATTTTTTCTTTGAGAACACTACAGAATTTTTTCTTTTTGTCCAAGTGAAGCTGGTGAAACCACAGAATTTTTTCTGCTGAATTCAAATATGATTTTAATTTTTTTCCCCATCTAGTAAGGTATGAGCCTGTTACAACTTACGGAACCGAGTACACTCATAATAATAATACAAAATCTATTCCGCCTTATCTAAAAATTAGTAGTTGATTTTTTTTTTTGTCTTATCCTGTGGAGTCTCTCTTAATTATCTAGCAATAGTCAAGCAACATACAGTGACTTCACTTGCTTTGATTCTTCTTTCCTGTTGTTTAAAATCTGCTGCTGAAAGAATTCTCCATTTGTAGTGGAGTTTCAAAGACTTGTTACATCTAATGGTTTGTATGATTTTATAAGTTCACTCCAATACCTTTATTTCCCAAAATATATGAGAAACATTTATGAACGATTGCCATGAAGACTTTTCTACTTCACTTCAAACATTCATTTTCTCTTAATTATCTCTTTATTTCTTGGAATAAGTGTTTCACATTTCAGACACTGCTTTTGGATGTAATGATTCATTCTATCCCTGTTCATTCCCACACAGTCAACAACATTTCTAAGTTGCAAGCCAAGCAAGTCGTAACCTTCAAATCACTGCAGATATCTTCATCAAATTTGTCATACTGAAAATTTTCCAAAAGTAAGTTTCATATTTCTTTCATGTGAACAAATGGAGCTAGATACGAAGAAAATTAATGGCAATTACACAAAAGTACAGCTAATTCTGAAAGAATCAAAAAATAAACACCAATCCTGGCTTGTTTTTATGGCTTACAGCCTCCATTAGAGAATAAGCATCCATTTTCTTTGATAAACATTCTTTAAAATCATACAGCAGTTGCAAAAAAAATCTATATATCTTTATGAATATTCTGCCTTTTAATCTGGAACCTAAAAATTCCTATTGCTTTTTCTTTTTTTACAAACTTAAATCTCATAAGATCATTAAGATCTTCTTGAGTAATAAATGTGGTTCTGGTTCTTGCTTCGTATAGAATCACTGCAAAAAGTTTCTGCCTCCTTCAGACGCCATTGCTTAAGGAGTCGGATTCTGAAGGTTTCACATGGGTAATACTTCTGTGAGGACACCCTCATTGCAAATGGGAATTCAAAGCACACAGTGAATTATCTGATTTAGAAGTAAACTTTAGAATTACCATTCAAAATACCTATATTTGTTATTCTGTTATATACATAAGGCAAAACCAAAGCACATTGTGAAATAACTTAATTTGTAATCTGCAATGTGTCATGTTTCACACAGTTTTAAGTGCCCTTATCAAACCTCCAGAACATATTATATACTGGTACATAATAATTTGATTTAAAAATAAACTTTAGAATTAATACTTATAAAAACAAAGAAAATACTAATCCGGTATCATTAGTAAACAACAAAAAAATCTTGATTCCAAATATTGAAAATAATAAACAAGGTATGCATAGTGATTAGTAAACCAATCACAGTGCTTCGCAACTGCTTCTGAGTCACCTTTACTTTAGAATAGACTGTGCCGGGGTGGTCTAGAAAATGCTCATGCGATTCTGTTTGCGACCCCATGCTATCTTACCCACCTCTATTTATATGGAATAATCATCATTCTTAACTTAAACCTTGTTAATACACTGAATTCCTAATAATAATTTTTAAAAAAAATTAAGTTCATGAGGGGATCGAATCCACAACCTTCGAGTTACTAGCATGATGCTCTAACCAACTGAGCTAACAGGCCACATACAACATTCAACATTCAGGACACCTACAACTGAGTTAACAGAAGCAGTTGCGAAGCATTGTGGGATGTGTGTCCACAGACATACAAACCGGGGATATAAGGCGTCTTTCAGAAGCCAAAAAACTGTGGTGAGATGGCAGAATCTCAATTACATATTCCTCCCCCTCCCATTCTGAATTCAAATATGAGAAGATGGAAAAAAAAAATAATCAGAAAACAATTGATTTTCCATTTTGAAAAACTGATTAGTGTAATCAAACATTTAGTTCTTAATACTACAAAAGAATTTTCAAAGTTTGCAGGTCATTCTTAATTAACATGGACTCGTTTTGAAAAAAAATATTTAAATAAAATTACATTTCAAATGTATTAGAAACAAAACTTTTGTTATTTACCTCAAAAATGCTACAGAAAATGATACGTACAATTCTCCTCACAGATTTGAGAACAATTTGCATTACAATAAAATTTCCATTTCTCAGAATGTCAACACATTGCTGATTGATGGCCATAGCATTTGCAGCAGCATAGAAGATTTTATATATATGAAAAAATAATCCTCTTACCACTCTGATGGGAATTTTGAATTTTTTAGGAGGGGATTTATGACAAAAAACTTTTATAATCAATTTTGATTATAAAATAAAATAAATCATTATAAATAAATTAATAATAGTTATTGGACTAATTATTAGTAAAGAATATTAATTTATCCTTTATAATACTACGAAAATAGTACATTTAAAATTCTAAAATGTTGCATTTTTTTTAGTTCAACATTTAAAAGAAAATCCCTAAAAAAGTATTGTATTGAAACAACAACCATGCAGTTTCTCACCTATCACCTACAATGAAAATTTGCTTTTTTTTTCCACACAGTTAAAATAAGCATCAAAAGCCTGTGCTGTCAATTGTAAACCATCACACAGGTGAAAAGCCATTTGTTTGCTAACTTGCTCAAGCAAATGGCTCTGTACCTGCATGAGAGCTCACTTGGAAATGACTTCCTTTAAGCTCTAGTCGGAAGAAGAAAGCCTGAAAACAGTAATTCACAATTACTACAAACAATTCCAAAATAGGCAGTTTTTTTTTTATTTTCAAGAAAAGAGATAAAGAATCAATATAACAAGTAGCAAAAATTAAAAACCAGACAAAAACCATTTTCAATGAATAGAACTTAAGACTGATTGTCAGATTTTAAGTTTTCTGAAGTTGAGAGGAATAAGGTTTCTTTGGTTTGTAACTGTTGTCAGCAGCAATGAGATCCATATAACCATTCCACTTCATATTTCTTAAATATGAAATAACCTTCAATGCTATTGAGCTCAAAACAGTTTTATTCAATTTATAGAAGGTTAGCATGTGGAATACTAGAATAAGAATATAAAAAAAAAAGCTGTACAAATGCAAAATCGGATTATTGCCAGTAATCATAAACGGAATTCCAGCATTTTGATTGGGGGGGGGGGGCAAAAACTCTTAATTACTCGCAAACCTTAAAAAGTATCTTAAATTACCACTGAAGATAACTTTTCGATAATAATTCATGAGAAATCTGATAGTTAAATTTATTTTTTTCCTCCTCAAAATATTTGGTTTGATGAAATTTCACCTATGTCAGCAATCGGTTAAAGGAGAAAATTTAAATTACATGGCTTATTTCTTTATCTTAAAATAGGAAGCAAGATGGCTATTTTTCTTTTGTCATTTATGTTTTCTGGTAAGCTGAACAAGATCTCCTTACGACAATAGACATATTGTATATTTCAAGAGGTTGTGAATACGGAATGTACCAGTATTACAGCCAGGTGGAGATAAAAATGTCATAAGAATAACCACATGAGAAAGAAATGTGCATCTCAGGCAGCTATAGGAGTTTAATTCAGATTCAGGAATATTAGTGAGAAACATTACTCCCATTGATGGGAGGGAATGACCTTGAAAACCAAGTCAGCCTCAACAATTAAATAAAAAGATTTTTTTTAATGTGCATTATTTCTTTTGTATCGTAACTTATTATTCAGTTCACAACAATACAAAATTAAAACTTTGTAGCCTTATTTAACTTTCAGATCTTATCAAGGTCAAAAAACTGAAATGTGTCTTCTTTTAATGCCAACATCTTATCTAGAATAAGCACGTGGAAAAGGAAATATTAAGAATTCCAAGTTAAAATCATAAAACAATATTCTATCATAAAATATCTGCGATTACTTGCTCTCAAAACTTCCAAAAACTATTCAAAAAAGTATATTTTATTCAAAAGTATAAGAAGTTTAAAACGCTAAGCTTTATTTAAAATGTTTCGGTTTCGAAAAATAAACCGCTTCTGTTAAAGCGTGTCTACCTTTTTATAAAAAGGCTTTTAAAATAAAGTTTTTTAACGAAAACATTAATTTTAAACAACTTGTTTATTTTTAGTCATTAGCGGGGAACATAATCTTCAGAATGATATCTCAATCATTGATTTTGATGAATTATTAAGAGAGATATGGCGTTCCGACAACAAAACAGCTTTGAGAAATAATATATAAGGATATTTCAATAACCTTCTGCTAACTCTTTCTCAAGTTTAATTTCCATTATAAATTCTGTATAACCATGCACAATGTGTGACAATGTTATTACATAAAAAGAACACACAATTAAATTCACCGAGATCATTTTGGTTTTCTTGTACCTGGAATCACAGCT
>JAFIDM010010028.1:14831261-14861406 GCA_023159025.1 Thereuonema tuberculata | reverse complement strand
TCCATTCCAACTAAAGAAGAACCAGTACCGGAGCGCGTACTGAATATCATATTCGGCAACTGTAACTGTGGTTGCGAGAAGAGATGCAGGTGCAGAAGAAACGGTTTTCCTTGCGCATGTATGTGCGGCTACTGCCCAGGATAAGGCTGCACAAAACGTATGGACTGCTCTAACTCGGATAGCGATGACGACGTTGAACCTTTGGCAGACATGTTGTCGTAGAAACGTTAAATACCTACAAAATTTAAAGAACACTGTTTTACTTGTCTTAAATTGACGCTAATAAAGGTTATATTTCTTCAGATCTTGCATTACCGTCAAAGATTTTGGCCAGGCAGATTAGTGAACAGGCAGTCGAGCTCCAGTGGTAACACGAAACAAGCTACCTAACTTTTACCCTTAACAATGTATTTCTATTGCTACTTATGCCTATATTTCACGCCTTGTGATATGAAGTCTTTGATTATTTTTTTTATGTTATAATAACATTTATTATAATTTTAGATCAATTTTCGTTTGTCGCATTTTCATAATTATTATTATTTCTCAAGAACCACAATTGGTCTAAAATTATTAATTTTTAGTGTTTCGGAAGGTAATGCAGCCTGAATTACGTAATTTGACGCAAAAACGAATACATTCAGACGCTCGGTTCAGTCGCTATGCTTCAAACTCGAAATATCCATGATGGGGGCGGTTTTTTTAAAATGGCGGATTTTCCCCAAGATGGATTTTTTGGGAATTTTGGGATATCAATCAGAACACTATTCACAACATTTCTACCAATTTTCAGCTTGATATTTCAAATGTCCGGGTCAATGTCTAATTTCCCTGGACTAAAACTTCAATCGGAGAAAATTAAAACTTTAATTGTCTTCCTCCTGATAATCTATTATCAATCTCAAAAGTCTCACCACAAGGATCCATTGTTTCACCTCTTCTCTTCATTTATTTATAAATGATTACTCTAACTTCTCTGCCTCGAAAATGTATTTTGTATTCGCTAACAAAAATATAGAAAATCAGAAACAAGCCGTCCAAGTTTCACTGTTTTGCTTCAAAAAACGATCTGACATTAAATATGTTTAACCAAAACAATCTACATGTGGTTGTATCAACGGTATAAAGTTTCTTATAAAACGTCTTCTTCGCTTAAAACAACTCATTACAAGAAGTTTCCACTTTTAAATCCTTTCTAATCTTTCTTGAATTAACAGATCCAAAAAACTAGAGGCAAAGTCTCTAGAAATATAGCTAATCTTGTAAACTAAATTTTCTTTCAACTGTTTTTAAATGCTAATATATTGTAATCTAGTGATTCCAACAAACTAAATTCACAGAATAGGATAGAAATCCATTGTTTAGATTCCAAAGCTTATCTTTAAATTAAAGGTATGGTAAATACATAGTTCTCTTCTTATAAAACAACTATTTTCGATGGGAAATATAATGGTAGAAATATTAATATTGTTTCATCTTACTTTGAACCTGACTCTGATATAAACGTAGATTTAAGAAACATGCAACTTTATTTAGAAAGCAAGAAATCTTTAAATCTTATCTGGGGATTGGATTCTAATGCTAAGTCCAATTTATGGGGTAATACTATAACAAATAAAAGAGGTAGATTGTTCTCTGAATTTTGTGCCCATCAAAATTTAATAATTGTTAATGAATTGTCAAGACCTACTTATGAATCTAGTATTGGTAGTAGCTGGATCGATCTCACAGTTACCTCCTTCAATAATTTATATAATATAAGAAATTGGAAGGTCTTAGAAGATGACACACTATCTGATCATAATATGATATTTTTCCAAAATAGTAATGGCGCGGATGAGATACCCTCTATTTTAGGAAACAAAATATATAATACAAAAAAAGCAAATTGGAAAAAATTTAAAACCTTATATAAAGAGCAGTCAAAAATCTTATGGAATAATTTAAAACTCTGTAATTCAAAATATGACATTGAAAAATTTGTTCATTTATTTAATAAAACAGTTAAGTATATAACAAACGAAACTATTCCAAAAATTAAATATTACAAGAAAACTGTACCCTGGTGGAATTTGGAAATTGAAATATATCGGAAAAAAAATAATGCAGCTAGAAGAAGATTCCAAAGAACAAAACATGAAGAAACTAGAAATATATTATATGGAAAATACTTGGAAATCAGACAGAAATATATGAAATTAATAGAAGAGGCAAAAACTAATTCATGGAGGGACTACTGTAATGGTTTGAATAACCAAGACCTTTGGAAAGTAATTAAAATATGTAAAAGTAAATTATATAGAAACAGCAATATTATAGAAGCGATAAAATTACAAGATGGTACATGGACCAGATCAAATGAAGAAACAATCATCACAATAATGAATGAAATGTTCCCTAGAGATCAACAAAATGATGAAAACGACTATCAGAAAAGCATTAGAAATTTCCTAAAAACTCATAACAATTTAGATAATGACGTACCCTTCACAACAGCAGAAATCGAACATGTAATAAATGAGTTAGACATAAAGAAGGCTCCAGGGAGAGACAGTATTACTGGAGATATCATAAAATTTATTTTTAAATTAGACAAAAATATAATAACAGACTTACTTAATAAATGTCTGAAATATGGCAAGATGCCAACAGAATGGAAACATGCAGATGTGTTACTCATCCCAAAAAACAATTCAAGTCAATACAGAACTGCTTCCGATTATAGGGGCATTAGTCTGTTACCAATTTTAGGTAAATGTTTAGAAAAAGCCATTATGAAAAGGTTGATATGGTTCCTAAACAGTAAAGAGATTTTACACAAAAACCAATATGGATTCTCAGAACAAAAATCAACGGAAGATGCTCATAACAAAATTATCAGCATCACTAAATACAACAAAATGAACAACAATAGATGTATAATTATGTCGTTTGACATCAAAGGAGCCTTTGACAACACATGGTGGCCTATGATTCTTTTTAGATTACAAAAAATGAATTGTCCACTAAATATTTACATGTGGATCAAAGACTTCTTAACGGAGAGAAAAGCCACATTGAACATTGGTACCGATACAGCTACAAAAAGTTTAGAAAGAGGTTGTCCACAGGGCTCAGTCTGCTCTCCTTATCTATGGAACATTTTATTCAACGACTTATTAAAAGATTTAGACACTGATCATTCGGAGGGAATTGCATTCGCTGACGATCTTATTGTTGTAGTAAATGGGAAAACATTAAAAAACACTGAAAATTATTGCAAAAATATATTAAAAATCATAGAAAGATGGGGAGAAAATAACAAACTGAAGTTTAATACGAATAAGTCCATGATAATGATAATGTACCCAAAGAAAAAAGATGAACCAATAGATCTACAGATAAATAACAAAAGATTAAATATTGTGACAGAAATAAAACACTTGGGAATAATTATTGATAATAAATTAACATGGAACCAACAAATAACTGCTTTAGAAAAGAAATGTGATTAGATTCTAAAATTTTGTCCAGGTTCGCACAAAATATATGGGGAATAAAATTTAACGCTTTACATAGTATATATAAAATGATAATTGAACCAACGATTTCATACAACTGTAGTATATGGATTGAAGTTTTGAACAAACAGAAAATTATTAACAAGCTTAGGACAATACAAAGAAATTTCTTATTAAGATTAACTAGAGCTTATCGAACAGTATCTCATGAGGCACTACACGTCATAGCGGGAATTCCCCCCATTGAACTCAGACTTAAAGAAATTGGTGAATTCAGACAAACACTTAAAGATGGACGTTATAAATCAAATAATCAACAGACTATAAAAATAGAACAACCAATCACTATTAAAGAGACAATACATCCAAGTAGGAAAAGGAATTTTAAAGTTATATTTGAAGATGATCAACGAGACAATACAATATCAACAAATGTTACACAATGCTTCACTGACGGTAGCAAAATTGACAATAAAACAGGAGCAGCATATGTAATTTATAAAGATAACAAATATATCTTTGACACCAAATTTAGATTGGCTGATCAATGCTCAGTTTTCCAAGCCGAACTATTTGCAATCAGTAAGGCCTTGGAATATATAAAAAATTCTAAGGAAATTACTAAGGATGTCGAAATTTATTCGGACTCACAAGCTTCACTAAAAGCGATACAGAAATGGAAACACAAAAATAAACTAGTATATGAAATTCAAACTAATATTCAGAATATAGAAGACAAACGACAAATAAAAATAACACTTAAATGGGTTAAAGCACACGTAGGAATTGAAGGAAATGAAACCGCGGATAAATTGGCAAAAGAAGCTACAAATCTAAATAAAATAAGTTATAATATAATTCCAAGATGTTATATGAGAAGCGAAATTAGAAATAAATATATACAGATATGGGATTCACTATATAGAGAATTCTTAAAAGGAAAACTAACTAAACAGTTTTTTCCTTCGGTTTACCAAAGATTAAAGCTAAATCGAATAACAATCGACTTTTTTACAACCCAATTCTTAACTGGGCATGGTGGTTTTAATGAATATCTTGTGAGATTTAATATTAAAAATAATGCACTTTGTCTATGTGGAACAAACGAAAATCAAAATCCTGAACACCTCCTCTTTAAATGTAAACTCTTTAACCAAGAAAGAACAAAATTGAAAAGAGAATTACAAATACCAAATTGTGATGATATTAGCTTTTTTACAAGTAGTAATCAGAGATTTGAAAAATTGACTGTATTCATTAAAGTAATTTCACTAAAATTAAAAGAAATTCAAGATCCATAATTAAATTATTAGATTGTTTTGTATTAGCCATTTGTATAATGTCTTGATACCCTATTTTCTTTTGTTATCACAATAATAATTCGATATTTGTTTTACATTCTCAAATGTTTCATGGTTATGTCTTTTGGATATTTAAAGGATTTGTAGACTATGAACTTGTATTTTGATTAATCTTAATTGTATACCCATGTAATGCAGTGATGGAGCATGGGTTGTATTTTATACTACAAATAAAAAAAAAAAAAAAAAAGCTTATCTTTGAGAATCTTTGTTGTCTTCCTTGCTAATTTATGTCTATAAAAAATATTAAATAATAATTTTAAGTAGAAAAATGTCTTCTTAAAAAACTTAACATTAAATAAAATAAAATAAATCTTCCTGGAAATCCCTGCGCATTTCATTTTAATAAGAAAAAGTAAGAAGGAGTGTATAGAGATCTACATGACGACGATATAATAAAAAAAAATGAACAAATTAAGATGGTAAAAGTTTACAACAAGATGCCAACATTGAGATTCATGAAAACAAATTTCATCAAATGTAAAGCAAACTTGTAAACTTAAATTTAATATTTAGAATACATTCCTCTAGTAAATCGATTTAAATCAAATCGATTTAAAAAAGAAAATTAAATGCTTTTAGATATCTTTTGTTATAAAAAAGACATTTTGTCAGATTATGCTGTAAAATTGGCTTTTATTATTACAAAACATCTCTACATGTAAATATGGATTAAGAACCAATAATCTAGAAATGGTAATATTCTACAAAAAGAAAACATTAAATCTCATAAAACTAAAAATCAGTTTTTTTTTTAAAATGAAAAAAAAAAATAAAAAACAACAAAAATTCATTTACTTTTGATAATTAAAGATTATAGTAGTAGTACAGATTAATGTTCGACTGAAGACTTCTTATCCATCAGATTGAAAGTCAATTCCACCAAATTAAACAAACTTCAATCGAAAAAAAATTAAATAATTGTAAATAGATGACATTTCTTTATTCAAAAAGGATGTATTTATACGATAAAATGCATTAACTAAGACTTACTATATCGGCAATAGCTTTGAATTTATCGACTTTGAAATTTAGGTTTCAAATGCTTCCGAAAAGGAATAAAAAACATAGGTGATCTTCAAATACAAGACAATAACTAAAGCAAATATAAAATATTTTACCTTATGAATTTAACCAACTGGATTATTTCTGAACGGACAAGAAGAAAAATTAGAATGAACTACTGATATATAATGCTAAATGCTAAAACCCTAGCAGCGGGCTCTTCGAACTGTGACGACGGTTGTGACAACACAAACTGTCCATGAGCTATTCCTTGATTTTCATTCGTAAGTATTTCGTGAAGTTTAAGTTTGCAAAGACGTTTATTTATTTTTTAGGCTAAAATCTGTAGACAGTTATATAAAGTAAAAAAAGAAGAAAAAAATATAAGCCTTATAAAATTCACGAGAAAATAATGAGAAAAGTTAATGAAATTAGTTTATATCATTCAAACAATTACTATGATTCTCCTTCAATTATAATAAAGAATTTTTTCTTATATTTTTGGCGGCCCCTGTGTTACAGCTTGCCTGTAAAACATAATTGACCGCTCTTGGTTTTATGTCTACTGGATGTCACAATCTATCCCACGCTGTAGTGGCCAAACGGTTAGAGATATTAGAATTAAACTTCATCATTGTGTTCAGCATCATAAGTAGGTGAAAAAAAAAATATACACATTTCGAAAGAAGTGATTTGTTTTTTTGATATTGGCATTTTCAAATCACAGATCGCTGTCCGGCTTATTATATGTTTAGTAATATAAGTTAATTTTTATTCTTATATTCTATACTTTCTGAATTCAAAATTGCAAATGATTGATTGAAATCTTTCCTTTACGAAACTTAAAGAGCATCGGCTTTTTTCTCGAAATAAATGTAATGTTTAACATTTATTTCTGGTGTAGTGGAAGATGCTTAATAATATACTTTACAGTAGAAAAGGCTTGAAGAAGAAATATGTGATGTTTATCTTGGTATATTAGATTTATATATATATATATATCAGACCTTTAGGACCACTTCTGACCATATAAAAAAAAGGGGGGTTCAAAAGTGTTTTTATACTTTCGGATGTCTAGCACTGTATTGGCCAAACGGTTAGAGATATTAGAATGAAACCTTCACAATTGTGTTCCGCATCAAAAAGTAGGTGACCACGTAAAAAGAAAATAAGACCTGTAGGACCACTCCCTGACCCCCACCCCCACCCCAAGGCATGTTTTAGCGGCCTCTGTTACAGCTTGCCTATCTCAATGAAACTATCATTGATATTATTTTAATTTCCTTAGTATTATAAATGTGATAGTTGTAGAGCTGCATTATAAATGTGATTGATGCGCATGCAAAAGACGCGATTAGTGTGATTGAAAATGAAAAAATGTCTCTACTTGCGGAAAAACGAGATGCTGATGCAAAGCGAGAAGCTTCACGCTTGTGCAAAGAACGGTCTCAAAACAAAAAATTTAGTTTATAAAATTGTGCATATTATGGAGCCGCTTTGCTTTTGACCCTGTTTAAAAGCATTAATTACATTGGTTTTTTCCGAATAAAATTTCATATAAACAAAATATATGGAAATTTAACAGAAAACAAATTTAAGGAAGAAGGTATCACAGATATAAGCCTTTCACTTTTTTTTTTATCTAGTTTTAACCTACTTTCTAATAGGAAAGAAAAGCTTATGAAATCAATCAGTCTATGTGTGTGTATTCAATAACTTTGATCAGATGGAGAGATCTTGTTGAAACTTGGTATTCACATTCGAGAATTGGGAACGATCTTAGTTTTATTTTTATTTTTTTTATAAAAACATATAGTTCTTTTTATGTAGTAACTGTTAATTAATTAAATCAACTGAATTAATAAAATTAATAATGATATAATTACTATATTTGAATTTTTATTACTTATGTTAGTTTTATAAGATTTTGTTCGATATGCATATTGATTATTGATTGATTTTATATTTATTTATTTAATTTTATTATATACATATGTTTCCATTATTTGGTAATTTGGGTTACATTCGTTTGGTTGGGAAGTATACGTTCTTTTAAAAAACAAAAGATTATTTATAAAAATAGGATTAAATAAAATATGCTTTAATATATACTCCTCATTTTAAATCTGAACACTAATGTCATTTCTATATATTATTTTTTTTAATAGAATTTCTCTATTTTTTTTAAACAATGTTAAGAGTTTTATGGCTAAATTAGTTTTAGAAAAATGATCTTCTGAAGCTTCATGCACATTATATTTAACTCTTTCTAATTTAGAAGCAGCTTATTTAACTACAAAATAGTACTTAATTTTATACTATTAATTTTTAATTCTTAATTTTTTTACTTCATTGCATAGATATTATTTTAGAATTATGCTTATAAAACGACATTTTCACTTCTTATAAATTAGCTTTAAGTCTAGTAAATTCAATCATCCTGATAAACAATTGTAAATACTTTATGTATATATGAAATCAAATAAAATGTTTTTCTGTTCTTCTGTTGTATTGCTCCTTATAAATAGTGAGTAGCTTTGTGTATTTCACTGTAGAAATAAGATTAAAAACAAAATTAATAAAATCTAAAGTTAAAATGAAAAGGACGATTCAGTTCCTTTCCCAATATTGGATCTTCTCCTTTCTTCTCAGGAGTTATTCTGGTGAAATTCAGGCCTAAAATCTAAGTCTTCCTGTCTTTTTGTTGAGTTTTCATATGTTCCAAAGATCATTTCAAGCCTTGAATCGACTCTGGATCTTCTTCCTTGGGTTTTTACTTTCTGGTTCTTACCTTTAAAATTAACAGAAAAAACTATAATTAATTATTAATTAATATAATTAATAGATGCATTGCAGCAGGAAACCTTCAGATAATTTCTTAATTATCACTTTCCTTTGAACTGAGGTCGGATCTTAATCGGTGTCGGAACACCAATCTTGTTGGTCACAGATCACTTCCCTACAATATCCCTTCAACTTTGCAACTTTTGCTTTACGAAAAGGGTAATATCTTTACAGGACAGGTTTTTTTTTTGTCCCACTCTTAATAGTCGCCTGTCGTAAGGCTACTGATTACAGTTCCTTTAAGCCCCAGATACCAGTGAATAGTTTTTGCTTTCTTATCATCTTATCCCTCAGGCAATGTTTGCTTAGCTAGTTTCTGAAGACAAAAGCAATTCATGTAGAGATTCAGATAACCAAGAGTTTATCATAATTGCCTGTATTCTCTGACTGAAATACGAATCTTATGGCTGCTTTACAAACTTGCTTCCGAAAACTTGCCTCAAACCGGCAAGTGCTTGAAAAATCTGCCAGCTGCTCTTAATAGTTACGGGTCTAAATTCAGGCAAATATTAGAAGCAAGTCGACACCAGCGCTCATGGCGACGAGAAACTTTATTTCAAAAATATGACAGTTTTAACTTTACGCTGAAATCTAGATATTCTTTGCTCATGGTTACAATCCTCGGCTATATTCACCACATTCTCTTCCTGTGGGATCTTTTTTCCCTTTATTTTTATCTCTGCTGTGAAATGAGTTGAGAATTAATAACAAAACAAAGCTGCAAGATCATCTTGTTTTCGGCGAAGGCAGTTATTTGTTCTCGTTGCCATCGCGTTGACGAGACTTAAACACGGGAGGTTCTCTTCCCGTGTAAAGTAATTCGACCAGCGGGCAACGCGCAATTGGCAAGTATTTGAGCTCGTTTAAGAAACGTTTTTGAGAGCGTGTAAAGCAGCCATTTGTCTTAGTTTCCATTATAATCGTAAGGCATCCCCTTTGATTGATTTTATGATTTTTTTTTCTTTTTAGATGCTTTTAAAACAATATTCTTAGTTATTCAGATTTATTTTTTGTCCAATATTACGAATTAAATTGTCCCATTTTCCTTAATGTTATTGATATCAAATATCCTTGTCATTTTCAGATAAATCTAAGCAAAAAGATTTCTGATATTTATCATGTATATATGTTGAACTTCTCTCTCAATTTTTTTGTCTTGGAAGAAGCTTGTTCTCAGGGCGTGTTCATCTGACCTTTCTGAAGCTCTGTATTTCTTCAACTTGGTTAGGTGGCTCTAAATGGTTCTTTGTCTAGTTAACAAATTTAAATTGCACTTCAAGAAACGGACCAAAAAAAGTAGAAATTTTATAGAAGATAAAATCCTAGAATCCGTGAATAACTTTAATTTCTTTTCTAAACCCCGGTTATTTTTAGAAACAAGAGTTCTTTTAAATTCATTGTTTAGTTTTCGGAATGGATAAGATTATCTTCGGTGAATCACTAGAAATTTCCAGAAACAATTGGACTGGCTTCCCCAGCATTTTGAAACAACTAAAAATACTGCAGAAGAGAGAAAAAATATCTGTAGTTTTGTTAACTAATTTTTCATTTTATTTAATATCAATATCTGTGTTGAGATAAAATTTAAAAGATGTTGTGCAAATTTTAGAAGATAGAACTGACATAATCTTGAGAAATAAATTACTTGATATTAAAAATTGTTTATTAATTTGTACACTAATAGATAGATATAAGGTTATTAAATATATTACAGACAACTGAGCTTGTATTTGTTCAGTTATTCAGCATTACTGCAGCAGGTGGTCCAGGAATGTAAATCGAAAATTAATACAAAGTCTCAGAATATATAAGATTACAATATTATACGTTTTACATTAAAATAGTTGTAATGTAGAGTTTGGATTAAATTTAAATAGTAAATATTTAAGTTAAAGTCCAGTTATAAATAGTTAGCTGATCATAGATCATAGTAACAATGAAATGTAAGTATGACTATTTATTATTAATGTGATACAAAGATTGAAATATTATATCATTACCTAACAGTAGTAGTTCACAGAAATTTGAAATATATTAGAAGCTTGAAACTTGAATTTAATGAGACCAATATTAAATCGTTAAAAAAAGATATGACTAGTTTCGAAATGCTACAGGATTGCATTTCTAAATAGTCTGTTTGGGATGTTGTCACATTTTTTCAATGTGATTAACAACATCCCAAACAGATAATTTATAATCAACAACATCAACGAGCGAGACTATAGCCGCAGGGGCTGCATCCCCGTAGATGGGCTTGGTTTCTTAACGATGAGAGGGAGGGCAACTTCTTGAAACACGAATGATGGGATCTGGTAAGGATCAATCTGGTAAGGCGCCATCTGGCAAGGATCAAAGGAACTTCATGATCAGACATTCACTGCTGCAGATTGTAAACAAGTGGCCATATGCTACAAACAGTAAACAAACCATTTATCTTTGTTTAAAGGAAGTATTTGAAATATAGAATAAAATTGCAAAGAAATGAACATTAGATTAAAGCTGATGAGAAATCATTGGTGGTTGAAGTTGCCGCCCTCTCATCGTTGATTGAACCAAGCCCAACTACAGGTTTGCAGACCCTGTGGCTATCATCTCGCTTATTGGTGTTATTGATTATAAATACTGTGTTTCGGATGTTGTTAATCACATAGAAAAAGAAATACCATCCTGTAGCATTACAAAACTAGTCTGTAGCAATAAATTTTTGAATTTTTGATATTTCATTTGGTATGTTCGGCCAGAAGCATTATTTAAGTTGAGAACTGCACACGTAAAATACTTGTAATAATTAATTCTTTAATATTATTAAGTAAAAAGAAAGCATGTAGCTATTTTTACAACTTAACGTTATACTGATAAAATATATCAGTGTAAAGGACATCATTAGCTCAGATGAAGGAGATAAGGATAAAGCATTCCTAGAAATTATCAAAAGAAAATGTATTGCTTGGTAGAATAAATAACGACAAAACACACTGAGATAGAACGAATAAAATGTAACATAATGATATAAAATATATTAATATAAAACTACCAGTTTTGCTTTAGGTCTGTAGCCTCTTGGGTTACTAAATTCTTATAAAGGACAGTAATTGTAGACTGAAAATAAAAACCGGGCTAAGTGCCACAATAATCGATTTCCATTTTACTACTAAAATATGGGCTATGTGCCTCTGCCAGTGCAGTAAAAACCGGGTTATATGATATTCAGTCTGCAAGTAGTTCAAACTTTAGCCAATTGTTAGACTTTCACTGTAGCGAATATTACTTTTCACAAAGGTTTTTTCTGTTTTTCTCAGAACTTAGATTTTGGCACTTAGCACGGTTTTTGTTTTCAGTCTACAATTAATAACACAGTTTGGTCTTCTTTTTATTTTGTAAATTTTCCTCCGACTTCAGATATATTTGACGTATATAAAAACAGCTTAATCTGCCTAAGAAAAATTTACTTAAAATTCTCCAGTTCTAAATAAAATTAAAAAAAAAAAACACGCGCTTGTTTTTCTATATCACGTAGATTTGGTTAAGTAAGAATATTATATTTAAAATATTGCAACGTTTAGGCAATTATAGTTTTAATTATTATTTTCGAATTACAAATAAATAGACGGATCGGAAATAAATAAACAATCTTGAGATTCAAAATACAGGTTGAATACATTCATTATTTAATGGGGCGAATGGGAAGGACACATAAGTCAAAAAAACAAAATAAAGTGAGTTGTAGTCCCGGTGGCCTAATGTCTAAGACGTCTGACTTCGGATCAGAAGGTTGGAGGTTCGATTCCCGTCGTTTCATTGTATAAATTAGTTATATTTTCCATTCTCACAGGAAATTGCGCCAGACAGAGAAAAAAAAGATTTTAGTAATATAGATTGATAAATTCAGAATAAATAGAACTAATTGATTTAGGTAAAGAAAACGAAAATAACTAAACTATTTAATAAATCAAGACGACAATGTCGTTAATTAATTTAAAAGCACCAAATTTTCATTTGCAAATGTAAATTTTCATTTACATGCTATTTATTTTTAAACCACGTTAAAATGCAGATATTTCATAGGTTTAGACTGAATCTTCTGTTTTCTTAACATTATTGCAGCAAACTTTACATTTTATAATATTATTCTAATTTGAAAAATATCTAAATAAACCACTTTTAAAAGTCAGATCAGTTAAAGTATTAACAAAAATATATTATTGAAAGAAATAATTATTTAATGGAGTAGAAAATAAAAGCTCCATTAAATAGGGTTTTAAATCTAACTTTTCATAGACTACTTGTTATAACACATTTTTTTATATTTTAATACTTCATATTCTCTTTTTTTCTAATAAAGAATTTTCGTGACAATTTCCAAGTGATCTCTGCAATTTCTAACAAGGACAAAATATTTAAACCCAAATAAAGACCAAGGAATCCACAAATTTGACTGAATACTACACTTTTAGTGAGCATTATAACTTCCTTTGTTACTAAGAAAATATTATTAGCAATATTCACACTGATTATAACAATACCGTACTTCATCGGAGATGAAATGAATTCATATTCAAATACATATCTCGAACATTTTTGTGGACAGTTACACCAGTTTTCAGTGTAATTCCTTGCCAACGAAAACGCTGCTTCCATTGTGACATTAAAAGCATGAGGGGTACTGCAAAACTTCTTTCTATGATTCTTCATGAAGGGTAAACTAAAAATAGAAGGAATATGTCTATATTTACTACAGACACTGATATCGAAAAAAAAATAGAATTCTAAAAGGAAACCTTAACAGAAATTAATAAAACCAAATGCTTATCAAAAATTGGAATTGAAGTTTTCCTTACCTACACAAAGCCTTTTCATTTAAAATGTGATCGTAGCAGTCACTTCTACATTTGGCTACAGTCAAGGAATCACTGCATGGACGATCTTCACTATTCATCAATTCTTCCTGAAAATGGAGTATTTTTAATACAAGCAATTGTTCAATTTAATGTAAGTGATTTACTCCATATTCTCATAAAATCTTTAATCTTTAATCCAAACTAGACACATAAATAAACTCAAAACATCATCACTGTAGATACCGTTGATACCGATATTTCGTTTTAATTCCTAAAACTTTTACAAGGTTTATGTTATTTTATTTTTAATTCGTCAAGCTAAACCTTGAAAAAGTTTTAGGAATTAAGACGAAATATTGGTATCAACGGTATGATGATGTTATGAGATTATTTATGTGTCTAGTTTGGATTAAAGAAGATAAAGAATTTCGATGTACGTATTTTGTATCTTTAATCTTCACAATATTTCATTTCTCTGTACGAGAAACTTCCTTAAGTGAATAAGAGGACAAAAACTATTCTTTTTGCCTCTTACTTATTACATAAAATAAAATGTAATAAATAAGTAATAAAATAAAATGTAATAGGTAATAAAATCAAACTAAAAAAAGAATTAAATGAAAAAATATTAAATAAAATGTTGGTAGTTTATAGCTTGACTTGTAGAGATTGTGGGGCATCTATTTTGGGACTACTGGGAGAACGTTAAAAAAAAGATTGGCAGAGCACATCTGAGCTTTTCGGAATAAAAAAAAAACAAAATTTCTGATTGGGCGGATCATTGTCAAGAAATGGAACATAATCCTGATCCCATTGTAAAAATTGAAGTTGAAATTTCCGAAGAGAAGGAAAGACTGATGATTGGATCTTGTTTTATTAATAGTAAAAATTGTTTTAATAGAGATAAATTCCTTAAGATTAGTAATGTTTCTTTTAGTTACTTAAAAGATTTTATAAAAATATAAGTTAGATTTAATAAATTGTTCAATTTTTCAAATTATAAGTGATTGATATTGTTATTCATGAAGCATAGTTATTATTAATGGTTAATTATCATTATTTACGTGTTGTATTATTGTTAATGTTTAATTGTCACCATTATTTATGTGTTATATTTTCATTTTTGTTAATGTTCAATCATTGTCATTATGTTGTATTATCATTATTAATAACTAGATCACAGTTTGATATACTATCAATTGTTAATGTTTTAGTTCCTTTAGTTGTTTGTAATCCTATTTTATGTAATAAGTAAGAGGCAAAAAAATAGGTTTTGTCATCTTATTCACCTGAGGAAGTTTCTCGTTCAGAGAAACGAAATATTGTGAAGATTAAAGATAGTTGTTTGATGAGAATTATGGAGTAAATCACTTACAGTTTTATGAAAGATAACTTTACCAATTTAATGTAAGTTTATTTTAATGAAGCAGTCAATTCATATTTAAAAAAGCTGTATAACATGCAGTAAAAAGTAAACAATGCATTAGTTAGTGAAAATCCTTGAACATAATTACCGTAAATCAGGGGTCGGCAAATAGCGGCCCGTTACATGTGCCATTGTACTAAAAGATTTAAGGTTTTGCAATTTTATTATCTTTACTTCACATTAGTGAGGTGACTTAGCAGTGGTTAAATTATCTCTTTTTTGGAACTTGAGAATGAATATGAACTTTTCTAAACTAGAAAAAATCATTACATGTTAACAGTGAAATGGTTGTGGAATTTAGCTTTTCCTGCAGACTTAGTAAGGTTTCCTAATGAATTTCACATAAATTGCTAGTTGAAACTCCGTTTATAATTGACATGTATTTTGCAGTAAAAGCATTCGACAAAAAGTTCTTTTTTTTCAATCTCAAATGAAGATGAACAGCTGTACTCAAATTTAATAGCTGTGAAACGTTTAAGCAAAAAGCGAACTCTTTATTTCCTCTCAAATTTTCACAAGATATAATTAGTGATTGGAAGCTTAATAATAGTTTTGTGACTTTTGAGACTAAATATCTGTTATTGATCTCAACATTTGGCAGAGCATATATGTGTAAGAAGACATTTTCAGAGATGAAATATGATACCTTTTTTTAATCAATGTTGTTAATATAGTTCAATTTTGGACTAAAATGTGAAGAACGCAAAAATGTGAGTTTCGACACAATTTTCTTACATAAAAAATACTTTGATGATTTCATTGATTCTTCGTAACACCATAACCATAAGAGTTGTGCTGATGTTTCTTGAAAATGCTAATCGTTTTGAAAAATATCAAGTGATTAATAAAATCGGCGATTTTAATTTATATCTGACTTCTTTTGATGATTTAAAAACATCTTCAACTTGACCCAAATCTAAAAGTTTGCTGATCTCTGGTTATTCTAAATCTTCTGTTTTGTTAGATTTGTTGCTACAAGCAAAATGATTCTTATGTCTTATTCTTTGGTTTTATAACTTAACTTAAATAATGAACAAAATCAAATAAAGCATGCTAAATAATGAAAGCCGTGCCGGCGTGGTTGTGGGGTCTCAAGCGTCGGTCTGCCGTGAGGCCAGTGTGCCGGTACCAGGGTTCAAATCCCGGTCAAGAGCATGGATGTTTCAATTTCCTTTCTTGTGTTGACAGCCTCTTCTTCACTTTCTCTTCGGTCTGACATCATTCCGTAATGGCATCCTGGAGAAGCAACGGGAAACCACTCCAGTATCTGTTCCCTTGATTAGCTACGGCTTCTCCTAAGTGTCGCCATTCGGGGGTCACTAGGATTCCGTATACTTGAACCAATCTACGGATTGATCTACCATGGTATGGTATGGTAGATTATGAAATAGTAGTCTAAGTAAGGAATGTTATTAGAATGTTTGATGATTAAAATTTTAACATGTCAATATTCACGTCGAAATCAATAGATGACCGAGAACGTGTACAGCATCAAAATTATCTAATATGCGGCGTTTTTTTTTGTCATTTATTTTCTATTTTACTCCAATAATAGATGGCATTGACAGCTCTCAAAGACCTACACAAGCTTTAATTATCCTGAGTGAAAAGAAATAATTGACAGAAAATTAAATAACAAAATATTTTTATTTATATATATTCCTCATAGATTCTTCTTGCCAGGTCCTAGTCTTGATACACTTGATATCATTTAAATAGAAACAATTGCAGATCAAAAGTTCTAAGATCATTTAGTTACCCATAAATATTAAATCTTAAAATTTACCTTTCTGTAATTACCAAAGGCCATTCCAAAAACTTTTACGTTTATTAATACCGCTACATTTAGATTTAATGTTCTGGGGTCATCTTCATCATCATGGAACATCATCTATGGAAACATAATGATCATTAGAATGTAAGTTCACATAATTTGTGACGAACCTAATAGTAAAAACTCAACTGAATCTTTAAGAATTATCCTTTTACTTCTACTTTTAATCATAAAATATATGTTGTTTAAAAATAAATTAATGTATTTTCACTCAGGGTTCATTATTATTGGTCATCTAAAAAGCACGGGCATGATGAAAAATGTTTGCTGGCAACTTCAGCATTATGAGAACCATAAATATATTATTTATATTATAAGTATTTTGTAAAAGTTTTAAAGCATGGGTTTCCCCAGCAAAAAAATAACATGTAGGGTCAAAAGGACCTAAGCACATATTGCCAAGTGTAAACAAGTGTGAAAGGAGAGTAAAGGATGTGTGACTGCGTCTATAAATTTCCTAACTTTGCGTGTTGTGTTGTGTTGAGTACCACAGCCTTCTGGAGTTGTGCATAAGTGTTTTTGTGAAGTCCTAATGTGTAATGTGTGAGGCACCAGACCAGTGGTAGAGAGGACGATGGGTACAACACGTACTTGAACCTGCCTCCATTTCTTTTTCTTCTTCTTATTCTTATTATTACTACTTTCTACTTTCCTAAAACTTTGTCATGGTTGACATTGATTGATTGACTGTATGAAATGTGAGTGGCAGGAAAGCTGAGCACTGCGATTTTTTTATGTCTTTTGTCCTATCCCTTAGAAATAAAGGCAGAGGAGAAAAAGATTAAGAAAGAATGGTGATAGAAATGAACGGGAAAATTTAAAAACCTCAAGAAAAGTGACCATCACGTAACGTCAACCACATACCCACATGAGAACTGAACCCCTGTCCTCACGGTGAGAGACCGATATTACCTACAGCATTTCAACAATGAAGATCAAAAGTGTTTACTAAATGACATAATTCTCATAGTTTTCAGTATGATATAATACATCTGATTATATTAGTATGTGCAAAAACTTCATTAAAAATCAGGAAGGTTTTTTTGTGCCATAGGCGTAACCGCGTAACCGCGACACATTCATGGTAGTTAATAGTAGTTACGTTGACAACGTTCTTTTGGACTTTAACTCCATTAGTCCCAAAATCCAATACACCATGGAAATGGACAATGAGGGGAGCTTATCATTTCTAGATGTCCATATTATAATACAGGGAATTAAATATGAAACAACGGTTTACCGGAAAAAGACTGACGCCCTTATCACCGTTAATTTCCATAGCGTGGTACCGATGTCTTACAAGAAAAATTCCGTGTTGATGGCCCTCGAAAGAGCGGTTAGAATATGTTCCAATCGTGAAGCACTCAGTCATGAATGCAATAAGATCCTACAAATTTTCCAGGTTAATGCGTTTCCGGATGTGTTATTGAAAAGATGGTTAAAAGCCTTTAATAAACGTTAGGTTGGCGAGAAAGAATAGGATACATAACATTAGGATAGGTGAAGCAAGCAAAAAAAGAAAAATCCACAAAAAAGCAGTTAACTCGGTAGGTATCCCTAAAATATGATGAAGATCTGATAAAAAGAATAAACCTACGATGGTTAGCACCGGTATTGGTATAGCCTGCAAACCCTCGAACACGGCGGGGTCATTTCTTAACAGAAAGATGAAGATACGCTCCCAAGAATCTTTATTAAAAATGCAGGGTTCCGTGTGCGGTTGGTCAAAATCAACCTAAATGTCTATATATAAGCAATTCAAAAAGGGAACTGGGTATCCGAATAAGGGAGCAGGAATACGCCATAAAAAAGGCTAATAGGGCTTATGGCACCACGGCACATTGTATAAGAATGGGCCACTCGCTAGACACTAGTAACATTGAGGTGTTTGGACAACGGAAAATTAAGTATTTGCGCGAATTCTATGAATCGGGGATGATTCGATTCTTGCATAGCTATAACCAGGATTTCTGGACAGTAAATGTCCTGGACAATAGACAGAGGGAGCTACAGCACGCCTCCATTCTAATAGCAGAAGATCGTTTCCGCCCAATTTCAGACGTCTCCCACCAGGGGGGAAAAGAGCCGGAAGAGAACGGTAAAGAGATTTTGAAAAAAGCCACATCTCTTTTTTTGATAATGACTTCCACCCAGGAAGGATCTTTATAACAGGGGGGACTTCACTTGAAAAGGGAATCTAAATAAACGAGTCAAAAACGTACGTAGTGTTTTTAAGATTATTAGATGTTTTAATTAATTCTGTGCCAATATAGTAGGCAATGTGAATTCTAATATTTTGTTCAACTGGCAAGTTTACAGTTAAAATTACATAGTTTTCATAATTCAGCAATAAATTATCAAAAGATTTAATGTCAATATCAATGCACTTTGCAACTCGTGTAAGAACATAACATCTCGTTTGAGTGCATCTGAGGATTTCATATAAAACTTGGTTTCATGGTGTCAGACATTGAAACTTACTTGCAACAAAAATGGTCCAGCTGTCTCAGGTAGATATTCCATAACCACGCAAGTTGTTGTTGCTTCTCCACGAAATCTTGCTAATGTTTCTAAAAATGTTGAAAATAAAATTAGGAAATCTTTAAATCAATCGACTAAGCTTTAGTGTGGAACTAAATGTATTTTACATTCTGCATCCAAGGAGATCAGTGGAATAACAGAACCTATGGAATCCTGTGCAATCGATTGAGCATGAGAGACGGAAGTGGTGATGAAGGACCTAAGGAAAAGGATCTATTTAAGAGCATAACGAACAGATAAGCTGCCTCTTTATATATTAATTTATTCAAAGGGATCAATTTCAGACGTTTATTTTTTTTTAAATAATGATACCTTCAAATGAATCATTTCAATAAGGTCACTACATACCATCCTAATAACTTTATTTGCAGTTCAGTTGCTAGTTGCAGAATTGATCAAGCCTTTTTGTATATAAAGAATTCTTTTAGATCTGTGTTTTAAGCCTAACTATTTCATTACTCTATTGTTTTTTAAAATGTTATATATTTTAACCATTAACTAGAACATTTTGATTTTTATAACTATCTAAACGACTTAATCGTTGAACTAATTAATAGGTGTTGTAAACTGAATCTTTAAATTGTTTACAGTTCAAAATACTTTACCTTTTAATGTAAGTGTGCATTTTATTGTGACGCAATATTAGGAATGGGTATTCCAAAGATCGTGACAAAGTTTGACAATGAGTGAGAAAGGAATCGAAATTATCAAAAATTAGCGTGACATAGTTTATGCACAGCCTCTAAAAAGTCCAATATCTTCTTACCTATTTTAATGGACTGACATTTTCCAAGAACTGTATTTATTTCAGTTTGTTTGATCTCAAAGACTTCACCTGTGCCTTCAAAGGAAGTTGTCTTTAAACACTGCAAATATTAACATTTATCAAATTGTACTTTTGATATTCTAAAGAATTGTTTAATTGTAAAAAATAATTAAAGTTTATTCAAACAAAATCTGATATTTTTGTAACTTACGTTAACGTCAACCCGAGAGATCATCCTACTCAAGAGGCCTTGGTTTTCCCAGTAATCCGATATATTGTAATCTTCAATTCCTAACAGTTCGGATATAGGAATGGGTATATTTTCATTAGTAATGTTGTGTTCTAAGCTGTAACTTTCTCGATATGCTTCGAAGTATGAATAATATTCATAAGCTCGAAAAGGACATATAGTGAAAGCAGGATATTTAATAGTATCCTTTCTTTCTGTAGTTAACACTGTTTGAGGAAGTTCATTGATAGAGGCTAAGATAGCATCCCATATTTGAAGCGCACAGGCTAAAGAGCAAAGAATTAACGAAACAATCCATATTACTTTTCTGAAAAGACCACACTTTTTGTTGAAAATTCTATCAATTCCCGCGATTCCAATGCTGATATTCGATTCTTCAATTCTGGTTTCCAATTTGTCTTCTGTAACTTTTTCTCTGGAAGATTTAAAAACTGAAGTAAGTTTTTGTTCTCTACGTTTTAATGGTTCTCGTTTCCTTTTGATTTCTTTATTCGAATATAATGAAGAAGATACCTAAAAGGATTACAATAACATATTTACGAATTAATCGAGGAAACCACACTTTATATAATCTCACGTAATAGAAGACTTCTCCTTTCATGAAAGAGAATGAAAATTTTGGGAGTTCAATATTATGGACTGGGAAAAGAAAAATGCTAACCCTTTCAATTGTCTCAGTTTTACCTAATAATGATCAAATTAAGTTGAAATGAATGAAAGGGGATTAAAAATCAATCTGTATGTTACTGATTTAAAAGAGAGGTTGATATCGTTAATTATAACTACATCCCACCCAGTGTACGCAAGATTGGACATTAGAATATAAATGAATAATGATAAGTATAAACAGTAAATGATTCTTTTGTACATTTTCCTTATTTCTTTTATTTTCTTATTATGCGCTTATTCTGTTTTGGCTATTGCCAGCTAGACTAAACTTGGCATTTTATTTGTCAAATTACTAGAAACAGTTGCATAAGAAAAATACAAATGCATTGGACTATTGCATATTATATCTGGAATTAAAACTTTTGATAAACTATTTGAAATTGTAATAAAAATTTAATAAATATGTAAATCCAAAATTTTAAGGTTAAGTATAAATAATATCTCAGTGAATATAATAAAGACAAAAGTTGTTTTTTTTTTAAAAGATTTCAAGTACCCATAGCGATGAACAGATAGCATTGATGCACACTTCGAGGATCTCCAAGATATTGAGTAAACAGAAGTCTATTAAAAAGCCTAAAATTCCTCCTAAATCAGAAATTAACGCCAGAAAAGAATACCACTGATATTCTCGTATAACGAGGGTCTTTGTATCTAAATAACTGTAAGTTTCAATATGATTTTCTGAACCCCATTTTAGATATTGCTTCTTGAAAACTGTTACTAATTCATGACATTTCCTTGGACATTTATCATGACACTCATTTCCCTTCCGGAGAAGAAGTTTAGTAGTTTCATAGGATTGATTAAAGGATTCAGGTGTGTTGCAGTCAGGTAAGGAATAATTCTTCATAAATGGCAATCTGCAAATTATAAACAAAGAAATTAATCATAATACAAAATTTAAATACGCTTGAACTTGATAAAAAGAAACTTTGATAATGATATGAAATAGTTTTTAGGTGTAGTTAATAATTGAGTTGTTAATAGTTAAAATAACTGATTAAAATATAATTAAAATTTTACTAATTTCTTAATATGCTTCTTCATTAAGCTATACATCATCACAAGTAAAGATATTAAAATAAGCGGGAGAGATGCAAATGCATTTAAGTTAATTCTAGAAAATTTTGGTGAAACTGCGTTTTTCTACTTGTATTTATTTTGATTATTGTGTTTTACACCATCAACAATTTAAGCAATACATGACACAGGTACTTTACAGGTACGTTCATAGGAACTTTCACAGGTTTCTATCGTTTCTTCTTGCATACTGCGAATTCCTGATTTTGAAAGAGGTTTACTGTAAATTCCAATCTCTTTAGTACATTTCAGTTATGGTCACAATGAGCTTGGGCTTCGTATTTGATACATTTTAAAAATCATTCGTTGTTTTATTCCCCAAATTGTTTCGCCATACCACACTGCGATTCACTGTTATTTTCAGCCCTTTAATTTTGCTGAAATTTTTGCATTGTCGGAAATTGATATCCCAACATCAACTGGAAGATATGCTGGCTGAATGAAAATTACACACACACACATTTATATTATTGACACAAAAGTAATATAATAAATTTTCTGTTTGCACCAAACGTAGACTTTAATATAAATAAAATTCACTGAAAGCCTAAGTAATAGTAGGGAGAATAGACGTGTATTTCACCAATCAGAGACTCACAATTGTACCTGCCTTCATTTAATTGAAGCAACTTTCAAGATTTAATTCCTTTTTCTAGAAGAAGCTCTGTAATACAGACATATTTCAACCCGAAAACAATCCTATTACATTGACACTAACATCGAATATCTATAACGACAAGCAGATATAAAAGAAGCAGATTATAGAAATGTCCTTATCTCGAAACTGAATTTTTAGTATCTTTCCTTCTCGAATACAAATATATAAAAACGTTCTTTTGAAATAACAGTTATTCAATATTTCAAAGAAAATCTTGTAATTAGTAATTTTCTATATATCGTTTTCTTCAAAATTTGAAATTAACAATATATATGAAGATACATTACGATGTAAAGAATAAATAAGCTTAAAGAGTAAATAAACTGAATATTGTCTTTGTTTTGGAGTTATTTTCGTTTAATTCGGAATCATGTATAATATATTTACAAATTATGTTAGGAGATTGAAATTCTTAATTATATTTTAATATTTTTGATTATATTTAGGAATTTTCTATTTTATATCAGGAATCATAAGCGATTACTATATTTTATATATTATTATAGACTATATGTTATTTCCTGTCCCTATATTTTTTTCTCTGTATTAAAAACACGTAGAAACACATCTTATTTGCTAGATTTTCTGTATTTCTCATTCTGTAGAATGTTTTATATGTATATATTAGAATGTTTCATTTTTCCAAAGATGTGATTTTCATATGACTTTGCTTACGCCTCGAGTCTCATTGAGATGAAAGATATACAAGCCAAATTTCAAGAAGATTGGATAATATTTAGGGGTTGCACACTTTGATCATTTTTATCTCAAGCTAGTGAACTTTCTAATATTGAAGTGCTTTGTACTAATGGGCTTCTAATGTTTTTCTTTTATCTATTGCAGGTAATTGAACTTTAAAATGGGAACCAAATGAGGAATTTGGCTGCTAGAAAAGCTCTTCTCTCTTCAAAGGAACAGTACTTTTAGTTTTTATTTACCATCACAAGGAAATGAAAGAAACACTATCGGATACTGCTAAATCTCCCAGTTCTAAAAGACAAAGCAAAGATCCCTGTTAAGACGGAGGAGAATATCCGTGCTGATATACAAAAGCTGTACAAAGTATACCAAAATCTGGGTATCTGAAACACGGATAAAGCAAATGTGAAACGGCAGATTTGGAAAGGTGATCTCGTCGAGTTATTTGACATTTTCCGGCAAAATATGATGGACATGACTAGCGTATCACAAGAAGATAAAAAAATTCTCAGGTCACAAAGAGAAGATCTATGAGTTCGTTAATAAGTGGAGTAGACAAGGTTTTCGCCTCGAAAATAAGAATTAAGTATACAAAAGAAGACAAAGAATTATTCATATAAGAATAAGAATACTGGAAGCCTCATCTCCGTCATCGTCAGCACCTAGAGACGAAGAGGCAGAGTTTTCGTCTCCAGCAACGAAAAAAATTACGTTCAAGTCGTAGATTAAAACTTCTTGATCAGACACTCACGTCTACTTGGGATCCAGAACATCTCCATTCGAAAGGCAAGTACTTCATTTATAACAACTGCAAAGAGCCTTGGCCACGATGTTTCAAAAATCCCCGTATCTCCAGCTATTGTTTACCGAGCTCAGGCGATCAATAGAAGTAAAATGGCAAAGCAAATATAAGTCATTCTTTGAAAATCCTTCTCATTTGGTCTTGCATTGATAAACTGTTGCCCTCAGTTACCCATGGGAGTGTCAAAACTTTGGAAGATAGACTTGCAGTTCTACTGACTGGCAAAAATTTTGAGGATTTTCTTGGCATACCTGTTGCCCTGAAAGGAATGGTGAACAGATAGCTGAAGTAGTTACACGCGAAGTGGACCGATTTCGGCTACGTGACAGTATTATCGGTATATCTTTTGATGCCACAGCATCTAATATAGGACTGATCCAAGGTGCTTGTACCAGAATTGAAAGGGGATTCGGACGAACATTGTTGTGCTTGGCTTGCCGTCATCACACCCAGGAACTAATATTGAAAGGAGTGTTTGAGGAGTGTTGTGGCATACCATCAAGTGGTCCTGACATCCAGATTTTTTTGGAAGTTCCAAAGTCTGTGGACTTCACTTGATAAGAAGTCATATACGACAATGCTGGATGAAGAAAGTTCCGTTCAAGGCTTTCTAGAAGAACAACGAGTGAAAATGGTTAACTACATCCAAAATGTTCTAAAAGACGGAAGTCGTCCAAGAGAAGACTACAAAGAATTATTACAACTCTCACTCCTGAACCCAGGAGGTTGATCTAAAAACTACTTCAGTTTTAGGATCCCAGGGGCTCTGCATCAAGAAAGATGGATGGCGAAGGCAATAAATGCACTACAAATTGTCCTCTTCACTAAACAGTTGAATATTCCTCAACGAGAATTGAAAGGAATGAAACGGGTTGCACATTATGTCAGCCGCATATATGTTCGCTTTTGGCACAAGGTTACTAAGCACTTACCCAGATGCAGACATCGAAAAAAGTGCTCTCGCAGTTGCTAAGAGACACCTTTGGTATCTGTAAGAAACAAACATAGGATTGGGATTTTGGACGAACGAATTACTCATGCTGATAAGGAAAATATGACTAAAAATTTAGAAACCAAACTTGCAAAGAAAAAGGAAATGAAACGATTAGAGGGTTAAAAAAACTAGTTTTTGAAAGAAAAGACCTGAGCCATTTCGTTACCAATAAAACAAAGACGTTCTTTGAATTGTTTGGGATCCATGACGTGACAGAATAACGCAGTGATTCTCTAAGCAGCCACGTGAACGCTCTTAAGGTGGTTAATGATACCGCAGAAAGAGCAATTGCTATGATAAAAAAAGTTTAACGAATCGGTCAGAGACAAAAACAATTCTTATTGAGGGTAGTCGAGCATCACAGAAAAGTCAAAAGAAGGGATTACATCGTTCAAAGTTGATTAATATAACACATGTTTTGCCTATTGCACTACCTATTAATCTTAGTGCCTAGTTTTAATATTATTTTAAGTTTGTGATTTCTATTCTTCCCAATAAAAGTTATTAACATTTGAAAAATCGTATTTTTTGCCTACTTTTACAAAACTGATCAAAGTGTGCAATCCCTAAAAATTATCCAATCTTCTTGAAATTTGGCGTATATATCTTTTACCTCATTGAGACTCGGGGCGTAAGCAAAGTCTCCAAAAGTTTTACATTTTATGTTTTGCCTTACAAAATGAAACACCCTCATATACATCCTGGTAACTATTTTTTATCTGCCAAACATGCGGCACCACAGTAATTCCCGAATGCACGTTCGAAAGCTTGTTGGATGTTCTTCTGATTGGCACCACTAACGTGGTCTGGGTCAGTGAAGACAATGCAGTGTAGCCAAGGAAGCAAAAGGAACACAGGAATGCTCAATACATGTTGCTAACATCCCTCAAAGTAACCTCCAAGGATTGACCGCCGTAAGTTGCCAGTGTTTGGGAACTGAGAATAATTATATTGGCTACATGTGATCTCTCGCCGAAACGACGCGAAAATTTCATCTTTGTTTGCAAGCGTTTCAAATTCCGGTTCCAAGACTTCACACTTCCATCGACGTAACAAAGCCTGTGAAGGAGCTGCTGTGTGGCATGTGGCATGTTTGTGAAGAATGGCGACGTTGGAGTTCCCAAACGCTGGCAACATATGGTGAACAATCTTGGTGATAACTTTGAAGGCTGCTAGCAATATTGAGTATTCCTCTGTTCCTTTTGTTTTTCTTGGCAACACAGCATTGCCTTATGAAACGATGATGTCTAAATACGTATTTTCCACTTGCTCTCATGACGTTACTTCACTGATCCAGGCCACATTAGTGATACCAATCAGAATCACATGCAACAAGCTTTCACATGCAACATGTATTCTGGAATTGTAGTGATACTGCATGTGTGGCAGCTTAAATAATAGTTGCCATGTGTTCCATAACAGCCCATATATAAATACATATACATGTATATACAGAATGAATCTAACATAAGGGGACAAACTGCGGGGCGGGTTACGCCTAATAAGTAGAATAACTTATCCAAATAAGTAGAAGGTCAGATAAACATATGACTGGAAGTGCATGGTTGCTGAGTTATTCCAATGCAAAGAAACGAATCCAGACTAGAATGGAAACAATGGACGTGAACAGTATCATACTTGGCTCATATATCACTTATAAAACTATCTATTAAAATTTTTCAAGTTTCTTACCTACAAGGTACAGCATTGTAAAGCATGTTTTCCATACACAAATCAACACATTGTTCGACTTCGTCTGCTTCATGGCAGGGATATTTTGGCCAATTAACATTAAGAACCTGCCAATTAATAATCATTATGTTACAAGAATTTAGAAAGTAAGATAAAGTAACATTTGATTTTTATAATTCCTTAATTTCTTTTTAGTTCTGCTTATTCTGTATTAGATATTAATTTTATCAAACATTAATAAAAACTTAACCCTTCGCAAAAATACTCATTTTAATGAAAACGTTTTACTTCACAAGCATTTTAACTGTTTTTCTGATCAATATGAAAATATGTTTCAATGAAAAAGGATTGGTAGCTTTAAATAATTACCTCAATGTTCTTAAATGTTCCGATCGCTTCTATTGGATAAGGTAAAGCTTTTCCAAAGTCAATTTCATTGTAAAGATATAATTTATTTCTTACATCTATGTATGTCTACAAATAAGTGAAAACAATAATTATATAATTAATTCATATTGAAATCGTTAAATTTCTGGACTCTTTTTGTGAATGCTAAAATAAAAAAATAAATTAATATATTTTTCTGCTAAAACTTAAATTTAATGGCGACTATAATAACAAAATAAAATTAAAAATAATAATAAAACAAAGAAATTACATTAATGTAAGGAAAAATAAAAAACAGCCAGGAAAAAAAATAAAAAAAGGAAAATAAGAAAAGAAAAAAAACAACACGCGGACATTGAGAAAAAAGATTAAAAGAAAAAAAAAACAACAGTTGATATACGGATTCGAACCGAAAACATTCAGCATGTGTGTCCGACAACTTACCGATCAAGCTATAACTGACATCTAAACCTAAATGACTGCATTTCTGACATTTAAGCTAATAATGGAAATCCAATGAAATCAGCGCCAAATACCTCGAACAGGGGGGAAGGGGGGCGCTTTGGCCCTGAAAATACCCTATTCCTATGCTGTTTGGGCCTCTGAAAATGATGGTGAAATCCGTTTGTCGATCCGACCTTCCATTCGGGAGTTGTTGGGGGTGGACAGACACGGACGGACGGACAGGACAAACGCAATAGCTATCTATTTTGGTCGCTATTACAATAGCTCCCAAATGGGTCGCTTAAAAATCAATGTTTAATTTAAAATCAAATGTTTAATTAACTTTATGTTTGGATTCTTAGTATAATTTTAATATATTTTTCTAATATTAATGTTACAACTTAAAACTTTCAGTCAGGATCTCAGCAAAGGAATTATGATTATAAAAATTTTTAATAGAATGCAATTTTTCCATTAAGATTGAGATACACTTTACCCGCATAAATACTACACCCATACTCCATGCATACAATTTTGGCGTCTCTATTGTTATCCTTACACTTGTAACAGCACCGTATGTTTTCCAGTTACCTATAATTAGCAAGGAAAAATTAGTGTTTTACTAGACATCAAACATGTGTTGCCATTCGCTTCGCTCCGGAAGCCATGCCTATGTAAAGCTGGCCGAACACGTAGCAATATTCTTCAGTATTGACGGTCGATATTGATTAAAATTGATATTGACAGTTGCTATCACGCGCGAACACACAGTTGTTTCTAATCGAGTATTGACCTGATTATTGATGCTTACGGCGCTTGTCCTTCACTAGGGACTCAGTGAGAACGCCTTATAAACACACCACACGAGCAGAGTATAGCTGCACTATGGACAATATTCCTAGCGATTGTATGACATCGGTTTTATACAATTTGTTTGCGAATAAAATGGGAGCAATCGAGTGTGCTTACTTGCGATTAAGCCTAACTTGGTTACGAACGTACAGAATCGCTCTAGTGTTAAACACCTTTCCTCTGTAGAAATCAATGAGGAGTCTTTCATGATCAATTGACCAAATGTTGTTGTTTGAATTATCTTTTTTGGGCCGACCCATTTTGATGATTTTATGCCTTCTATCTAAAAAAAAAACTGCTCGGTGTGCGTTTTCTATCTTGAAGGCGGCGCCTTGCTTACGTCACCATTGTCACGTGATTTCATCCGTTCATGTGATTCGCTCCCGCACCAGCAATACTTCCCGTCAACTGAAATTGATCCTTTTTTCGTAGCAACGTCAATATTCTTGAAATGGTCAATATTGACCATTTTTATTGCTGGAAACGGTTGTTATCATTAAAAATGAGCAATATTGACCGTCAATACTGCAGAATATTGCTACATGTTCGGCCAGCTTAAGGGAAACACAACATTTTATTTATTCAAAAACACAAATTACATCAAATAAACTAAAAACTAAAACTTAAAACTTAAACTAAAAATAAATTTAAGTTTAAATCCTAAAATATACAAATAATACAATATTGAAATTCATTTGTCATAGTCGGAAATTTACGCAGTTGAGTTGAACATGCAACAATATTATATTGCCTAGCAATGCGCCTGCCAATTTCAATTGTTGCGGGCATAAACACGCATATTTTTTTTTAATAATATAGATTGCGCTGTAAATATCTTTTATTCGTATCTTCAAGAACTGATACAAAATAGATAAAATGTTATTAATAATACGTTGTGATTAGGCTGACTCAAATGAATAATTTAAACTCTAAAGGTGAAAGTATCTGAAACCTGTTTTCCGTACAATATTGTAAAATAACGCAATACCTGTACCGACTGCTAAACGAGGAACACTGCTTTTAGAGAGAGCATCGCATGTTGTTCACGAATTTCAAGAGTTGTGATAAAACTAGATCCAGCCATCAACAGCCACGCAATGGTAAATTCTGGTAAATTCGTTATCTTTCATTCCGACATTTTTTTTGTCAACCGAAAGCTATTTGATACTGAAAAAGATGAATTCCCGAATTGATCACACGGCAAATAACAAACTAACAAATCGCCAGCATCAGAAAGTATCATTGTAATTTCTTGGTTGGCCATATCTACTTTATCCACTCCATTTTTTCTTCAAATTGATCTAAATTGCGAAGTCCGCTCTGTTCGTAAGATTTTAAAACAACGCATTTTATAAGATAACATTGAATAGATATTAGTAGTTGCGCTAAATTTGCAACTAAGCATTATTATTCTATATTAGCAGTAGTAAAACTTTTATTTATATTTCTTTTTTCATTTAGTGCTGAATTTATTTTACTTACTTAATCATTAAACTACTA